>CAJINU010000080.1:269961-476373 GCA_905178165.1 Amoebophrya sp. A25
GACCCATGGCCACGAACGGGACGAAGAGACAAAAGAGAAGAAAAAAACCGCGAACACCCGCGCCAGCTATGGCCAACGCGTTGAAAATGGTGCCCGCGGTGGTGCGCGCTTCACTGCCCGCCGGCGCCTCTTGGCTCTTGTTAAAGCCTGCGCGCTCCCGCTCCCCTTTGCCGCAGCGCGGAGGGGAGTGCGCGCCCTTCGGGCGCCCGTTTCACCTTGTGAAACCATTCACCCCTGCCCACGTCCCTAAAGTATCCCTTTCCCTTCCTTAACGTCTCCCGGGGCACCCGGGCCCGGGGAGTTATTATTATTATTATTATTATTATTATTATTGTCGCGCGTGACCCTATCGTCTCTCCCCTATGTCTATGAAGAACTGTAAGTAGATCATTGAGCAAGTAGTAGTAGCAGTAGTAGTGTATAAGTACTACCTGTATTCAATCGTGCGGTACAAGTACTTTTTAATACTAGATTAATTAGCAAGGAACAGGAAGTCTGGAAGCGATTCCAAGTCTAGCTGTAGAGGAGAGTCTGAGAAACTACCTGATAGAACAAGGAAGTATATGAACAAGTCATGAGCTTGTCATGCTGCACATGACCATCTGCCATAATAGTCATCCGCCGTCCTACCCACTGCGGTTATTGCGTAGCATGAGCAGCACCACATGCAGCAAAAGTCTTCGCATGGGTTTTGGCCGTCTCTGTTGACGTTCATATGCTGGCCTACTTTTGCTTTCCAGCTCATTAGACAGGCGGCGCACGTTAAGCCAGCTAGAAAATTGATGATTTGGCAAATCGAAGTCACTATCCTCAAATCGGGATCGTTCTCAGTCTGAAGGAGTGAATTTGAATGGACGGACCTAGTCTGTTGTAGTAATGGGAGAGGTCGAGAAGGTTCCTTGTGCTTGTGGGTGGAGATGATGTTTTTCAGAATGGTTGAAGACCACGCGTTGCATTCATTTCATGGATGTGAAAGAAGGATTCTTCATCAACAGGATGGCTTATGCATAGACCAGTCCTCACATCAAGTAGGAGTCCTCGATTCAGGACAATGATTATTCTTCAATACCACTCTCCCAGTTCCGTCACTCACGTACTGAACGAAGACAATGATGCCTATCATCATCGGCCAAGCGCCCTGTGGCATCACCGCGGTTCCAAGTATTAGATGAAGTGGAGGAGGATCGTTTTTAGGAAGATGGATATGATATCTACAACAATTAAAAAACAAACAGAAGTAAACCAAATGCACCATCTACTGCAACTTCTAGTCTTTTCATTTTCAGAAGAATTCATAACATTATCTGTTTCGCACTTATGCATGGGCACCAACATGCTGTGCAACACTCCGAATCGCATTCGGCGCAGACTCTGGGCCTATGCCACTCCAATTTTGGTGATGAAGCCATTGGAATGCCACCGCCCATCATCATCGGAGCGCCTTGTCCCGGTAATGGTGCGCCTAAGACGGGCTGGCCGACCATTGGACCTGTATGAAGATCCAATTCTCTGATGAAGATAGAAGAGCAGTTGACACGTAATTCATCTTTAAGAAGATTTGCGGAAAAAGTTTATTTAGGGTCTTTTAACAAATATATAACTACTTCTAGTAGATGAGTTAGAGCTGTAGCAGTTTGTTTGTAAGTACTATTTTCCAGGGACGACGTGGTAGTTTTCATCAAGATCAACTTAAATCTAAATGCTTTTTAAACATGCAAACCAAAAGAAAGTCACATTTATGTAAATAATGTTGGGAATCTTCTAGAAAGCACTTCTACAAAGCGCGTCTACCTTGTCCAGGAGCCATGATCACTGTGCCCGGCTGTAGTGGCATCATGCCTAGAGGCTGTCCTCCTTGAACCGCTGGATCCATGATGGTAGAGATACGATTCAGACTACCAGGATCGAAGTCTGACTTGCGTGGTCTGACTCGGAGACTACGTTTCTATAATCTATCATCCATGACTTTGGGAAAAGCATGCATTTTCAGCGGAAAATCTTTAGTAAGGGAGACTGAGGCAAATGGGCTAGTTACACCTGTAGTAGACGCAGAGCGCAGCGACCCCGAGGCCCGACGGCCCACCAAGCTAAACGGGCCCCCGTTCCAGCGCACAAAAATCTCCAAAGTCGGACGCGCTACGGCTACCCCTCATCAGCCGAGCCCCGGCCACAGCAAGTAAGACACGCCCGCCACCCAGGCAGGCAGCGACAAGCCCCGCCAGGATCGAAGTCTGACTTGACTGGTCTGACTTGGAGACTACGTTTCTATAATCATCTTTTCGAAGTCAATCGCGTTTACGCTTTCATTCTTAATCTTACCGTTATCTGCAAGACACCTTAAATCTTGACCCATCATGGTCATGTTCGAGCATGGGTACAACGACCTCGCGGGAAACACGAGAATGGGTGGATAGCGAACGAGACTCGATTGCCCAACGACAATCTTTCATTCCGAGCTAACGCTTGTACAAACAATTGCACAAGACCGCCTTCCCGCAAAAGAACGCAAACGAAATTGAAATGCAACATCATGATATTCAACATTTTTAGACACCGGCCACTGAAAAAACAAGCCTCTATGATCGATGGCGGCAAAAAAAACATTCGGTCACGGCGCTTTCCCGTTCTTCTTGGGGTTCTGGAACAAAGATAAGCATTTTACGATAAAACGACCGCTGCATAAGCTGCGTCTTCCACCGAGTGTAAAGTCATTGCTTGTTTTGAATCTTCTACTAGTACTAGGGTTACATTTACAGCATAAGGATGGTCGCTGTACTAGTTGTGAGGGGTATCAGTTCTTGAGTGGAGCATTAGCTGCATAAATGTCATTTAGTAAATGTTCTTGGTGTCTAAACTACGAATCCTTGTTGTTCAGGATCATAACGCGATGAAGCACAGCAAAACGTTGCATGTTTCTAGCTGTGCAAGTAGATCTCATCTAAGGGTGTGGTAGTGCTATTATACATCGCCTAGACGATTTGTAGAGACTGATGCTTCGTCTTGTTCTACTTGTAGGTACTGCTAAAGCTTGTTTTTCTAGATTGTACCTACTAGTGTTTTTATTCACGCCTGAACAGGAACATAAACAGGATGAATAGTGCCATTTTTGTGTTCGAAGATCATCATCTTCTTCTTCTAGTACTCGTACACCACTACCACTAGTGCTCCCGCACACGCACTCCTACTTTCGCTGTCTAGTTCACCTGCGAATAAGTGGTATTCTGACCCTCGTATCCTGGTGTAGTCACAGGTTGCATCATCACCGGATGTTGTACGGGCTGCATTCCTACAGGCTGCATTCCTACAGGCTGCATGCCACCCGCAGGCATCATCATTAGAACTAAGAGAAATCCGCCTTGTATAATCAGGCAGCGTCTTTCTTGGGTCCCCTCTATTTTCCATTTACAAACGGGACCAAGGTCGATGCTGGGGGGATGGATTTCTTGTAACCTTAACATCATTACAGGTTGCATGCCTCCAGCGGGCGCCATCATCATGCCTCCTGCTGGACGAGCGAAGCGTGCGGGGTCTTAGAATTCAATTTTTCTTCTAAGAGAGGTGGAGGGAAAGTACTAACGTGCAAGAAGAGGGTGTAGTGCAAATAGAAGTAGAAGTCTTTTTTACGTGGGACATATCTACTGGTACGGAGTTAGTACAAGGAGAAGTAGAAGTCTTTTTTATGTGGGACTTATCTTTATCTGCTGGTACTGAGTCAGAGTCCTCCTCCACTCAGTAGTTCATAAAAAAAGACTCTAAATAACCTGACTCACACTCACTGCCACTTATTCTTAATGTATGACTAAGATAGGTACTGATCTTAAATAAAGATCGACTTTTCACGAGTACTGATCGATCGTACTCCTGTCGACTGCCACTTACTGACTATCTTCTAAGTCTATATGTGGGACTTATCTACTCTTTATGCGCATGTGGAACTTATCTACTGGCACTCCGTACTGATCTTCCTTGTGAGCTTGTCATGCTATCTTCTAAGTCTTTATCATGTGGGACTTATCTACTCTTTATGTGCATGTGGGACTTATCTACTGGCACTCAGTACCGAGCTTCCCCAATTCAATGCTGAACATGATCATGTGCCATAATAGTCATCCGCCGTCCTCCCCACAGCCGTTATTGCGTAGCAGGAGCAGCACCACATGCAGCAGAATTCTTCACATGGGTTTACGCCGTCTCTGCTGACGTTCATGTGCTGACCGAGTTTGTTCTTCCAGCTCATCATGCAGACGCCAAACGCGATACCGGCAAAAAAATTCAAAGCTCGCATAATCGTGTTTACCCACCACAAATCTTCGTTGTTCTCGAACTGCGCGGGGGTTGGGAAGTGTTAATACTTATGTTGTTTATCAACAGTTGATGATCAACATCATGAATTACATCAAGTAGGTGTTTCAATATTTTCTAGTACTTACAAAATCGAAATACGACTCTGCCAACGGCATCTGTCACCGATCGGAAGATAACGATAGCCGCAATCAGATTGAACCAAGCTCCTACAGGCATCGCTATTTTTCCGGTTATTAGACTGCTGCTACTCTTCTGAAGCTGAGCATCTTTGTCTTAATGCCTCAATGACGATGGCGATGAGGTTTGAAGAGATTGACGATGATCAAGTTCGAGTGATTTTCCACTTAGTAGTAGTTAATGGTGTACATGTTGATAGATTGACGATGATCAAGTTCGAGTGATTTTCTTTCTACTTAGTAGTAGTTAATGGTGTACATGTTGACATGTGATTGAATATCAACCACAACGCACAAGTAAACGACCCAGAGTCTTCCATAACATGATTTGTTTCGCGCTTATGCAGGGACAGCATAGTGCTAGACAACAGTCATAGTCGCATTCAGCACAGACTCTGGGCTTCTGCCATTCTTAACGTAGACATTCACGATAGTCCGTGGTTGAGTACAACACTTTTGCTCTCTTGGTCTTGTACTTTCCCCTTTATAAGAAATCAAAGAATCAACCTGATGTCACTGAGGATTTATTATCCTAACACCCCAGATGATGACGATGATGATATACCCAGTCCTTAGACGGGTATGCACTGTATTTCTAATTAGATACATACAGCAAGTAGTGAGTGAGAGTGTCTAGCCTTAACATTCAACTTTTGCCTCTCCCATAGGAGCACCTGCTCCACCCATCATCATAGGTGCCTGTCCTCCTATAGGTGCACCCATTACAGGTTGCCCGACCATTGGACCACCTGTTATAGTTAGTATATTTCAAAAATACTACTACTTCTGTTTGTCTCGTCGACTGAAAAATAGGAGGTCTGTATTTACGGGGTGGAGGAAAAATCTCAAGAACAGATAGCGTTGAACCAAGAAGACCAACGAAGATTTAATAAACTTACTCACCTTGTCCAGGAGCCATGATGACTGGGCCGGGCTGCATCGGCATCATGCCGACAGGCTGTCCTGCTGGGTCCATGCTCGATAAAGATGCCGAGCCCGAAACTACTATGAAGACGACAGAAGTAGTGAGTCTACCCCACAAGAAGTAGATGTTGATACTGAAAGTCGAACAAGACTGCTGTGTTGGTTAGTTCTAGTTGAGGTACAACTCTCTTAATTTGCAAGAAGATGTATCATCATGAAAAAATATTTCAGTTTTGGAAGAAAATTATAATTTAGGTAACTCAAGCAACATTTTTCACCTTCTTCTTTGTTTGTGTTGAGGTTGAAGATGCTTTCTATTTGATTTGCGGGAGAGGGAAAGGGGATCGGGCTCATGACTTCTCGGCTAAGCAGCTCAAATGGGAATCGATGAAACCGAAACAGATCAGCTTGTGCCAACAAGAAGCCCAAGCTACTTAACGTTAACACTGCTCTCTTTGCTCCTGCTGATCAACTCCCGTAACAACAGAAAGTGGCCTTCATTTGCAACATTCTCCACCTGAATTTTTGCCCAACATCGATACTAACAAACGCACCAGACCGAACCACACTACATGTGTAAAATCTATTTTTTGGAATTTTTCTTATTGTGTTCTTCTTTTTCTAAACTTTATGTTCAGTTTGCATAAATGAGAACACCTCGAATCTTAAGCTTCACGCGCCTCCACCTAGAAGAGCAGAGGGATAGCAGCGACACAGTGTCTACATCAGTGTCTACTTCATCATGTTTGGGGAATAAAAATACGAGTTTTAGGGGAAAAAAAGCGTCATCTACGAGTTTTAGGGGGAAGGTAATATGAAGATTATATGACCTTGTTTATAATCTTGTGAAATAACTACTTAGGAGCATTTTATGGTAGAATCTACAGCCCCATCATGCGGTGATCATAAATGATCTCATTGAGTTTTTCGCGATATTTCTTAGACTTGCACCACCACGATCGTTCGGGTGAAGATGCAAGAAAAAATCTTTGTCCAAAACAAGATGTATCATGCGCAAAAAGGTACGTATACGGACAGTAGTTTTCATCTCGTTCATGTTCACCTTCATATGCACCTTCACGAGAAGATAGTTAACAATGTGGGGAAGGTATCTACGAGAAGAAGTAAATCTAAAAACTCTAGACTTTTTTTCAACTTTTCGCCACACGCGAAGACCATGTTCTTCTACAAGATTCGATTCCTGATGTCCTCCAACTTTTTGAGAATCTCTGCTGGCGTCTTGTCTACTCTACTGGCTACTGCTATTTGTTCTTTCTGGTTCAACAGACTGAAGTGCTCCAATAAGTCGCCGTCTATGCAGTTTTGTACTGGGTAGAAACTACTTCGGAACGCCATATGCTCGCGACCACTGAGTGGTGGCTTTTCCGTACGCATGGCCGCTTCCAAGTGCTGCAGACATTCGATGTCCTCCGTAGTCGGAATCGGGTACAACGCGCCAATACCACCGGTAATGGTCGAATAGATGACGCAATCCGAGCCACCAAGAGCGATTGGCGTCTTCTCCAAGGCAGTAACGGTTTCGCCCACGTGGAACTGCATCACGTGTTCGAGTTTCGGCGTCTGGTTGAGGATGTAAGCGGTGTCGGACTTCAGTCGCATACCGGTTACGTCGACTTGCTCATCGTTGGCACAGTGCTCTGGTACTCGTGCCATAAAGAGGTTGTCAAACTTGTCACTGCCCAACATAGTTCGGTAATCGATCACGGAGGCGGTCATCATGTACCTGTAGTTGGTATGTTTTGAAAAGTTATAGAGTTGTTCTTGGATCGTTGGAACAGGTGAATTTCTTCCACGAGATCATCTGGAGGATGCGGGAACCTTGTTCACAGCAAATAACTTAATGCTCTTACATAGATGTTCTTGAAGACACATACACAAAGTTATATTATAAGTACACCTACACAAAGACAAACAAAGCCAAAGACATAAAAAGTACCTAGGTGCCACATCATCGCACACCACAAACAATGCATTGTCTTCCCTGTTGTATTTCAAGACGTGGAAGCTTTCCCTGACGTCACAACAGTAGATCCGGTCGTTCTTGACGTGGATCCAGCTGATCTGCTCCGGCAAGTTCTTGTATTCGCACTTCTTCAACAACTTCCTCTTTCCCAACTCGTAAATGACGAGGTACTTTCCTACTCCTGCCAGAAGTCGTCCTTCAAATGGAAACAAGCATTGGACGATGTCTGGCGTCGCGGTGCTGTGGATCACTTGCAACTGGTAGTTCTCGTCGTACATGAAGGTTTTGATCGCTGTTCTCTGCGCTTTTTTCGGGATCAGAGTCATGTTGTGGGCCGTCGCCACGACCAAACACGGCTGTCGCGGCAATTGCGTGAAGTAACAGACAGTCGTCGACACAGCGCATTCGTCGATGTCAAGGTTCACTTTGCACACTGTGGCCAATTGCGTCGGGTCCACGATGCGGATGCAGCTGCCCCACTTGCCTTCGCCTGCCTTGAACGTTCCGATCTGCTCCTCACTGAGGTCTTCTTCTTCCTCTGGCGAAACTTGGATCTTCTTCAAGGCCGCACGAATCTCCGCTCTAGTCTCCTCATTGTACGCGTTGTGGTCACTCTCGAGAAGGGCTAAGTGAATCTTCTGGTTATTCGCCTCTAACAACTGATCTGGGCTGATGCTTGGTGGAGGAAGAGGAGCCATCCTTCGTGGAGTGTAGCTGAGCGGCATCACGCTCTGATGAAAAACTTCCCCAAGACGCTCGATGGCGAGGATACCTGGTGTGTCGTGCACGAGAAGATACCACAAGGGAACAAGATTAAGATATATGTAGCGGAAAAGGGAACAAGATTAGGGTAGAAATATGTTGTTGTAGCGGAGACGAGGGTAAGGGAGGTCGTCTACTGTAGGAAAAGTGCTTGTATAATCTAAGAAAGAAGAGAAACATTTTCATCTTGCTAGAAAGATAGTCTGTGCTTGTTGTAGTATCTTCATCTTCTTAAGCTGCGTCAACACACTCTCTCAGCACATCCTCACAATGAGAGTAGGTAAGAAGAAGTACGTAATGAGTTCCCGCTAATCGCCACGAAGCCTTCTTGACACTGTTCTGATTGCAATGTGCACGCGTATTCCAAGCTCTCGTAGCACATCGGTGTGCAGTGAAATCTCCCCTGAAAGTTGTAGGTGAGCCATGGTCTCTGCGAGAGCGCCAGCATTGCGCTCTCCCCGTTGTTCACTTCCACTCGGTGCAATTTGACCTTCTTATGTCCGAGGAAACGACTTCGTTGATCGGACAAAGTTCCGGTGATGGAATCGACCACGCAGCGAATCATGATGCCAGCTGAAAGGCCAATGTTCAGATACAGGTTTTTGAAACCTCCGTCAGCGGCGTTGGCGGAATTTCCGACGGCTTCGCGATCGGTCGTCGACTTCATCTCGATCAAGCAGACGGACTCCGGTTGATGCGACAGAGCCTGCGCACTCAACTGCTTCAAAGGTCGTTCCTTGTCCAAGGATAAAATTCGCACTGAGTTGTCGACGCCACCAACGGCGATGAAGTTGGCTCGGGTGCGGCCAGCCGGGACCGGTTGGACGGAAAGGGAAACCACTTCATAATTCATCTCTCTTTTTGCGACTTCGTTCAGCGTGTGGTTTTCGTCGATCTCAAAGTAGAGAATTTCTCCACCAGCAAGGGCGATTACGACCTAATTTAGATGTAGTAGGTGGATGCAGGATGTTCTTGTCGTGGAGGAGGTAAAGATTCAAAAGATGTTGAACATCTGATGTTCCTAGTAGAAATAAAATTACATCAATTTTTATCTTCTTCTGTGCAAAACTCATATCATGAGTGAAAATGGGAAGAATCAGTGGTCTCTGTAAAGATAAAGAAAGCGTCGAGACGACGACGAGAAGCTTCTACGCATCTACTTCATCTGACGTAGTACCTGTCTTTCATTCGCCGCTGCCGTAGTGATCCTCTTCTGTCCTGGAACTTTCCATTCGTTGGTCTTTCTCGGCAGCAAGTGACGAATACCTGTTGGATGGACCTGCACATGCGAGTCGTCACTCATCAAAGCGATCAGCAAACTTGGCGCCGTCGCCAGGAAACCGGAATCCAACACTTCCTCCACTGTATCGCCGATACTGAGCACCAGAGTGACATCAATAAACGACACAATGATGTATTGGTGGAAACGGGCGTTCATGGCTTTTTTCACGGACCACACCGCGTAAGGACGACCAGGGAGGTCAGAGACCGCCATTTCCGTGATGCCGAGACCGTGCCGCAAGACACGCAGACTACTCCGAGGTCCGCGTCCACACAACGTGTAGATCTGCGACTGGCCTTCCGCCGCTGCGTCCAAAATTTTCATGTCCACAATGGGCGACAAGGACGGGATGTCGTCATACAACACCAAATTCTTCAGTGCTCGCGGCTTGAACGCCACTAGGGCTTGTGCCTTGTGCGGATGGGAAGAGGTACACTGCATGTCATCGTCTATCCCGATACCTTGGAACTGGTACAAAGCATGGTTGCCGAATTCCGAAGCCGCGAACAAGAAACCAGTTTTCAGCACGCAGATAGAGGTGGTAGGAGGGATAGTGTCGAAATATTTGCACTGGATCTCGTGGACCAGCTCTTCGTCGGATGTCAAAGTGACTTTGTACAAATCGCCGTACTCGGATTGCAGCAGAAAAAAGAAAAACTCCCTCAGCTTATGCATCGCGTACGAAATAATCATCAACCCTTTGTCCTGTTGCAAAATATAGAGTCGTGTGTTGAGAGAGAGAGAGAGAAGTGGGACTGGGAGTTGTGAAGAAAGATCATAAAGATAATAATTATTTTTATTGGTTTTATAATATAATTGTTGAGGAGGTCCTCGGTGATTAGATCGAAATTTTTGGTGGTAGTGACGAGCAACTTCTTTTCGTTTTCATTTGATCATGATCGAACTTCAGCTCTATTGTTCTTCTATTTTTAAGTTTACAACATCAAATCCAAATTCAAATTCAAATCAGTAGCAGTACCCTAGCCATCTCCAACCGCACAGGAATCGCGCAGCTTACATCCGGATGTCCCTGCTTCTTATATGTGATGAAGTTCTCACAGCACACTAAGACTCCACCCGGTCCCTCGCTCAAGCCTCCTGGCACTGGGATCAAGCAATGTGCGGTGTTGTCCACAACGTCACAGTGCTTTCGCAGGACGTGGTTCAATCCCAAATCCAGTTCGTAAAACGTCAAAGTTTTCTGAGGCATCTCTGCTTCCGGATCCTCGTCTATTTTCTCAGTAGAAATTTCGAGACATGCAAATTGAGGGTGTTCGAAGCCGACGTCGAGGCCAACCATGTGGTAGCAGATGGTGTTGTCTTTGTGGGCTTCTAGGGGAGAAGAGATGGTGAGCCTGGCGCTGGAATCCTTGTTCATGATGTAACAGAACTTCTGACGTTCCAGAGCGCCTGTTGCAATGGAGTGGGACGATGTTGCCGAATTGTAATCGATGATGATTCTTGTCGCTAAGAATGTGGCCGCTTAGGAGCAACAAGAAGTTATTTCAACATCTTTTTATTCTTCGAAAACTTTCAACATGATCTTTTTATTCTTCAAAAACATGATAAGTACATCAAAAGAATTTTAATTTTTACCAATCATGCATGCCCTCCCCTTCTTCAAAAAGATACATCACAAGAATTTTTACCAATCATGCATGCCCTCCCCTTCGGATCCACAGCGAGATACTGTCCTGGCACCGTTCGTCGACATCCAGACTTGCCGAACGTTTCTTTGTGGACTTGGTTAAAACAATTCTTCGCAGTGTCAAATTCCAGCACTATGATTCGACCAGAGTCGCTTCCGACCAGGATGTAATCTCTCGTTGCGCCCATCAAACGGAAAGGCATCAACGATCGGACGATGCAAGGATTAGAGGGAAGATGTTCATTATAATATTATCATGGGGAAGGGGGAGGGGGGTAGTTTTCCTTTTCTTGTTGGACAAGTTTAAGTATCTAATAGAGTTGTCAGGTTCGGTTCGGTTGTGAATCCTGCACATCAAAGCCCCCCGGCACCTGGCTTGACTCCGAGGGCGAGGATGTATACGCGACCTGTCAATAGATTTAATAACATATTAACTGAAACTGATATACTTAATCAATAAACAATACATGCTCAATCATCATACAACTGGTTCTTGTTAAGCATCAATCATCGAGCTACACCAGTCCTTGTTGTCTGGTGTTGAACAATGATGAATATTCACTAATACCTGGTATTAGTGAATATTCATCATTGTTCAGGTATTAAATAGGTTAGGTTAGGTTGGGATCTACCATCCAATGTGGCAGACTGCGACTAATGCTAGTACTTCAAATTGTTTTCCTTATGATCAAAATCAGGTTACCAAATACCAGAGCCATTCACTCCTGTTCATAACGAAAATTTCCTGCGAGTACACCGAGACGCATTTTCCTTGTTCGTCTGGCCGCAAAAGTTCTAGGATCTTACCTCTCGACACAATAATCTCCTGAGATTTAGCAGCAGAAAAATTCCCATAAATAGCATGCGTAATCGCAGTGCTTTTCTGCAACGTCAACGAGTACAAATGCACCATTTTTTTTTTGATCTTGTATTCTCAAGAAACAGTGCTGTAAGCTGAATTACTTTTTTTCGGTTCATATACAACTTCTCCTGGTACAACTGGAGGGGGTGAAACTTGTTATCGACTAATCCAGTTTCTCCTGGTAAGAAACTGGAGAGGGTAAAACTTGTTATCGAAACTGGAGAGGGTAACAACTCTAACAACCTTCAATAATATCGTTCATATCGTACTGAATCAATATTTATAGGACATGAAGACTCCCGGTTTTTCCTGCTCGTGATTCGTGAAGCAAGGCGTTTTTAGTCAATGTGGATCAGTGCTCGAAGTTACCAATTGATTCAAAATCTTCGATCTAGTTCATGCTCGGCTTCGACTGAGGATCAGCATGCAGTCAACAGGAGCCACGTCGTCAATCTGGAACATTGATTGATTGATGTACCCAATCACAGGGTATAGCATCTCTAATTCTAGTATTGTGCATGTTTTTCTATTTCTTATTTCCCTAGAACCACTTCGCCAGAGAGAACTCAAACAATCACAGAGAAATACGATTAAAAGTGTTCTGGAAGTAGAGTTTTCTCCTCTATGCACATATGCAGAGCGTCTCAGAAATTTGATTCGACCAGGAGTTGTTTCTTCAACTTCATGATCAAAATGAAATTTCCTATTCTTGTTAATTTATTGTTCCCTTCATTAGGACGGATTAGATCGTCAACTGGTGTTCTGGTGTCAAGTGATTGACATTCCTTCGTGGATCCGACCTCCTCTTAGTTCCAAACACGTGGGTGGTCGAGAGGAGAAATTACCAACAGATTCACGACTTGTACGGTTGAGGAAACGAGAGTAGGAAATCATGAACACGATCACGATATCGAGAAGATACCCAGCAGGATGAGAGGAAGTAGTCGTGTTCGCCCCCCTCGTCGCGTCAGTCATTGTAAAACCGTAAAAGAACTCCAAGAAGAGAAGCTCGAAGTTTAAACCCCACCTATTCAAGTAGTAGTGGTAGTGTACCCATTGGTGAGGTATCGAGAGCCGCCACATTTTGCTTGACCGCGGCGTGAACACCATCGCGGTCACTTCTCATCTCGTCACTCGCATATTGGAAATTTTTTGTTGTTGTCTACTTGAACTTGTCTACAAGTCCACCAGCATTCATAACATTTTCCTTGACCGCCACGAGAACGAAATTGTTGCCATATTTGTTATCACCACTCGCATATTGGAGATTTTTTCTTTGTTGCCTGCTTGTCTACAAGTCCACCAACATTTATTTACGTGCCCTGAATCGGGGACGGGGCCCGAACCTACGAACTAAGAGAAGTACATGGACTTTTTCACCTCATCACTCGCATATTTGAGAGCCCCCACATGATTTTAGTACTATCTCGCAAACAAATAAATAACTTATTTTGGGAACTTGAACGCCCTGTCCCGCGACATATTGGAGATTTTTTCTTTGTTGCCTGCTTGTCTACAAGTCCACCAACATTTATTTACGTGCCCTGAATCGGGGACGGGGCCCGAACCTACGAACTAAGAGAAGTACATGGACTTTTTCACCTCATCACTCGCATATTTGAGAGCCCCCACATGATTTTAGTACTATCTCGCAAACAAATAAATAACTTATTTTGGGAACTTGAACGCCCTGTCCCGCGATGACGTGATCTCGGCGCAGATGGATAGCACCTGAGAACTCCAGAGCTGGAACTATAAACGAGCTCTTCTGCCAGAGGCCAAGTGTCGTCCAACTGGTCGTAAACGACGGATGCTAAATCATTGAAGAGAGTGTAACGATTTGAAATGAAGCATCAGCAATGGGCCATCTGGGAGTAAGACCAGACATGCAGGAAAAATGAAATAACTGCCTCAAGTAAGGCGCTCGGGTGGGAGGCGGCGCTACAACTCACCTAGACAAAAATAAGAGATAGGAGTAAAGTGAGACTGTAACTCCTAAAGTGGGTCTCTAGTCCCCGTGCCCTTTTTGGTGCTCTTTTCTCTCCTCTCAAGACTCGCTCAATCGCTCGTAGCTTCACGTTTTATTTTTCTCGCTGGTACTAAAATCCAGCTGCCGCTACACTTCGCTTATGATTTTGCTTGACCGCGGCGAGAACGACATCGCGGCAATTTTTCATCTCATTACTCGCATATCGGAGAGCCCCCCCACTTTTCTCGACCGCCGCGAGCACGACATCGCGGTCGTTTTTCATCTCGTTACTCGCATATTCGAGAGCCCAGCCATATTCCTTGACCGCCGCGAGAACGACATCGCGGCAATTTTGCATCTCATTACTCGCATGTTCGAGAGCCCAGCCATTTTCCTTGACCGCGGCGAGAACGACATCGCGCCTATTTTTCATCTCATTACTCGCATATTGGAGAGCCGGTGCACATTCCTTGACCGCCGCGAGAACGACATCGCGGCAATTTTGCATCTCATTACTCGCATATTGGAGAGCCCACCCACTTTTCTCGACCGCCGCGAGCACGACATCGCGGTCGTTTTTCATCTCGTTACTCGTATACTGAAGGGCCTCGCCGTCCCTTGCGACTGCCATACGAACAACACTGCGGCTATTTCTCAACCGTTCACTCGCATACTGAAGGTTTGAGTTGTGGTCGGATATTGCGACCGCCTTAAGAACGAACTCAGGGTCGTCTTTCAGATCCTCTTCCACAAACTTAAGCCCACCCGGGATACCCTGCACTATCTCCAAGAGGAGCGGCTTTTCGCCGTTAATCTGCTTAATAGCTGGGTGTACCAAACTCAACCGGTGCATGCTCCAGGGCCTGCTCGTCTTGAATTTGCGGATTGCTTGCACCGCCGCTTCGGCGATGACTGAAAAGCTGCATGTAGTTGTAAATGATTTTCCCTGGGCAGCGGCCGCATCTTGAAGCGTTCTCCACTGATCGAAAACCTTTTTCCCCGCGTCCTCGTCAAGGATTGGATACAACGTCAACGTCGATGACGAGGGAACAGCGTTACGAGAAAGGGAAAGGTGAAGTCTAAGCGAGTCCGCACTTTTAGGGGGGCTCAGCTGCGCAGCCAGTGCCTCGGCAAAGGCTCTCACCGTTACCTCTTCAAAAGGAGCTCCGAAATTAGAGTAGTACATAGTTCGTTGTAGCTGTAGTTGTAGTAGTGGCAAAGGCAATCGCGCCAGTAGTAAAGTTAATCATAAGGCAATTTAAATATTCGCAGTTGGAATTGACTCGAAAGATCCAAAGCAAGAAATGTAAAAGCAAAGCTGGGACTCATCTTGGCGCTGTTCTTCTTCTACGTCGACAACTTGTTTATGGTAAGGCTTCGGATGCCTGGCCTGTGACTAATGCACGCAATGGCACCCAGACGAGAACGTAGTAAGACTATCAGACAACTTCTCATGTTATAGTAGGCAACGATTTCACGTCTTGAAAAGACAGATTGATAAGCGACTGCACTATTCCGTAGAACAATGGCCACTCAGCAACGTCTGTCAATTAAGAGGACTCATCTTCACTAGCCAAGTCGACGCCCAACGGTCCCTACGAATACGATCCTGTGAGTTCAGTAGTCAGAGTTTTTGGCGAGCAAGAACTAAGATTCGAGGCTAGACCTCTCCTCCGTCCCCCAGGGCATCCTACAACCTTAGGATCAACGTCTTACATTACTTCTGTTAAATAGTAGAGAGATTAAATACTACGCGAGCAAGCCTTAATCAACTTGAACCGAACTTCTCCAGCCAGGTAACTGCATCTCCATTCCGCGGAACTATCAGCACCACCACCACTACCACCAGCTGCAGCGAAAGATCCTGCATCCGACGCACTACCACTAGACTGACGCGGAGCAGCAGATGATCCTGCACTGGGCGAACTAGACTGCAGACGTACGCTGTGCGCGACATGTGCGGAAAGTGGACTGAGCAACAAGTGGAACCATAGATGAGCCTTAATGCCCAACATAGGAGCTCTGCAAGTGGAGGGTGCCTCTGGAGAAGAGCGGCCACGAGTGCCTCTAGTGCTTCTCTTACTGCGATTTGCACACATTCCTGCGCGTTTGTGCAACCCAACGCGTTGAAGAGGCCACGACATCTTGCGCGTCATCTTGTTCTTCAAGGTGCTAGAATGTTATAGGGGAATTGGGAAAGAAGATCTTCTTGCTCTAAGTACTTCGGGAATGAATTTGATAAAAGTTCAATTTTATTGATTTACTATCAAGTATGATGGGCTATTTATTCTTAGATTGGATGGTTGTTCGTATTTTTCTTTTTGTTTTTCTTTATGGTCTCAGAGCCTAAGCGTTTCCCGTTTCTTGTCGATTTTCTTTTCAATCTTAAAAAGTAGTCCAAAGCTGCGAGATGGTGTTTCGAAAGAAGTCATACACAACAATAACCATCAATAAATCCAATCCAAAAAATGTAGACTCAGCATGTCATCCTAGCCAGTGCACCTCTGATCTTTTTTCGTCATGCAGTGGTCTTGGATCTCATGCATTGGTTTTGATGGTCTTGGAAAAATGCGTTGTCTTTGTCTTCTTGGATCTCTTATAAGTCTTTACCACCAACACAACCATTTTGGATCATCGAGCACTAGTTGTGCATCTTGTAGAGAGATCTTTATTTTGTATTGTCATCTTTGATCAGGATCTTTGACCAGGACCGATGAAAAAGATCATGGCGATGAGCCTCGTTCTCTTACTGCTGCCCCGATTCCGATGTTGCCGACATCTATTTCATCTTCGCCGGAAGCTCAGAATCGAATTCAGACCGAAGTCGTAAGTAGATCGATGATACTGACAGGAAATTTCGTCCTTCGATCAGTTTGAGAAGAGCAATTCGTTCAGTTTGAGGAGGGCAATTCTTTCTGGAATAAAATACGTCATGAACAATTTCTTAGGTCAACTTGAAGAACTCCGTCAACTTGAAGAACTTGCTCTTACGATGAACTTGTATTACGGAATGACAGATATTTATCAGAGCAATAGAGATTGAGATTGTACTTGTAGGATATCAACATATACTGTACATGAATTAGAGGGAGGACAGAGAGGT
Organism: Amoebophrya sp. A25; assembly: GCA_905178165.1. Lineage (NCBI taxonomy): Eukaryota > Dinophyceae > Syndiniales > Amoebophryaceae > Amoebophrya > Amoebophrya sp. A25. Next base: position 286,977 of record CAJINU010000080.1, read on the forward strand.
GGAGGTCTTTAGTTACATCAACATCAACATGAATGAGTGAGAGTTTGAATTTGAATTATTTGAAGGCACATTATTTGTAAATGGAATCGTATGAGTCAACAATGTTGAACATGAAGAAAGGCCAAGCGTTGTTCTCAGCTAATAGTTCTTGTCGAGCAGTTGTTGATCTTCTAAGAAAGTAGTTCTCTTATTTCAGCATGGAGGATGGGTATCATGAGGAGACACCAGGTGAGTGACATTAATATACTTAGAATAGAAGAGATGGATTCTTTTGACTTTGGAAGTTTCAACTTTATCGAACACGTCGTGAAGGAAATGCTTTTTTCTGTGAAATGCTTAAAACTGCTAACGTTTTTCCCGGAAATGACAGGACGAAGAAATACTGGTAGCACAATGATCATACTTGCTTTTTGTGAAATGGCTATGACATGTTGAATCGAAGCCGTTTTATCTTAGTGCAGTCGATCGACCTTGCTATGCAAAATTCTTATATAACATATGTTATTCGCTGCGAAGAGTTTTTAACTGCTTGATAGTCCTGGGCTTATGCGTGTTTCAGGCCTCTTCCTTTCGACGCTTTCCCGTGCCCGTGGCGGGCACGCTACCTCAGAAGGAAAGAGGTTTTCAATTTGTTTGTCATTTTTATCAGTCATTGGAAATCAAAAATGTTCATAAGTATGGGACGAATCGACGTCCTCCCACCTTTTACAACCACAGCACCAAAATAAAGTCACTTGAATGAAATCAAAAAATTTCTTCTTCCTTGTTCTTCGTTTAATTTTTCGAAAATAAAATATAGTCAGATAAAGTTAGTACTCGTTCTCCCGCAACTAGACGTTGCCGATGAGCCGCTCCTTGAAAGTGCTCTAACGCGTGCTACTATCGCTTTCGCGGTCCTGTCGATGTCCTCTTGTGCTATTAGACCAGAACTGCTACACGAGGCTGCCGCACTTCGAGGACGGCTGTTATTCCTCCTCTTTTTTGAAGGCGAGGTCTTATTTATTATACTTGGCCTTCTCCACCTGTTCGACGTGTCCAACAGCTTGGTTTGTGGTATTTGTTTCTGTTGTACTTTTATTTTTAGGCGCTGACGCTGCTGCAGTGGTATTAACGCCAGGTGGTCCCGGGCCGATGTTTGGATTCTGATTCTGTTCTTGATGTTCTATTCCTGTCTCGAACGGATGTTCTATTCTGATCTTGTTCTTCTCCGGTTTGTTGATGTCTTTCTTGCTTCCGTCCTCAAGCACTGTAGTCAACTTAGGTCTACTCCTCACCCTAGTTGTTGGTCCAGCACTTTTAGGCCTGGCAATCCTGATCTTCTTCTGTACACCAGTAGACAGGAGGACTGAAGATATGAAACTCGATGCTGAAGAGCATGAACTAGAGCAAGAACCGCCGACCTGTTCCCGCCTTACGGCAGCTGAGGTCGTGTCGCCACCAATCTTGTCTAGTAGATTGTCTAGTCTAGGATAGCGGGAAGACGTTGTAGAAGTAGCGGCTGAAGCAGGGCGCATCAGGTGCACTGCTGCATCAGTTTGCTGCGCTGCGTCGGAACCGGTTGTGCTTAGAGTTAGACGGCGGGAGAAAAAGGCACTTACTTCTAGAGGTCAGCAACATGTGCTAAAAAGTAGATCTTCACCTAAACGAGGAGAAGATTATACAGTGTTCCTGTCCGATAGTAGAACTATGTATAGAAGACTCATTAGATTTAGACGATCCTTCTTGCAGCTAGAAGTACATGAAACTATGTCAACATCATTGGTAATCATGGCGAGTACAACATACTCGCCCACCTCGCAATAAATTCAATTCCTCCGACAGCAACCAAATCGTCTGCATGTTCGCCAAGTCCACGCTTCGTAGGTGAAGTCTCTATGTGCCCAATCTTGTCTGCTCCATCTCTATCTCCCTTGTACAGTGCCGTTCGAGGGTTATTGTCGGACTTCTTGAAATTTCGGGGCGAGTAAGAGCCATCGTGAGGAAGCGGCTTGTAACGACGTGCATACTCGTCGTTGAGGAGGCGCCGCCGACCAGGACCGATTGAACGAAAAACTGGGTGGGAATCTTCAACGTCGATACCTATGATGTGGTTGTGGTGGACATGAAATATACAGTGGGAATCTTCAACGTCGATGCCTATGGTGTGGTTGTGCTTGTGGACATTAAGCATATAATCATGTATGAGTTGTGAATTTTTCTTTTAAAATTCGTTTGCAAAGTTGGATTTGTTGTAAGTATCTATTTAGTAAGTAGCACTAGATTCCATATCCATACTAGTCTAGTACAACATTCAAAGCGAATATAAACAAGTTGTTCTACAGTATAATCAATATCTTCTGTGAACACATGAACTTCTGTTTGCCAGTCGTGTGTCAAGTTCGTACCTGTCAAATCTGCACGATGTCTCCCTTTAGCCGTAACATAGCCGAAACAGGACGTCTCCTTATGCCCATAGAAAGTACCCTTCCCGTCCCAAGCGTATCTGTTTAATGCTTATAATATTATAGATACGCTTGAGCATGTAGAAGTTCTTCTTTACCATAAACTCTATGAGCAAGGTTCTTCATCTTTACCCTAAACTCTATGAGCGAGGTACTATTTTGTTATTTTTGCTACTCTTTGAGTTTGAGTTCCCATCATTCATCTACCTCCTCATCTACCTCCAAAATTAATATAGCATCCTTGAATACGGCGGCGCCAAATTCTTCTCTGCCCTTCTCAAGAGTTTTTGTCTTTGCAGCTCAGGATTTTTCTCGGACTGTTCCTGTATGAAAGCAGCTTTCGCTTGGTCTTTAGAGATCCATTCCTTGTTCGCGAAATACGTAGCCGAAACTGCGTTTGCGAGGTGACCTGGTGATCGACGTCGAGGAGGTCGAGGAGCAACATTTGTATATGGAGTTAGAGAGTTGTCCGTAGAAGTCCCTGATCTTTGAACTTGAAGGGGAGGCTCAGGTCAACATTTGAAAAAAAATTATGAGTAGGATCATATACTTGTTCCCGAGCAATATTATCTGAAACAGGAGTAACTGATGGAAAGAACATGCGGTGAGGGACTTACCAACTGCTCCTATGAACATCGAACGAGTACCAAAAATCTTGAAATTAGCACACATAAAGAAATCCCTCGGCACCATAGCTGTGATCGCAAGCGTAATTCACAGCACAGCGGAGGGTTGGCACATCTTCCAACCGCATCATCTCCATCGTGGCCGCTGTATAACGGACAGGGTCCTGCGCAAGCGCACGATCGTGCCACATCTTGTAGTCTTACTTTGAGGCTCTTGTTCTGGTCTGTACTTTTTTTCGCCCTTTTCTGTAAGAATTTGGTGACGAGAGGGCTTCTAGTAGTCATCACTAGAATTATAATCGTTCTTGTTCTATCCCGATGGCGAGATATGAGGCAAGCTAAGGGTCATTAAGGATGTGAGGCAAGCTAAGGGCTGTAAGTTGTGAAATATGATCGAGACCACGAACGGGAGCGATGCTATGGTCAGTGCTGAGACCGATATGAGGACACAGATCTGAAGATAACAAGACCGACTCGTCCGGCAGCAATTACTAGATTGCTACTAGAGCTAGACAGATCCAGACGATTCTACCGGCGACTCCTGCTGACCCTGTTTACCACGACAGACTGGGGAGATTGGAAACAGATGTTGTGTTGTAAGTAGCTTCTACGATGAAAGTCTTCCACGCTCTTCCTTTCACCGACCGTCGATCATGATTCAATACCCTCGCTTACGGGCGGTTTCAGCTTCAGGATCGATTCTATCACTATTACGACATACACTCAGGTAGAGCCACACTCTTTTCGCAGCAATTTGATCATGATGCAAGTTGCGATATTCATATTGAGGACAATCGTCATCGCGGGTCTCACGCAGATATCTTTAATCTTATCCTAGGTCCTTTAGAGGGAATTATCTATGAAAAAATACCTCAGTTGTAGAGATAGAGTAATACTACGCACGCATCGTGCCCTATGTTTTTGCAGAATCTTCTAAAGTATGTACTTCATCGTCTTGTTTGCAGTACAAAAATTATAGGTGTCCGTCAATACATGGAAGATGTTGCAGGAAAATTTGTAAAGCAAACCTAGCCGTCTAGAAAAATGTAGGAGTGCGACATGTGGATACATAGCTGCAGCTACTCATCCGGCAACTGGTAAGGAGTATGATGTGTGTGACCCAATGACAAAATACCAATAAAAAGTTAGTAGGTACTAGTGGTACTGTTGATATATTCTCAAAAAGTAAAAAGGTAGTTGGTAGAGATAGTGATAGCCGCATCAACTTCGACCATAATAAATCATCATCCACTAATATTAGGTCGCCCGCTGATTGCATTGTTCCGCCAACAGCTTTGAAATCTCAGCAGTCTGAGAAGTGATGCAGCTCTGGTAGAAGTGTCCTGCTTCTCTCCTCGGCAGATAGTAAAAGTACAATTGTTCGTAGGGGACCATCAGGTCTTCCGGCCAGTCATCCATTGTCATCGGGGTTGCTGCATGTCGTGGAGGCTGATGTTCATGATGGTTGCTGATGTTGTCGATTATCTGAGCATGTCTTTGTCTCTGCGGTTGGCCGAACCACCACGAAGACCAAGTATTTTTGTCCTCTCTAGAAGATCCTGGCGAGATAGAGATTACAGCATCTTCTCCAGCAGTTGTTGTTGCCTCGCATCCTTGTTGTCGACCAGAAGAACCACCTCCGCTTTCAAAGATCCTCCCTTTGGCTGCTCCACCTCCAACTTCATCGTTGGTTAGAAAGCAACCAGGACGCGGCGGCCGCGACACGATTTTTTCATGGGCTGCTGGAGTTATTGACACGAAGTCCTGTGCTGTGAAACTCGATGGTCGACGGGGTTTACTGGGTTGACTGTGCTCTTTGCCATAGTGGTCTTCTTGGTTTGTAGGTAGGGGAGAGGCAGGTGAGCCTGAGGAAGATGAACAAGACGCTAAAAAACCACCTTCAAGATTCAAATTATCCTGCTTTTGTTCACGACGTTGCTTTTCATTTTCTTGTTGCTGTTCTTGAAGATGTTCTGAGTCATTTTTGCCCACTTGTTTTTCAGCGTCTACTCCTACTTCCTCTTTCATCACACCATCTACGAGGAAGGTCGCAGCTCTTTCTGCCAAGCTATCTTGTTTCTTGACACGTTCCTCTACGCGCTTTCTACTAGCCTCTCTCGATATCAACTGATCTTCGAGGACCTGTCTGCCTTTTCGCACTCGCGCTATATCTAGTGCGATTCGGAGCTCCCGCATATGTGTGTCCGGGAAAAGCTTGTCTTGGGAAGAGGTTAGAGCTTGAGAAGGGTGTTTATTGCTTCATGATCTTCATGTACTTTACACAGAACTAGAAATAGCAGGATGAATTTGTAAAAAACTGTCTTGTCTGTCGAAGCCAGACTGTCACTGTCCTAATCTAAAGGTGACGAGAATCAGCCTTAAGCGCATTTCCAACAGCAGTTTCCTTGAGCTACTCAATCCAGCATTGAGGCTGGCAGTGTACCGACACCGAACAAAACCATTGCTGTAGTCCGGGTGTTGCTCACGGTATTGACTCAACAACACCGCAGCTCGTCGAAAATCTTCGGTGTCTAGATTCGAAAGTGCCAAGAGGACATCGTCGGCAAAGGTGGGTTGCTGTTGCGCTTGCTGAGTTTTTAGTCTTCCTGTTGATGTAGTTCTTGAACAACTTCTAGGTGTCTGCTGTCGTTGTCGTTCATCCTCGAGCTTGCTCCCACTGCTCGTAATTGTAGTTCCGAGCCCATCGCAGGAGGACCTGTCAGTATGCTGCATATCTGAGGAGCGAGACCTCGCCAACAAGTCCTGTCCTCTAGACAAAGCCAAGGAAGATGCAGCTGTTTGTCGTGATGAAAAGGCTGGCTTTCTTGAAGGGGGTGTGGTTTCGACGGACTCTACTGAAGGATATTCTGGTAACGTGGGAGACACTGATGCAGACGCCGCATCCTTCACGTCTAAAGCTTGCTCTTCTACTCCTATTAGAGGTATAGGGAATCTATCTCAGGAGTCGTCTGGTTCTCCATTTTCTTCTCGTTTTCTTCTTCCAGATGACTTGGGAGATGAATTCCCTACACCCATAATCCTACTTCATCTACCTCCTCGACCTCGATCAAATGCCTCAAGCAATCAGTCTGCTCACGATATTTCCTCAACGCTCGCATAGCCCGCCCAACATCAGCAAACCATTGGAAGCGGAAGAACCGCTTGATCACCTGTTGTATCTCAGAGTTCTCCTGTAATTGATCATCGTCCTCTGCGTTCGTTACTGTCCCATCATCTTCATCAACTAGTTTGTGTACACGAGAAAGTAGAAGCGCAGCTTCCTCGAACGTGAAGGAGTCGACTTCGGAAAGTGAAGGCTGAGAACTACCTGGTGGGAGGTTGGCGCCGGTGGGACTAGTCTTGCGTCCCTTGCAATCTAGGAGTAATTCCGGTAAGTGTTTTTCATCACCTAGTTGTATCTCCTCCTCCTTGCTCTTCCTTCTTGTGGTGGAAGTTCTACTTATTTTATTTGAGGCAGAAGTACTTCTAGCAGATGTTGATGAAGAAGAACTTCTACTCACAAGACGACACGCACCATCCGCCCCTCTGCCCTCAAACGCTGCATCGAAAGAAGATTCCCGGCTTTCTACAATTCTAGGAAAGGCAGCGTTCAAAAGACCAATCAAGTTGGTCAGTTCCTTGTCCTCGGCTAGATCTAAAGGATCGACCACTTCAGCTTGTTCTGCACGACACGTTTCTTTTGACGGTGGTAGTGATTCCCCTGTTGTAGTAGCACCTGAAGAGGTGTTCCTATGGCAAGTTCTTGTGATTTCGCGAATTTGTGCTCGCGTCTGATTCGCATTCGAAGTTTTACTCCCATTTGTTCGTCCGGCATCGGCTAATGATCCTGTAAAAACCTCTCCACAGGTTACTATTACAGTGCTGCAATCTTCCCCTACGCCGTCTCTTATCGCTAATGGACCTCCAGCGCAACAAGAGCGGCCACAACAAGACAGCTGCGAAAACATCTTAATTAGACGAGGTAGGTTTTTGGTGTTCGTTTATCCCGTGGTTTGTTATGGCCGTCCCCCTTTGTTTAGAAAGAGCCATAACAAACGGTAACAGAAGCACCTTTAAAAACAGCTGGCCGCTACATCGGCGTTGGGTAAACTATTGAGACCACGCCATAACGAAATTCAGCAGACGGGGGTAAAAAACGCACCTTTAACTACCTACCCTTAACTTAAGCAACATCTCGGATCCTAGAGCGGATAGTCTGGCGGTGAAGAATGACATCCACGAGGAAGATGCTGAACTGTTAGTCGACAGTGGAGTTGTAGCAGGCGTGGAAGATCCATTGAGATCATTCAATGCACCTGCTGGTGCTGTAGTACTCGACTTTGACGCATCGGAGACATTCAACATGGAGTCCGCCACCCTACCCCAGTGATCACAGGAAGAAGTGTAATGCCTAGCTCTGGTGGGACGTATGGTGAGCGGTCGTTTAGGAGAAGCTGGTGTTGTGCTTGAAGGCGCTGCAGGTATTGAAGGAAGCGACTTAACATGTGGACCCATGATGTCCATACTTCTGGAGGCGCTATCTTCATGAGTATGTCGCGATTCACTCGCTGGCGCAAGTACAGTCGAAGAAGATGAAGATGAGTGCCCGTGCTCAGGTCCCTCACTTGTTGTGTTAGGTGCTAGAGTTGGATGCTTCTGTATCATAGCTGAGTGAGAACCCGGATCGCACTCATCTCCGGTTGTTGTAGTAAGTGTTAGATGATGTTCCTCCTCTGGTACAAATTTTTGTGTCGCAATTTCCTTATTCTTGCGCAACAAGCATGGTGGTGCACTCGATGCCCTCTCGTCGGAGGTAGAACTAGACGCTTCGCTAATTTTCAACGCCGAGAGCAGATTTTGGATTGCACTTTCATCACATCCATCTGCGGAAACAGTACGCCTGAACTTTCCATCAACACGACCACTACCATGCAGTAGCCCTGACACAGCTTGTACCCTAAGCGCTCCTGGTGGCAATCCCTCTATCTCATCGGTGAAGAGCTTCGTTCTAGCTGTGGCATCTACAACCTCGTCTTCCTGATCTTTCCCTGACGAAACTAGTATAGCTCTTTCCCGTTCAACAACATTTTCATCTGCAGTTCTTGCTTGAGAAGACTCTTTCGTAGCCGTAGGTGGTTCATTCTTCATGAATAATGCTTGCGACTGCTCTTTCGTTTTCGTAGTCGCAGCATTCTTCTTATTCACTATGGGTCTTCCACGTGCTACCCAATTTTGGCGAAACAATTTGCGTGCGAGACGACGAGTACGGATGACAGGATCGTCCTGCTCCATTTTCTTAGAAGTATCTGCGGAACAAGATAGCTCGGAGGAATCGACCTTTTCAGCAGAATTGGAGTTGTTCTTGGAGTCAGCGTTTCTCATGATCTTCTCGTTTATTCGCGCACTAGCAGTAGTTGCACATGCACTGGTCATCAAGCTTCCACTTCTTCTACTCCCACTAGCGCCACCTCTCGACACCAAAGCAGCACGTTCTTTTCTCCTCTTCTCCCTGCTCCACTGTGCGTGCCCGATGTCTTCGTCAATTCGATCGAAATCCTCCTTCAGGAAGATGTTCTGCCATGGACAGAACTCTAATTCGACATCTGCTTGATGTTGTCTCCTCACCTCGATGTTAGGGAAATAGCTATGGCATTGCTGCACTAATTCATGCGACCCTAGTCGCGCAGCTGCTTCAAGCAATCTCGCCTTCCTTGCTGGACTATCAGCCTCAAAAGAAGCTGCGATCTCCTGCATCCTGGAGGTGGGGACTCGTTGTAAAGCTCCTGTCGTTGACTTTTTATCCTCAGCCACCTCCAAACCAGCTTGCTGCTTTCCGCCGCCATCTCCAAACAACCCGCCAAACAAAGTTGGCGCCCTATATTAGCGGTGGGCTTTTGGTGTTCGTTTCTCCCGCTTGTTATGGCTGTCCCCCTTTGTTTAGAGCCATAAGAACAAACGGGGGTAACAAAAGCACCTTTAGCCTACCCTTAAGTATAACTTCCTGGTCCTTTGATCTTGGCATAGTGCGCCTTGATTGCAGGAGTCTGCGAGATCCTACTACACTCAGAACAAATGTTCCGTCCTGGACTCCACTTGCGGTTGGTGTCAAGCCCTCGGTCATCGGCGAAGTCAAAGGAGAGTCTCCTTCTTGTCCTTGTATCGTCCCCTTGTCGTCCACCTGGAGGAGCAGACCTAGATGAACTACAACCAGCCGTAGACGAGACTTCTTCTCCCAGTCGTCCTGACTTCTGATTCTGTCCGACATCAACCTCCTCTAGAGACTGTTCCCACAGAAACTTCAATAAGTCTTTTTCTGATACACGAGCATCTTCAGAAGTATCAACCTGCAAGTATGCGGGAAGGTGATCCTCAGAGAAGCCGCTGAAGATTTCTAGCCCCTCGTCATTCAACTCAGGCACTTGCCATAATGGTAAATCTTCTCCATGTTGCTGATGTTTGTTCTTCTTGTTCCTGGTCCTCGATTATCGCAGGAAAAAGTGTTATCATTATCGTTTTTTTGATTTTTTCAGATTGGGGTAGCAAATTCCAAGCATTGGTGGGACGCTGTGCGCGTGGACATAAGAATGGAGGGGCGCCAGCATTCGCCGCTTCCTCTTGGCGCGTCTGTGGGTGGGCTGCGCTTCCCATGACTGAGACAACAAACCAGCGGCGCCGCGCGCGCTGCTGTCCTGCTCTGGCTGCTGGGTGGTGCTGCGCTCTCCGGGAGGCGCTTCCAGCAATGGCAGACGCGCATGCGTGTAGCTTGTTTCCCTGTCCCCTCGCGAATCTGGGGCCCGAGTGTCAGGGGATGGCCCGCAGCCCTGCTGCTTGCGGCCGCTCCGCCACCTCTGGCGCCCCACCTTCTCCGACCTCTAGCGACTCGGCGCCCCCTTCCTGCTGTGGCCGCTCTGGTCCTCTAGCCGGGCCGGAGGTGGTCCGCCGCCCCCCTCCATCGACCCCTCCAAACACTCGCCAAAAAAACGAGAACGAGCAAGCAGAAAAGGCGCCCACCTGTCATCCGCTTGCCCCTCGAGGTTCTGAAAATTTAGCGTGTGTTTTTGGGCTTCGGCGAAGAGCGTCGGGCGCCAGAAGCGTTATCACCTATCTGTCGGGCGCCAGAAGCCTTATCAAATGGGGCCCCTGAAAACAAGGACCCCCCTCGAACACCCCCTCCAACTGACCCCTTCAGCCGCTCGCGCGTCTGCGGCTCTCGATCGGCTGCTCGCCTTCTTGGATCTTGAGCGAAGTGGCGTCGCGGCTTCCCCTCGATCGGCTCGGCGTTTCATATTGCTTGCCCCCAGGAATCACCCCAACGATTGCCAGGGGGGCTGCTTTCCGAGTGCGCTGAGCTTGGTGCCCACGGTGGGCTACTTTTGCGGATAAGTTTGCAGGGCCGGGCCACGATACTGCCCCATGGGCGTGCGTAAGCGGAGGCCGCGGCCTCAGAGCTTAGCGGTACCATCATGCCCAGCCATGACTGAAGGGCCGCGTCAATGGGAGGAGGAGCGCAGCGTCTGCTGCGGCACCTCGTGGAGGGAGGGCCGGCTTGCCCATCGCAAGGCGGAAAGCCCCAGGATCGCAGTGCTCCACGTCGTGCTTTTCTCAAAAATTCAAAAAAACGATAATGATAACGTTTTTTCTCGCGATATCGATGTGCTAGGAGTCGATGAAGAGCTCTCTTTGTTCTTCTTGTTCCTGGTCCTCGACGTGCTAGAAGGAGAGCTCTGGTTTGAATTTGTTGAAGGTGAGGGGGCACTTGTTGTACCGTCGTCCACCTGAGAGGATGTAGTTGTAGCACCAGTTACATCAGTCTGTTGTGGAAGACCTTGATGTAACAGAGGCGACCCATTCATCGCAATCGCATCTTCAACATCAGGGCTAGTAGTATCCACCTGCGCAGAGAGACCACCCGAGCTTGACGGTGTGCGGTACAACCCTTTTTTAGTGGCCTGTGTTGCTCTTTTCTTCTCCCCAGGCATCGCAGCCAATGTAGCAAAGGCACGCGTCGCTTCTCCTGCAACTACATCGCCACTAGCCGAACAAGATGAGATATCTTGTGCAAGTCCAGCTAGATTAGTTCCACTTCCTCCATAGGCAGGTGTCTTTACCAACTTCTTGTGTCCATCTTGACGAAAACCACCGAGGAAAAACCGCTGTTTTGTGCAGCTCGGGGCTTTCAGTGCTGCGACGCCGGTGACAGGCAGCAAGAGGACGGTCACCACAGGCAGCAAGAGGAAAAGAACGAGCATCTTGTTGAAAAAGTTCATCATCTTCATCAGGTTGGATGATGTGGCTTTGGAGACCAGACTATTCACAGGCAAAACCAAAATTTACAATACATTGAAATCTAATCTAATAATGTAATGTCGGTGACGCTAGAAAACCAAAACGCCTACTACTAAGTCCTAACAAGGAGAGCTGTTGTTAACGGTCCTCCCACAGAACAGACGAACGCCTGTGTTTTCCTGCTACCACGCTACGGTGAGTAGGTCCAAAATGATAATGAACATGCTCCTAGTGTTACTGTGTAGCACAGCCACTGCCAGGAGGCACAAGCTGCTCTGCCGGCGGCAGGTCAATTGGTGTTCTGCGTGTTCCTCTTGTTCTAGTATGGTTTGTTTTCTTATTTCTTCTGGTATGCTCCCGTGTATCAAGCTCCACTCTGCTTCTATCATGATCTACATTTTGATATTGTAGCCCGGCATGATCAGAGAGATGCTCACGTTCTTTAGGTTGTCTATAATGAGACTTTGTTCTTGATGCGGTTCCGGTTGCAGCTGTCTGTTCATCTTCATAAGAGGACCACGTGTGAGTCTTCTTACGTTTTATTCTACTACTACTTTTTCTATCTTTATCGTGCTTTGAACTCAGATATAATTGAACCTGTTTTAGCGTTTCCGCCTCATCTACTCTGTCCACACTATGCAATAGAAAATCTTCGAAATCTATAGTCTTGTTTTGTTCGTCACCAGACATATTATTTTTCTTGGAAGGAGATGATGTTGATGATGATGCAGCATCATTAGTTTTGGAAGTTCCGCTGTTTCGCTTTTCGTCAGCAGCTCCAGAAGTGGCGTGTTGCGACCCAGAGACATAGCTACTCCTCGACCCAGAGAGATTGGAAGAGGAAGCACCCAGCATGCCCGTATCATCTTCACAGCTACGGTTACCTTCTTGTTGAAGTCTAGCAACTTTCCTATCTTCTAATCGTCGTATTTCCAATTCACAATCAGCTTTCTGCGACTCAAGAGTCTGGATCTCGGCAAGGAGTTGTTGAAACATTCCACTCATTTCTGTGAAAGCCGATGTTTTTTCAGGCCGCTGCCTGGTACAACTAGTAGTTGTTGTTGAAGAAGTTAAATAAGTTTGCGTTCCTCCAACAAGTGGGTCTCGTCCTACGCCGGGACTAACAGCTAGTTGTAACTCGTCAACGAATGCATCCACCGCTCCTCGTTGCGCTTCTGCTTGTGCAGCTGCAGTACTTCCTGGAAAGCTAGTACCATGATCACGAAGAGGCTCATGATCATGTTGAACTAGAAGTACTTCTAGCCTTTGTTCGATTTCCCTCGCATGTTTTTCCATTACCTTTGCTTGTTTCCGATAGAAGTCTGCTTCACGTTTCGACCGACCTTCTTCCGCGACGGCGATAAAAGGGTCAAGATCGCCTTGTTCCTCGTTGTCCAAAAGATATTGCTCCTGTAGTTCTTGTTGCTCTAAATCTGATGTATGTCCAGTTCTCTCGTCTTGACCTTTGTGAGAAAAGTCCTGGTCGTGTGCTGCTGATCTTCTCCTTCGCGTCCCTTTCCTACTGGTACTAGTAGAAGATGAACTGCAAGTTCTTCTATTCTCGTCTTCGAAAGCTAGCCTAGCGTCAAGTAATTCAGCACGTGCTGTTCGAAGGGCGGCGATTAAACGGCCTTTTTCGAGGATTTGGGTTTCTGCTCTCGCTAGACGTTGCTCCAAAGCGCGGATAGTAGCATTCGACGCAGTTTTCTTATTCGACCGGGCTGGATCGGTATCGTCCTGCTCCTGCATTTGCAAATGGCGGGATTAAATGAGGTCTTAAAAACGAGTTGTTCTTGTTGGAAAATCTTACTAGTGGACTTGTTGCATGTCGTTGTGACTTAGTTATTCTTGTTGGAAAATCTTACTAGTGGACTTGTTGCAGGTCCTGATAAAATTTTACTTCTAGTTGTTCTTGTTGGAAAATCTTCTGACTAGTGGACTTAAACAGAATGAGAATACCATTCCAGGTCGTTCATCGCCTTCGCGGCTCGCTCTTGTCGACATGCGATTGGTATCTTGAGCAGTCCCTTGCCCCTCATCCGGCTTAATATTACAATACCTTCTGATGCTGCTCGCTTGGGCATGCATTGCTTTCTCATGCCTCATCTCAGCATCTTCTAGATCAGCAATGAGACTCTCCGCACGTCGGCGCCAATGCGCGACCTGCCTTTCTCGGTCATCGAGTTTTTCCTTCCAGGAAATTTCCTCCTTCTCTGCACGTTGAGCAAGACGACGTAAGAGAGAAGGCACGACTTCTACTTCTTGCTGCCGTTGATGTACCAGAGGTGTTTCAGCTAGGCGCCTTGTTTCAGCTCTTGGCCCTGATGAGCATGATGAAGCACCTCCCTTGTGGAAATTATCTGCTAGAAACAGCAGTTGCGCAGCCAAGGAAACACCGTCTCCCTCAGGCAATCGGAGGCATAATTGGCCATTGTGTTGAAGAAGCAGCTCGTCTTCAGTATCAGTTCCTGCTACTGGTTGAGCCGTTCTTGTAGCCGCGTCTTCACCATTTCTTGGTTCTCTATCATCTTCTAACATTTGATCCTGCAACAACCACTGGTGCAAGGCATCCGAGAACTCCTTCAAGGTGATATTCTCCACTTGCTGAGGTATCGCGTTCGCAACACTGGTCCAAAACTCTTGATTCATAGCACCATCTTCCGCCATGATTCGAGTGACGATCTGGTGGTGGTTGGTGGTGGCCATGATTTGATGGGTGATGATCTAGAAGTGGTAGTCGGAGTGAGTCGTGTTGTAATCATCGTGGTTGCCGTCGGTTGGAGTGTGGTGGATATCTTAAAACGAGAGCGAGACAACATTCATCAAATTCGAATACGCATGGATATTACAACTTTAGACAATGTTCATCAAATTCGAATACTCCTAGACATTACAACTTTGTTTCTTAGCCAAATAAAGAAAGTCTTTAAAAATACCTGACGCAGCTTGCCACAGTCAAGAACGTGGCCCTCCTCTCCAGTACCGTCTGCACGACTAGTAACTACAATCGCCAGTCCGGCATCTCGAAATTTTTGCATTCCACTATGGAGCGCAGAAGTAGTTGCATCTTGATCCTCAAGGATAAGATCCTGCTTATCCACTGATGCCCAATAATGGACAAACAATAACGACTCCTCGTGACACCTGGGGATATTTCTGCCCTGATGTGGTAGGCCGAGCTGCCTTCTGCTCGCGACACCTGGGGATATTTCGCAACGAGCGAACGCTTCAAGCATCGAGGAAATCGACATCTGATTTGGTGTAAAGTAAAAACCTATCTCTCTGAGCACAAATGGCTGAAAAAATTTTTCGAGGTAGTTTTTTTCTAACATTTAGAAGGACGTCGTTAAAAATAAAGGGTGCATTAATGAGCAATAGCGCAGTCCGTCGCTCTAGATGATCACTCCTTGACACATATCTCTTAATGCCTTTGCTCTTCGTGCCGAACTCAAACTCTCCTCCTGCTTATGTCTCTCTCTGTTTATTGTCTATTCTAAGTACTACACCAGAGAGATTCTACGTCACAGAGTATTCCAGTCAAGAAGCACATCAGTCGGTCAGTCAATCGATCAGTTTGCCTCCACAGGGCACCGTTTTTTTTTTTTGCATTCCAAGAACGCCGAAAGGGTGATCCCAGTGTTGTCCGGTGTACCTGCCGGCGACGGGTGGAGTACATGAACCTCCTTGTACTATCTGCCGTCCTCTCCACAGCTACGACTGCCGCAGCTCTACGCTCGGGAGCGATGTGAGTTTTCACATACTACGACGTACAAGAACTGTGTGTGTGTGTGTGGATCTAAAGCACGTAAGTAGTTACCCAATACCAATCGATGTTCTTGCCATACATTTTGAAAGTGCACACCTCCACCTTCGTTCGGTCTGTAGCGTTGGCACTCGTGCGTGTCAACAAACATGCCCTAATGATGCAAGTGAATCAATATTATAGTCGTGCTCAGCTGTAAAAGATGCATATATCTGACAACAACATGATAGCGCTCAGCGAGCACAAACTTCCTTTAGCGAATGAAGAACTTCTGAAGCAGGGTCAACACGTGGTCACTAGTAAAAATGGACTAGTACAACTTCATCTTTCCTCGAAGTAGATGAATACTATTACAAATAAAACTGCATTATAAAAAATGTACTTAGTAGTTAGGTGGACAAAAAGAAGAACATGTCACAAGGAGTCTACTCAATGATAATGTAATAGTTAAGGTTACTAGAAGCGGCGAGCACTTGACTCCAACAGGAATAAAAGAAGTTTTCACTATGAGGGGCAACTACTTGAAAGTCAATCCTCGTTCAGCCTGACTCTGAAGGCCACGTCGAAGGATCCATTTACTTCTACTTCTTCGATCTCACAACACTAACAAAAGTGGTAACTCCTCATTGATTCATATTTTTTGAACACTGACTCCATGTTAAGTTGTTTATCTTCTTCTCAACAGTACTACAAACTTTGTTCAGATGCTTCTACATAGACAGTGGCAAACACCTCTACAACTTTTTTCAGATGCTTCTACATAGATAGGTCTACATAGATAGGTCTACACAGACCGTTGTTCGCGTCTACTTCAATTTGAGGAACGAGCAGCAGGAGCTGCCGCGCAATTCGCAGTAGATTCTTCACTATCTTGCATACTCGCTTGTTTACAAGAATGATCTTTTCTACCTAGAGCTAGAGAGCGAAAGATGAGAGCGATACTGGACCTCAAGTGATAAGTCAAGTATCGCCATCGCAAGAATTTCTCCTAGTTATCCTACTTCATAAACAAGCTCTACTCGTCCCGAAACAAGTGAAGTAGATCTAGATGTATTCTGCAAGTTTTTTTTTAGCTATGTTCTTGTATAATTGGTTTTTTTTTCTTTTTTTTCACTGTAACGACCTTGATACTATTTTGTGTATTTTGTTATTGTGATGATGTCTGTGTCTGTTTATAGTTCTTTTTGAATATCCACTACATCATTTTCGCATGATGCTTCTATTCCTGTTGGGAGCTACAACCGCGTATTCAGCATAATCCTTGGGACATGTGCGGGTTTTTAGGTGAGCTGCTTGTCGTGACCTTCTGCTCAACCAAAGTATTTTCCTAATTGGATAAGCTTGTGTGCTCTGGGTACACCCACCTCTTCTGGGTACATCCACAGCTTCATCATGTGACTCTGGCATCGTGATTCGTGGCACAATTATGTACTTAAGTACGTCCTCATGTATGGCAATTGTTATGTGCAGGTTGTGCATTGATAGTCGTGTCTTCGCTTTTGTTATGGCATCGTGTAAAAATTGTAGCTACAACTACATCTTCTTCTCTTAGTACAAAAAAAAGTTCTCCTACAACTATGGTAAATCTCCACAGAGGACCAACATTAGCATGTTCCGTATCCGTTGTTGTTCAAGTACTTACGTACAGGTACACTCGTCAGTCTTTTTTTCTCAAGAAAAAGATAAAAAAACAAAAAGTTCTGGTACAATACATAGTCCAGCACTAATTCACTACTTCTACGTCAATATCAACGTCAGTTCGCCGGTTGTACTAGCATTTTTATCATTAGAAAGGATTATTAGGATTTCCACCACCCCCTAGAAAATCATCGTCTCCACCGGCGCTTAGGAAATTGTCTCCCTTCATTCCACCACCTGCTTGCTCTCCGGCTAGAGCTGCTGCTTTTCTCTTTTCTAATTTTTCTAGAGCATCCTGGACTTTTTTCTTGTTCCCCGCACCCTGCATAGTCTGTTGAAGATTGATGGCGACAAACTCTTCGTAGTCTACCTGGCCATTATCATCCAAGTCCGCCATGTCCAGCATGCCTTCTGCCTCTTCCGGGGAAAGCTTGTCGCCTGTTTGTTTATTGCGGACGCTCTGTTGAACTATAACGATCTACAAGGACGAATGAAATACTAGCAATTTATACCAAAATACGGGCCGCTCATGATCATTTCTCCCGATTCATTCTGAATTCAAAAATTTTAAAGTAAGTTGTAGCCAAAAGTACTAGTACCAAAAATGCTCATGATTTGGCGTATTTCTTCTGGACTGATCAACCCCGTTCGATCCAAATCCAGTAGTCTAAAAGCTTCTAGTAGTTCGTCAGCTCCCAAGATCTTCGTGTTATCTCCCCAGATCTTCATTAGTCGGAGGAAAAACTGAAAATCGTACATATTCGTCCCCCGTGGGTCGAGCCCGTTGATGACGAACTCTAATCTCCGAAAAACATACGGTGCAGAAAGAAATCCCGCTTGAATACTGGCAAGCTCGTTCAATTTGTATCTTGGGAAGCAGCCAAGGCGCATGAGGATGACTGGAATTTCGCTGTTTCGAACAAGATCATGGGAGAGCAAGTGATGAGCAATGAAAGTTGAGGTGCTGTTGTAGTATACATGCAACAAACCATCTAGAAGAAGTTGTAATTCGAGTTTTTATACTGGGAACAACAAGTTAAAAAAGCTGTGCTTAGTATTAGTTAAGTATACTAGGAACAAGTTAAAAAAGCTGTAGTACTTGTAAGTGACGTATCCATCTCCGCATAGGTCCGACAACTGAAATGCATCACAGTATTCCTCGACCACAATCTCATTGAAGCCGCAGAGGTCCTCAGCGATGTACAAGTCCGGATTGAAAGCAAACCTTAAGTGTAGCGGGACATTTGAGATGTCATCGGCGTACTTGTCACCAGCTGGTGTAGGTGGATCTGGCTTTTTTGGCGCGGTTGTCGTCGGAGTAGGTGGTGCTGATTTTCCGGAGGAGGACTTCTTGGCACGACTGCTCATCTTGACGTGATTTTTTTTTGTTTGTTTGATGAAGATTGTTTGTTTGCGATTTTAATATTTGTTGTTTTTATAGTAATATAATCAATATCGAGTCGCGTAACATCGATCAAACAGAGTTACATTTTGAAACAAAAGGCTTTACAAATATGATAAAAAAAACGGCGGAATATATTTCAGATGCAGAACAACAAGTGTTTCAATTACCAAAATGATCCAAGGTCCTCAAATACAGTCATATGGGGATGGGGGTCCCAACGGGAAGCAATTCCCGTGCCACTTGTGCTCTTACCACCTGATTGCTTCACAAGTCATGAAAGTTCAATTGAGACTCAGAGATAATGACGCCGGCCGAGAAGAATTGCTTAAGTAAAATAATACTCGCAACAACTCAATATCCCTCGAGAACAGACCAAAAGAGCGCAGGACAGAGGACTCTCTCCTTCTCGAGGAGTGCCCCGTTCTTGTACCGAGGATTGATTTTTATGCTCTCTCACTCATCTCAGAGGCAGAAGACGATTTTTATGCTCTCTCACTCATCTCAGAGGCAGAAGACGATAAATTTGCTAGGGCACTCTCACAGCACAGAGTACTTAACTTCCATGTTCACCCTCAACACTCTCATCCGAAGATGAACATCACTAGCTTAGCAGCTCGTGAATAGTACTCTCGGGTGTCCGTGTCTCGCACTCACAGAGTCTCGAGGAACACTAGCGTGACATGGTCAAGACTTCCGACTCTAGTATGACCATCTTGATCTAAAGAACTTGAACTACCTCTTTAACAGCGAGCTTCATCTACAAATAAATCTATCATCTGCCCAAAAACTCTCGAAAAGAACTGTCAGGTACTTGAAACTGCTTCCCAGGCAACTCCGCTATTGTCTGTATCATTTGTGGTTTACTAGGATCCCATTTGTCTAGAGGAATACACCGTATGACTACGCTGCTCTTCTCAGGAATGCCATGAGCTTTTCTCCATTCTTCGACAGTGGCATTCGGTGGTAAATGTCTTTCGTGTTTCCTTGTTGATGTACCTCCATTATTGTGACTCTCAGGCTTAATACCATGATCACCATGATCTTCACGACCTTTCGCTTTAGCCGCTGCAAATTGTAACGCTCGTTTTTTGTATCCCATTTCGCAACGTTTCTGCAAGAGCTCTGCTTGCCGCTGACAGACGTCATTGAATGCTCGAGGAATGCGGAGTGGGCGATAATAGTGCTCGTCAGCATCGTCATTTGTGGGATTGTAAAGACGACTGAGGTCACCATTCTTTTTACCATGTAGAGTCGCAGCTGGAGCAGCTGTCTCACCGGTTGCGTCGACATTTGTAGCAGCGCTAACATCGGGCAAGAAAGGCTCAACACTGGACGGCGCTGCATCTGAAAACGCACTTGCTCCTCCAGTTGCTCCACCTCCGTCTTTATCGTAAGCGCGTCTTAGATACTCCCACATACCTCGTTTTAGTAGCTGACAACCGGCAGATAGATGTTGTGGACCCTTCTGGGATTGAGTACCATATTGATCTTGAACAGCAGACCCAGCAGACGAGCCAAAGCCGGAATTGGCGGAGTTGGAGTCGACAGCTTGTTTTTTATCTGCGAAAACTAGGATGGAAGGAAATTTCTTGGACTCTACTAGTATCTTCCCAGAAGGTGCTCCTCCTACGTCCAGCTTGGGAGGTAAAAGACCTCCACTACATGCGTTTTCGAAGGCACTAAAACCACCTCCAAAAAGCGCATCCGCTTCCTTTTCCGTGATGTGATCTATTCTTACCAGCGTTTCTTGTTGATCTGGACCTGGTGTTCGATCATCAAGTCCAGCAGCGTCAGAGTCTACAACAACTGGTGTTCTTCGATCATCGGGTGTTGGTCTTGATGGTGGTATAGAAATAGAGTCTGCTTGCTGTACTTGTTGGTCTGAAGGAGAAGGAGTACCTGGATCTGTTCCTTCCTCTCCTCCAGTCGTGGTCGCTTCGGCTCCTCCAGTCGTAGTAGTTGCAGACGAGGACCCTCCTTGTGCTTCTTGTCCGACAGCGTCAGAGTCTACAACAACTTCTGGTGCACCTGCAACTGGACCTAGAGTGGTCCCGACTCTCCCTTCTTCTACAACATCCACGACCTTCTCATCACCCCATCCCCTAGGACCAATAACCGCAATAGGTAGTTCAGTGATTTTCTTCAAAGCGTCTGCCTTGTTTTTCACGTCAGGGGAAGCAAAAACGCCAAAAACCGCTTCAAGGATTGAAGGAGTGATTTCTATCATCGTCGCGGATAACTACAACTACTACATTATAAGGGGGCCGCGTAGAAGTACACCTTGTTGTAGTACTAAGTAGTATTAAGGCGTAGAGGTAGAGGTACACCTTGTACTAGTACAACTAAGGAGTAAGTACAACTTGTACTACTTGAGCTAAGCCAAGAACGATCCAGAAGAAGCCGCCTGTCCGAGTTGGTGCAAATCTTCAGACAGTCTATCTTCCACACGGTCAGGGACAGCTAAAGGTGAAGCTGCTGCTGCACTACGACTTTGCAATATAGCGATGGCTGGATCTTGGTTCTTACTGCTCTTTATTGTAGTTGTTCTACTTGTTTCTGCGGAAGCTGTAGAAGAAAATGAGTCCGGCAGAATCCCTGCAGTTTCTCCTTCTCCTATTTTCTTCAAGATACTCGCGTACGACAAGCTTGCTCCATCGGATGTTGATGAACTTTGACCCGAGCTCCCACCTTCACGACCATCACCTTCAGTCTTCGCCTTCAATTCGTCTCGAAGTCTTGTCCAGCGTGTGCGTTGAGATTCCATAGAATATTCATCTAGGTGGTCGCTTATTTGCGTCAGAAGCTTGCCCACGGTGTCGAGGTTCCATGATGTTGTGGTGAACGATGATAGCAGGGGCATCTTCTTGTTCGTCTAAGTAATATCATCTAGAAGAAGAAGTGCTCCAGATGGAAAAAAGGACAAGAATTACGCGTGGAAGAGTGGTCATCCGAAAGGTGGAGGAGTAGACATCACCATCAGGTACCGAAAAGAGAATCATGAAGATGAAACCGAAGATCACGTTGCTGGTTGTACTAACGCCAGAACCGATGATCATGAAAGCGGTACCGAGTCTTTAAAAGCGTCCTCTCGTACCGAGTAGAACCGAGGACGGAAACTACAAGTACAACCTCGAACGCCTTTCCTAGAGATGCCACCATATCGGAAGGTCGGGCATCATCGCCTCGAGCTTTTTTCGATTCGATAATCATCAAAATCGTGTTCATCTTAGTGATTTTCACTGAAAATTGTATGTTCTATTCCAATTCCTGTAGTTTCTGTATTTATAACTAAAAGTAACATGTCCTTTTGATAGATCGTGTTCAACAAGTCTCAAATGTTGTAGATGTACAGCTACAGATACAAAAAGAAGTTATTTTTCATACTCAATCATGTTCATTACTCATGATGAAAAGAACTACTTCGACTCAAATCAAGGAGGATATTTCGAATTTCATTTAGGTAGTCCTCAGTGGTCCTCATTGTTCAACATGCACTTGCCGCAGCAATTTTATGCTTTTTACAGCAGTTCCCCCTCTTCAGGTTCCAAAACAATCGACATGTGCTTGCTACTACTTTTACCAGCAGTCCTACCAATTTGGAGGTTGAGATTCGACGCTTTCAAATCCGAGTTAACAAGGCATGCAGGCAAACTGGCATCAGGCACCCAGCGGACTGACTCCGTGCATCCGAAGCAATCGATGACCGGGTACAGCGTTTGCTCTGGGTTATTGAGGAGGGTGATCGGACCACTTTTGACGCTTGATGCTGTAGTTGTATTACTTCTTGCACTTGTAGTACCTGCAGAAGATGGTACTCCTGTACCCGTTGTAGCTCCTCCTCCTCCTTCGACGTCAGATTGTTGATGTTGATCATCCGTAATATCCTCCTTGTTTTGTTTTACCTTCGCAGTGCTTCTCTCATCCTCCTCTGGAGACGAAGCGGCCTCACGAATCGTCTCGAGCTTGGTGCCTACCATTCCACCGTAGCCAGCGACTGACGCATTCGGGAAGGAGAGGTTTTTGCAGGCTTTAGGAGGTGTCTCCATAGCGGAAGCGGTTGCATGATCATAAACTTCACTCGATAAGACCAGTTGACCGTTCACGAAGAAGGAGAGAACAGCTACTCCCGTCTTCTTGTTAGAACAACGCAAACCTGCCCCAACACGATCCCCTACTTTGAGCTCATCCGTTCCCCAGCAGGTTGCGTGTTCTTGCCCATTAGCAAAAACGCGTCCCCAATAACCACCGAGGAGCACGATTTTCTTGCCTCCGTTGTTTGAAGATGAGGAGGACGTATTTGGTGATGTGCTTGCTTGATGTGCGGATGAATTTTGAGCAGCACCAGCTAGCGTACGTAGACGCTGCAAGTCACGGCTGATAGTCGTTTCCGCATGAGTCGCTAGCCTCAACGAGGAGCCTTTGACTGCATTCAGCAAAGACGATTTACTTGAGGAAGCTGACGTCGTTGTTTGACTACTTTCATTATCCTCCAAACCTCCAGTTTCTGTAGCTGTAGAAGGATAGATCGCCGCGTCACTTAACAGCCATGCTTTCTCTGGTACAACGGCCGGTAGAAAATTGGTGAAACCTAGACCCAAACCGCCAACCCATGATGTACTTACAGCACTACAACTGGTTGTACTATGACTTCCCCTCCTTAGGGATGTAATCGCATTCCCCTTGCCACTCCCAGCAGCACGACCACTACTGCTGATGTTAATATTAGTACCTCCTTCCAGGGGAGTGATTCGAAGAATTTCGACCTCAAAATAGTACAACACCTCCTGATCATCGCCGGAGGTTGCGCCTTCCCTAGAGAAAAGAGCTTTAGGGGAAATTGCAAGAGAGCCTCGGCAACCACGGACACGGGTAACGCCATCACAGGAGGCTGAAGAAATCTCGACGTTGGGGCCGAGGAACCTGATTTGATAGTAGGTGGAGTTGAAGTTGGGAAAAATCGATTTCTTCGTTGGGGACGAGGAACCTGATTTGATACTAGATGGAGTTGAAGTTGGAGGGAAAATAGCTCCTGATTTTTAAGTGTGTGTAGTTGACAAGTCTCCTGCTCCTCTAAGGCTAAAAAGGGTTTGAGTAACCTTCTTCAGATGTTGATCCTAGGCAGGCATCGAAAGGTTTTACCTCCGATCAAAAATCTTCCTCCGAGAAACAGGCGACAACGAGCGCTCGCTTCCGGACAGAAAGGGATTAAGCTGAGACGCTCCCTTGTTGATGTTCGACAGCTTGGAACAACTTCGTGATCCCACAATTTCATGCTGAGACTGCTGTGTAGAGGCTGTTGAGAATCCACCTCCGGAACCACATCCGGCAGATGAGTCAGCGTGTTGGTCTCCTAGGGTAAGCACCTCCTCAACTTCCTTGTTAGTGCTGATCTTGGTGTAATTTTGCCTCAACGTCGTGTTTCCTCCTTGTTCCCTGACGTAAGAACCAGTAATCATGTTTCCACCTTGATGCCCTTGTTCCGTGTTTTCTTGCTCTACTTCATCCAAAAGCCGACTTTGTTCAGCTAATTCTGTTGCTTCCTCGTGCACAAAAGCCGAAAACAATTTCGTCAATTGGATGATTTGCTCCTTCTGTTCTGACAATTTCGTCCACAACTCACGGTTTTCCGCTTGAAGTTGGTCTAAGAACAAAAGATCGGGATGTTTTTTCTCCTGCTCTTGCTGACCACGCTGAGAAGTACTAGGAAAGACTACTAAGTTTTGAGATTTCTTATTCAACATTGGATTTTTGCTAGTCATCTGACTCTGTTGTACTAGTTGACCTGGAGGACCCGTCCGTCCCTGACACGACCGCTCAGCAGTATTGAGATTGCTTCCCGAACCTCCCCTACTCCGTAAGAAACTCTTCAGTTTTGGCAACGATCG
Source organism: Amoebophrya sp. A25 (assembly GCA_905178165.1). NCBI lineage: Eukaryota > Dinophyceae > Syndiniales > Amoebophryaceae > Amoebophrya > Amoebophrya sp. A25. The sequence goes on from CAJINU010000080.1 coordinate 311,021, forward strand.
TTTGAGTTGAGAGAAGTCCAAGCCCTGAAATTCCGGCAAACCTGCGCGCAACATCTCTGCTAACGGCTTTTCTAGACCAATTTTTGGTAACTGGTTCTCGAGTTCTGACAACGGAGGCATTTTCTCCAACGCTAAACTAACTTTGCGTAACTGTCGGAAAAGGTGTTTTTCCTCCTTCAAAGTTCCACTTTTCTGCGGAGAAGGCGTGCTAACGAAACTCGCAGTGCTGCTCATTATCGAGTTACTTGAAGCTCCTCCAGCTGGCGGACCCGGAGGATGTGCAAGACCTCCATTCACTTTTTCATGTTGAGCGACTAGAAGATCGAGGAAAGCAGGTAGCAGTCGTTGTTCAAAACTCTTGCTGCTGGACGAAGAAGTCGCAGTCGGAGGAGGTGGAAGTGGAGGTGCTTGAGCCTGTTGTAGTGCCTCAATCTTTTGTGCAGCTTGTTGTTGCAGCTGCGGTGGCATCTTGAAGACTCCACTAACACCGCTCAAAGAAGACATACTCGCAGCATTAGACGGAGCAAAAGCAAACGTTGAGGCTTGCGGTCCAGCGATAACGCCTCCACCCGTACCACGCGCTGACATCATGGACAAATTGGGATTAGCACCTACAGCACTGCTAGTTTCCGTCTCACCGCCAGGTGCTCCCCCACCACCACCGATCATCTGCTGCAACCAACCTGGAGTCTGTAGGGTTTTTTGGCGTAAAATTTTCTTTCCCTTCTTCCACCGAGTCTTAGGACTCCAATGCTCATCGCCTTCTTGAGGATCTAGTTTCGCTTCCTCTACTTCTGCATCTCCAACATGGTTGTCCTCTCCAACTTCCTCATCACATTTTTTAGCCAAAACATGATCATGATCATGTTGATCATGATCATGATCCTGATCTTGACCTTCTTCTTCTTGTCCAAGTTGATTAGGGTCTTGTTCTTGGTAGAACTCTTGTTCTTCCTCGTTCACCATTTCCAGCTGCGTTCTAGAGGCAGAGGAGTGAAAGTTTCGTCCCCGACCTTGGTGCTCGTTTACTAAATCTTCATCTCCTTCTTCAGGGCTGAACCTCTGTTCATCTCCACAAGAGTTGGAGTTCTCCTCTTCTTCGTCCACAACGGGTTGAACTTGTTTCATCGACAACTTCTGCTTCTGTTGATTCATCTCGATCTCCTGTTGTTGTTCTACTCCTTGATCCTGATCTACTTCATATTCAACATCGGGATCTTCATCTGGATGCACCACTTGTTCAGCAGCGTCATGATTTCCCAACTCTGATAGTTGTTTCCTATCAAACAACGGTGGATCACACTTTGCCGTAGTAGAGCTACTAGAGTTCGTAGTACTGTGATTGTTTTTCACGAGTGGAGGTCGGATTTGGGTCGCCGCAATCCTTGCTGGATGCATACCGCCACCACAGAGTGCTGGTCGGCTCCGAGTGGACTTTCTAGGACTTGGGGTTCGTCGGATCACGTTACGGCCGCTTATGATATCGCTTAAAACGTCATCACCAGCGTGTTCGGGCGGTGGGGAACAGAACATACTAGCTGCAGTAGTGGCATTGTTGTTGTTGATGTTGTTTTGATCGAAAGAAGAAGAAGCAGTAGCATTGTTATTGACCCGTGGCGGTGGAGACATACGCAAACGAGGCGGAGAAGGATTAGGATTAACGGATGGCGCAACCATTGGCGCTAGTTTCAATCCAGTTGTAAGAGCAGAGGCAACTGGTGGTGGAGACGCACTCGCGTTGGCCAGTCTCATCAATCCTCGTGAGGTCAGCGGCAAATCGACACTTTTGGTCGGAGGTTGTGGCTGCAACTGGAACTGTTGTTGCTGTGGTTTTGCTTGTCCTTGTGGTTGTTGAAATTTCTTCATCGGCATCGTATTTGCCTGTTGTTGTAATTGAAACGGCGCGTGGTTCTGAGCGGGTGGCACAGGCTGATGCTGAGAAAAGTTCTTGCTAAAAGCAGGCATATTATCCCACGTGATTCCTGCTCCTTTTCCTAGTTGTTGTTGTTCGTTCATCTGCAACATTTGACTCAGGTTTACATTCTGTAACTGCAATGGCGAATAAGATGGCACAATCCACTGTCTACTCGCCTGTTGGCCTATCTTAGAGGAGCTCTCCCCTTCTATTCATCCCTGTGGAAATCCCTCAAGCATATGCGTCAGTATCTCCATCTCCCTTGTATTGCAGTGCCACGCACCCTTGTATTGGGGCGCATATGTTTGAGGCATCCCTATAGTGTATTGGGGCGCATATGTTTGAGGCATCCCTATGTATTTATAGAGGAGATGGATTAGGGGAAGCCTTAACTATCATTTTGCTCCCAGGTTGAAGACCAGGTTGAAGATGCTGTGAAGATTCTTCAGCATCAACGACGTGATGTGCATGTTGCTCCTCTTGCTCGTCTTCTACTCGTAGTTTTAATACATCTTCAGCCGCTGGCACACAACTACCTCGTCCACTGAGATCATGATCTTCAACAGCCGTATTTTTCGATGATAGCCTTGGCCCGATCAGTAGTCGCCGCGATGGGCGTTCTTCCGGCATTGGAGCGTCTTCCTGCTCATCTTCGGCTACGCCAGGAGACTTGTCTTCGTCATCATTTTTGTAGTTGCTGCTGTACTTTGTTGTGCTTGCGTTAAAAGCCCTGGGGTAGTTGGAGCCGTTGGAGGATAGCAATGCAGAGTAAGGGCCTGAGGATGAAAATTGAGCTGCAAGAGCACTGGGTGGACATCCTGCTGCAACAATCGGATTATGCGGAAGTTGAACTTGCAAAAGAGGTAGTTGTCCTTGTTGTTGTTGTGTTGTAATAAAGCCCTTATTTGCTACACCAGGCACCAGCTGCTGTTCAGAAGGAGACACACCATCAAAACTGCCCAACATCACATTCGATGCGGAGTAAGAGTTTCCGGACATCACGGTGTTCGTTCTGCTACTACCATCTTGTTCCACTGTCGTCGAAGCCGCTTCAGTATACGAAACAGAATCTTCAGGTGGATGCATTAGGGGGCTTCTACGGCGAGTACTTAGTACGGCTTTACTGTAGAGGGAAGAAGACGGAGCTCTTTGGCTCGTAGAGGTTGTTGTAGGCTTCCTTGTGGCTTGTTGCTCATCAAGTAGGTTTTTTTGTGGTTCCTGGATAAGTGTAGTGGAAGATTTTTGTAGTAATTGTTGTGAAGAAGCAGGCTGTAGTTGTTGGTTAAACTGCTGTTGAAGAAGAAAAGGTTGGTTCATCTGTAGCTGTTGCGGGTGATGGAAAGGGTAGTTAGAAGAAATCATCTTCGGATTGATGGCTGAAGAAGGAATCGTTGCCGAGGGCTTGAAGGAAGATATCTTGCTTGAATCTGGAGCGTCGTTCTCGAGTTTATTGACGCTAGCGCGTCTGCCTCCGACGCTCGAGGACTTACCGGCTACGCTGCTTTCGGCAGGGCTGCGTCCGGATTGTCCAGATGGGAAGACCTGTGCGAAGGAGGGTATTCGATAAACTGAAATAAGCGAGTAACTACTGAAAATAAGTAGAGTAGACCTGTCAGAGCTTCCTCAGCGAGTAACTACTGAAAATAAGTAGAGTAGCCCTGTCAGAGCTACCTCCCTTATTTCAGTCAGTAACTCGGTTATTTTGAGTTCGCGAATACGTAAAAGTGACGACCGTTCATGAAGGAAGCGAAAGCACGAAAGGGTCATCAACTACTTCTACAACAACATTTGGCGAGTTCTTCAGTATATTAACTACTGTGTAGTCCTCTACATGCAAGAACAAATATGGATGATGAATGGATCGATTAGACGGTGTTTAACAAGAAGACCAGCGAACTTAACTAAATTAAAATTACTTACTGTCAATCATATGCATTCAAGAACATCAAATATCAATCTCGTCAATGTCTGAATACAACCCCGCCTCTCTGCTCTTTCGGCGAGTACTTCGGTTTGACACTCCTCGCGCTTGTACAAGTTCCTGCCGATCGCCCTCCGACTGAGTAGGCGCTAACTGAGGGACACGTGTTGTCCAGGGCATCACTCATTCCAGGTTTTGACGGCGTAGAAGAAATAACCCCTACCGCATCACCAGGACCCAAGTCCTGCACTGTTTGACGCCCACGACGACCACTCCCACCCATTACCGAGCTGCTAGTAGAGGTTTTACTCTTTGTGCGAACATGCTGTTGATTCTTAGAAGTCGTGGTAGAAGTTGTGGCAGAAGATGCTAGTAGAGGTTGTCCAACAATATTGCTAGTTGTTGTGTCCTGAAGGCCGTTAGAAGAAGCAGTAACTACATTTGCCCCTGCTGCCGCTGCCCGTGAGTTTCTGCGAGCAGCAATACGGCTACTCCCTGTCGCCTCTGTTCGTCGCATCTTCGTAGTACTTGTAGTAGACCTTGTAGGAGAAGACTTCACGCCAGGAGCCATCTTGTTCCTACTCATCTTCGCCCCTCCTCCACCTCCTCGAGCACCAATTATATTGATCGTCTCTTTATTGTCAGTATTCTTCGAAGATGCAGCTTCGAACAAAAATCCACTCTCTTGATCTTGTCCTCCTTTGTTCAGTTCTGGAGTTTTCAATACTCCAGGTCCACTTAAGCCTAGAGCCGATGCGCTGTCTCCTGTTTTATTGACGTTTCTAGGACTACGCGTGCTAGCCCCGAAGCCAATCCTGGCCATAGTCCCTGCAGTCAGTCTTCCCATCGGTTGCATAAGCGGGTAGAGAGCCCAAGATGGGTAGACGCCGGGAGACGTTGCTGGAGCAGGGTATGAAGCAGTGGGAGATCGAAGATAAAGCGATTAATGAAAGAGAATTCGAAAAGCACGGAGGTCGTTCGGACGGACTACAGAAGTAGATTATGTTGATTGTTGTCACTAGCACTACGGTCGAAGACAGTACTATGAAGACGACACTAGTACTGTGGAGGGACCTAATCAAGTAGTACATACTTAAACAAGCCATAAGAGCCCCCCCTCAGACTCAGATCCTGCGTTCGGGCTGCTCGCGTTGATCGACCAAGGACTGGCACCTAGGCCACTGGCGCCTAAGCCGCGACGTGCACTATCCATGATGAGGCCAGGACTACTACACGCAGGAATGATGGAGTTCGTGATCGTATTCAACGTAGAATCGAGTCCCCCAGGATACCAAGGCTGTCGTTCTATCGTGTTGTCGAAGATGTTAGAGGAAAAGAGGTTGATGTGTAGTTTCAGTATTCTTGTTGACAGGACGCGCAAAAGAATCCTAACCCTGCTTGGACTTGCTCTCTTCTTACTTACATGGTAAGAACTAAGCGTAAGTAGGTATAATCAGATTGAAAAGGAGTTGCGAGCCGTAACGTTGTATCCAAATTGATTGTGGCCTCCATGCTGAATTTTGCTTGACGGCGGTGACGACTGGTGTTGTACCGGTTGACTTGTTGTAGTGGTTGTGGTGAAATGGGGCTGCGATTGTGGTGCCAAGATCGGTCCTCCATGTTCTTGTGGTGCCATAATATTACCACTCTGATGAAGCGATGTAACCGAAGGTCGTGGAACCAATTGGAACTGAGATAAACGTGGAGGCATCGAGTGCTGTTGCTGTGGAGGTGCTGGCATGGCAGCTGTCGTTGCAGCTGTCACTCCTCGGGGACTAGTACTCTGAAGATGCAAAGTACTAGAATCTTGATCCACCTCATGATTGGATTGATTCCTGCCCTGATTTCCAACGATAGAAAACTTGGAGATCATAGGACTAGGATATCTCGCAGGTACAGGTGGTGCAGATGGTCCCGTTTGCTCGGTGCTGGCGGTTGCCATGATATTCGTCGTTTCCCTGCCTCGCTTTGCAGCATCGATTTTCTCTTCATCCTTCTTGTCGCCTTGAGCTGGAGGAACCTGATTCAATGTCGTTCTTCTGCCGCTGTTTAGATGAGGTAAGTAACAAGGCAAGATCAAGAAGTAGAAGATACATAAAAAATCACTGTACCAATATCATTATCATTTTCATTTGCTGTCGTGAACGTGATCATAAATCTAGATCTACTTGGTTGCCGTTACGATTTACACTCACAAAAGTCTTCCCTCCATGGCCTTAACAGCAAATTCGTGCTTTGTCGTGTTATTCTGCCTTCGTACACAGGTGCCGCCACAGCCGCTGCTGGCGGAATCACAGAGGACGCATTAGGCGTAAAGTTACTCGTGCTGTCGCGACCGGCACTGCCCACTCGACCTGCCGAAGAATTTCGGATCCGACTTTGCGAGTTTCGTCTCGCAGTTTCGGGTAGACAGTTCTCAAACCTATAAGAGGTGTTAGAAGACCTCGCAGCTGCTCCTGTTGTTGTGGCTGTTGGCGCCATTGGAGTGCGGAAAGCTGGAAAATTACCACGTGCAGACAGCAAAGCAGAGGCTTTGGTGGCTGTTGAGGCAGAAGCGCTGCGAGGTTGCTGTTGCAAACCTTGATGGCCGCCATTGTTGTTCACAGCTCTGGGAGACACTGAGCGGAGACGTGCTCCACCTGTTCCGGTTCCTTTTGCTCCTGCCGCGTTTATCCTAGTAGATGAAGTAGCTCCACTACCACCTTTGTTCAGTAAGCCTCCTCCTGTAGTCGTTGCAGTTCGTATCGCATTCGACCTCAAATACAGACCTTCTGGCTGAATCAACTGCCTTACAGAGGAAGACCTCTGCTGCATCAATCCCCCTCCAACTTGCATGTTGTTCATCTTGTTGTTATATGCGGGAGAAGTGTTGATGTTGGAAGTGTTGATGTTGTTGCTGATGTTGGGTCCGCCAGCACCTCCAACGAAAGTGCTCACAGATGAAGATGCTGTAGCCGAGCCGCCAACTGCCACAACATTCATTCCCGACGTTTTCGCAGAAGTAGACCTCGACGAGGACGAGGACATCAGCACCACAGCAGCCGCCTGATGACCATGATGACTAGTACTTGGTTGTTGTCTACTATTGCCAGATGTTGTTGAAACGATAGTACAGCTAGACCCACTAAAAGTCGTGCTGTTGGTTGGTACAACCCCACGACCCTTACGAGAGATTGTGGTGCTTGACGTAGAGTCACTACCCCAATTGCTAAGCATGATGGAAAGAAGGACCGATTACGATCTTGAGCCTACTTAAGACAGCAAAAAAACACAATCTTGTTCGTAGGTAAGCGTATTGAAAAAATAAAAAAAGAGATCAAGAAATAAATCTCAATTTTCAAAAACTTCTAGTAGGTTGCTCTCGGGTTTCAGTTTCTCTCGCTCGAGCGCTATGCTTTTCCTACTTGAATCATCCTATCATGATTTCTCACATCAGGTTCATCACAATGGTTCTGCATGGTGTCTTTCTTCCTGCTCACTCCTCGGCGTTCCCTAGTATGGCTATGATGTGAATGAAATCTAGATGCAATCAATTAAGCTGAGTGCGAGTCGGAACACATCGGCATCAGTTTTTTCGAAATTCAGTTCGAAAGAGGTGGTGTATGAGAAGAGTCGTGCTGCATCTTATCAAAGGGACGCGCACTCGAAGTCCTTGTTTCTTGTTCATTAAATTTTTGCGGAATGGAATGTTGCCCAGATCAGTATTCCGAAACTGTCGACGGGCCTATTTAATGCCAAGCTTCTCTTCCGAGGAAGGGCTCGATATTAAATTAATTTTTGTAAAAAAGAAAGCTTCATGATCAAGAACATTTACAACTTGTATGCTACACAAGAACATTAATTGTAAGCGTGGCCGTGTTCACGAGGACCACTAGGTCATCTCCAACTCCAACATGCTAAGCACTTTCGGCAATAGCAAACCGTCTTGATGCCAGGCGTTCAACAAGGCGATCGCGGCATGATGCGACATTAAAGGCAAGGATACGCGCAAATGACAACGCCCGGCCCAACTTACACGGCTCTGCACGGTTTGCAGGATTATGGTGATGGATCTGAAGTTGGAGGAGTTGACAGGGCTACGCGAGTTGTTCAGCATGCTCGGCCACAATTCGTCAGCTACAGCTAGTACTGCAGGTGAACGCCTCGCGCTCCTAGAGGTACTAGTCTTTCCATTTTTGTTTTGGCTTTTTGAGGAGGATTTTTTGCCTGCCCCCTTTGACGAGTTCTTGCCTTGTTTATTTCCACCAGTGTCCTCGATCGCGCTTGAGGTAGCAACACATCTTTCGAACAGTTCGTCGAGAACAGAATCTTGAATATGCGAATTTTCACACCCTCGCATGATCCCCTGTCGTCGCATTTCTTGTCCTATCGCAACCCTCAGGCCCGATTCTGCGTACCAAAGAGCATCTGCGCAATTCAAGACCGGAGAGGTACAACTTTTAGAGGTAGGTTTTTGGTGCTCGCTTACCCCGCTTGTTATGCCTTTCTCCCTTAGGAGAGGCATAAAAAGGGGTAAGAAAAGCACCTTTAACCTACCCTTAAAACTTGTACTTCCGCCAATTTCGACCTCCAACACAAGCACATCAGAAGGTAAAAGTAGGTCGCTGAGTGTGAAGCCCAACCAGCCAGCGTCGACCTCGAGCGGAGGAATGGAACCCTTGGCGCGAAAACGAGACTCGATGTTGTTTCCTATTAAAGGAAGGTGTAGGTGGCTGGGAGAATGCTGGAAGATGGAGAATGCGGATGGAATCGCAATCGCGAGTACTTCTAGATTCAAAATTTCATGCCTGGGAGATGGAGAATGCGGATGGCGATGGAAACGCAATCGCAAGTACTTCTAGATTCAAAATTTCATGTAAATTTACAACTTCTCATCTACATCTAGTTGTTCTAGAAGGAAGTTCCAGCCTGAAGTAAAAACTGATCCACAAAGAAGATGAGCGAGAAGGGCAATTCAAATTTTTCTATTGGAAGTACAAGTACAACAAAAACTCACGATCCTCCATAACAACAGCAGATTCTGTAGCCTCTCTGTAAACCTTGCGTGTTTTCCATCCTTTGCTGCGCAATACAGCATTTGGAACATATTCGCTTCGGTTGGTGCAGCCTTGTGCTGTCTGTTCATGTTCGTCACTATCTTCGCGCCGATCGCAAAGTGATCACCATCAGACCTGACTCTGCTAGAAGAAGACCCTGTTGAAGAAGAGGACACGAGGACAGCTCCTTGACCTCCTGCAACAGCTTCAGCTACCCCTCCCTGTGTTTCCACGGCAGCTAGCGCAGCATTGTGGGCATTGTTATTGAAGAACGCCAGACGGTTCCTCTCATTGGCACCATGAGATCTCCAGAGATGCGAGATGCAAGCCCTGTGAATATGGTAGATGCAATCCTCCTTGCGTAGATCCAGTAGCCCTAAAACGATATTCAGAGGTGGCGCTTCGTCTGTTGTCGGTGTTTTCGTTGTCGTTTGATGTTCTACAACTGGTACAGCTGCCTCCTGTGCTTTTCCTTTAGCACCCTTCTTGCTCTTTGTCTCAGGCCTCTCCGTAATGCTCGTCTTGATCTCCTCCTGATACTGTATACTCTGCTGACGAGCAAGCAAAGCTGCGGCCACGCGATAGGATTTTATTCGCTGCTTTCTCTTCGTGATCCTAGCAACACCTTGTTGATCTTGAGTGTCTGCAGCGACTTGATCTACCCCATAAGCTGCATTCATCAAAAGTATCTCCCCCAATGCTCTCTTTAGCAGTTGTCCATAGGCAGTGTAACTGAGAAGCAGATCGATCATTTTCGAAGTAAACTCAGCACGGGAACCTAGACTGCAAGTCAAGCAAGGCACACCGCATTCTTCTAGTGCTCTTTCTGAGTCTTTTCTTTCTGCATTGGTGATGTCACGCACGGCTCCAAGAAAAACGAAACAATGATCGATGTTGTTGATCATCATGGAAGCAGCGCTTGCTTCCTCTTGTTGAGGTTTCGCAAGTAGTACACTGCTCAACATCGGAGCGTTCTCGTCTAGGAAGAGGGCGACGGAAGAAGAGCATCGTCGACCTGTTGTAGAGGAAGATGAAGACGCCGCCTTCTTTCCGCTGCGTCCTTCCAACTCTTCCTTCACCATCGTCCCCAAGCTCTTGTCATTCAACCGTGGCACCTTCGCCAACCACGATATCACTTTCGCTTCGGAGGGAATCGGAACTTTTTTCACCAGCTCTTTGGGGTCGAATTTCAGGGCCGCGCCATCTTCAAACAGGAAACTGACGCTTTCCACGTTGAGATTTGGTATGCCAAAGGAGAGATAGGCGGCGGAGGTCGCGATACGAGCGAGAGCGTCACGACGTCCAACATGGGAAGCGTTGGCACGCCACTCCCAGCTTTCACCCGGAGCTGGGAGAAAAAAAGACAGCTTCAAGGGAGTGGAGGAAGACGTTGGAGTCATTGTGTGCGCGTAGCCTTCTGACCATTTCTTGCTTGCCTCTGCACCGAGAACGCAAACATTCTTGTCTACTCCTGTTGAAGCTCCTGATACCTTCTTCAATGAAGTTGTTGGCCCTACGTCAGTGGTCTTTGAAGATGTAACCACACCGGGACGACCGGAAGATTCCAATAAACCCGAAAACACTTGAGCCTGCCTCTCCTCGCTCCGTTTCCGCAGTGTCACTTGGTTTTGGAGCAGGAAATTCAAGAAGTCTGAACTTCCCCCAGCATCCATCTGGATCTTGTCTAAAACGCGCTTCCGTAGAGACATGGCCGCGTGTGCGTCGTTCCCAGCAAAGTAGCTTAATAGCACGGCGTCCGGAGAGGGATCTACTTGATCGTGTTCCAGTTGGTGTTGCTCGTGCTCCTCTGACAGACCAAACAGAACTCTCGCGCGTTTTCCGAAGGAGTCGAATCCTAATGCTTCCCGCTGTAAAAAACTTTCCACCTCAGTGTCCACAAACAAGTGCTGAAGTCTCTGCACCAGTTGCATCGATTTTTCCTTCAACTCCAGGATTTTCGTTTTCAACTCCGCAGCTCTCACAAAGTCCTCTATGGCAACTGCACTTTTCAGGGAGGCCTGGAGTTTCGCTAGGTCCTTGTTATGTGCGAAAGAAGATGCAGTACTAGTGGCACCTGTTGTTGAAGTGGTACCTCTGTTTCCATCTTGAAACATTTTAGGTAAGTCGTGGTAGAGAATGACCAAGCATCTGTCAAAACTGGTCCGCAGTTCGTTAATGAACTTCTGTGATTCTGGAGGTAGTTGTAGTGTCTTCTGATTCTGTGGCCGTATCAAAAATCCCAAAGCTTGTTTTTGCTGTTCGACAACTACGACATCTTCAACAGCCTTGCCATCTCTCGCCGGACTCGGTTCATTCGCTCCTGTAGTGATCATCTTATCCACCTCCTGAGCAGCTTTTCCACCAACGTAAAGTTGTTGTTGTGGCCTTACAGCCATGGCTAGTACACGCAACCATCGGCCGACACTGTCCGTCAATTGAACGTTCATGAGGACTAGAGTTTGAAGGGAAGAGGAAAAGGTTGATGTTGAAGATGTTGATGAAGATTGGGGTTGAGAGTCTTGTTCACCAGAAGAACAGGTCCGAATCAGCAGTCGTGTCAACAACACAGCGACAGGAAATGTGCGACCCTGAGTGAAGCGGCGGAACCGGCCGCGCTCTAAAATCGTGTATAACATGTAGAAGACGACGTCATGGACAGCGAGGTGTGGGCTGAAGACAACAGGTTGATGCAATTGGCTTGTCTTTGATTCTTGATCAGGCTCGACCTTGTTTTCCTGAGAAGTCGCAGTAAGCAGATCCTTCCTGTTCTTGGCCTCATCTTCCAAGATGTTTTCTTTGGCAGTCCACTCTTGTTCGTCACTTGCTGCAGGAAGCATGACCTGCTGGAAAAAGCTTCGTGAAGTGAATGACAAAAATGAGTTGCTGTTGCGTGGTGACTGCAAAGCTTTTCCTTCACCGCACGAGGAAACATCTGTTTCACCAGGAGGCACCCCTGCTCTACTCGTCCCTGCTTCCATTTCTACATCAACAAAACTACTGCCCAATTGCCTGCCAAGCCACTCTCTAAAGTACCCGTCTGGCATACCATCTATGAAAGTATGAAGAAGCTCACGCAGTTCAGCTTCTTCTCTGGCATTTTTCTCATCGTCAGCGCGTTGGCGAGCACTTTTGGTGTACAGCTCTTCACCTCTCTTCTTGTTTTTCCTTTTTCTTCGTTGTTTTCGAGTTGTTTGGAGTCCAGGCTCCATGTTGGAGAGAGAGCAGGAAGCAGTAGTTTTATTCGCAAACTTGTTCTCTGCTGGTGTGGCGTAGTCCTCCTTCTTTTTTCTCGTACTTGACGAAGAAGCCTCAACCACGCACTGTACGGCTTCCGGAGCTTTACTCCGCATCTGCTCTTTGGCTCGCATGAGTTCCCGTTTTCTTTTCAGAAGCAACAGCTTCCGTTTGCGTACGAGGAGGTCTTCATCTGATGAGGAAGATCCTGACCCAGAAGAGGAAGTTGAGGACGATGAACAAGGCCCCGATCCGTCATCCCCTTCTGATGGGCTAATATCAGATGACTCTGAGTCTTCGCTTGATGAGGATGACTTTTCATCTTTAGCAGAAGGAGCTTTCGGTTGACCACCATTCATCGCTTTCGCATCTAACTTTTCTTCCACAGAACCAAGGTTCGCACTTTTGTCAGCCAAAGCCCTCTTCCTCTTCAGCAACAACAACTTTCGCTTCCGTATTTTCAAAGCTATTTCTGCACTGCTTATTGACGATGAACTCGCGTCAGACGATGTACAGTCCCCTTCATCTCCTTGTTCGTCTCCTGATGAAGATGAAGAGGATGATCCAGACCGAGATGAACCGTCATCGTCATCTTCCGAAGACGAAGAACTTCCTCCGTCTGATGGGTTTTCTGGTGATGCTGACTCCTTTGCTACTAGGGTCCTCTTCATCTTACAACTCGGGGATGAAGCTACAAGCTGCGAGGTTTGTCCTTGTTGTGAATGCTTGGTTCTTGGCTGCTCTTGTTGAAAAGGTCGCGAAGGACTTTTCTCAGCATGACCCGCTACAGCTTCTCTCTCCTGCTGCTCGCTTTTCTCTACTTGATCCACTTCTGCGCTACTCCTGGCACTACTCGATTCACCTCCACCTAGAACAAGTATCTTCTTCAACAACGTCGGTCGATATAAGTGACCAATGAAAAGCACTCGACAAGCACTGCACACTTCGACATTTAGAAGTGCCGTGTGCACGACCAGCTCTCGAAGACGCAGTAGCACTCGTAGCTGAACGCGTTCGATTGCTCTAGAGGCGTGAGACGTCCATTTTTTCATGCTGACGGCCACAGTCGAATTTTCTACCACACCCTTCCGAGCCGCATCGCTGTCCTGGGGATTGCCCGTCTTTCCTTCAGGCGTTCCGGCTTCTCCATCTTGCGCAGTAAGACGAGGTACATCAACACCTTCTTGTTCTCCAGAAGCATTCATCGCAGAAACTTCCCTCCTCGGATCATCTGCTTGCGCAGCACCGTTAGAAGCATGAGCAGCCATCAGCTGCTCCCTCTCCTCCTGAAGTCTTCTTACAACTTTTTCAATACCAGAAGCTTTTGCCATTCGTATGATTAGTAGTGCGACAATCTTCCGCAGAGCCATTTCCTGTGCCTCTGGGCTAACTTCTCTACCTAGACGTAGAAGCGTTTCATATTCTTGAGGAATGACTCGACGCTTGCTTGTTCTTCGAGTGCCTTGTTCGTCTTCGTCGTCGTCCGCTAGTGCTACAGCCATTTTCTCGCGTTCTGCCATTCTAAGTAATCTCTGTCGCACGCGCCAATACAGGCACTGTTCTTGGAGGGCTAGCTGCAGTTCAGTCGGGATAAGGACCTCAGAGTTGGGATGGGTTGGTCGTGGAAGGCTAGGATCTACTTCGGGTTTTGTAGGCTTGGGCCCGGGCTTAGCATCGAGTACTTTGTTCCCTTGTTTATTTCGCTTCTTTTTGCTCTTGTTGGGCTTGGGTTCCTTTGGTTCTATAACACCAGGAGCTGTTGTAGTTTTACCTGGAGTTTCCAATACTGGCTTTGGTTCTCCAGTTCCGGTATGCTGCTTACTGGACAAAGAGGGCTGCTGCTGCTTCTGCGCTTTGGATGTGGTGCCGCTTTTGCCTTTCTTTCCGCCCTTTTTCTGGCCGCTGGGCAGAGTTGACGTTGCAAGTCCCATAGTCTCATTGCCGCGGAATCCGGAGTCAAATGAATTCGACCCATGTTTTGCCATACTATCAGCGGACACCCCACCGCTATGATATCCGTTCTTATGTCCAGATATTCCATTAGAACCCATGAGAGCTTGTTTTCCTCCTTTGGCTTTTCTAGATCTGTCTTTTCCACCTTGCTGATTATATGTGGGCCACCCAGAAGAAGGCTGTGAGGATGAAAATGACGATCCTTTTTTGGCACCTGAATAAAAGTCTCTATACCCACGACCTGGCTGCGTCGAAGACGAGGCACTAAAACCACCTCCATCACCTGGTCCGTATTGATTCATTTGTTGCAGATTTGGATTTGCTGGTGCGCCAAATCCTCCAAAAGAGGTATAATTAGGGGTCTCAGCACCATTATGCTGCTGCTGCATTTGTTCCGGTCGATGCCCCGTGGACATTGTTCTAGGTCCGGGATAAAAAGTCGATCCACAACTTCCATTGTTCCCACTGTCGAACCACTGACCCGTCTGGTTTTGGCTAAAGGCATTATAGTTGCAGGTTTGCAATGACCGACCTCCATGAGGAACTCCAAGTTCTGAAGCAGCATTCCCATCGAATCCTCCAGATTCAAGCTGCCCATTATCAAATCTGTGTGGCCACATTTGCGACAAGGCTGGATTGTTGACGTCGGTACTAGGGCCTGCAGTCGCATATTCAAACGCATTCATCCCATTCACATGCTGCTGATTGATGTAATTTCCACCGCTTGGAAAAATATTAGCAGTCGACGACGATGCAGGTCCTGTGCCCGACACCACGAAGTTGTGCGATGGTGGACTGCTCGTCGAAGCAGAAGGCAATTGCATGTTGAAACCAAAAGGATTAGGTGGAATTCCCGAAGGCGGAGTTGGTCCACCCCCATTTGCTGGGTAATTTTCCCCCACTTGGAGGTTTTCGCCCTCGAAAAACGACATATTTTGAATGTTGTATTCTTCTTGCGTGATGATGAGTGCTACAGTACCTCTATCATGACGTTGCTATGATAAAGCTACAATGCTCTACCAACAAAACCCGACAAAGTGAACCATCAGCCGAGATCTGTCATATTACCTGCCGCTACATCGAACATGATGACCCGAAATGTTCTCCATCTTCATCTACAGATCTCTTGCTTTTGTGGCAACATTCGGATGAATTATTCTTTACGAACAGGATAGGACGTTTGACATTTCATTCTCTTTCACGAGAGGCTCACCAAAAAAAATTTTGGTAGGAACACGGACATCCCACTTGCGAGCCTGACTCGTCTCATTCACGGACTTTCTTTTCCTTCATCACTGTGCAATGCAGGTCAGATTTGTCTAGGTGGATTGGAAAAAACGATGTTGTATACGAAGAAATCACTTCTAGAATATTACTCGCATGATCTCTAGTAGGTACTTGTCATGAAAACCTATCTTTGCAGCAACATAAACCTTTCATCTTCTGTGCAATATCAACCATTGTCGACTAGTGATCATTCAACTACTTATTCTACCATATCGAACTTGTTCTTTTATACACATCCACATGTAACTGGTACTAACTGGAATTCTCTGGCTATAATTTCTACCCACCTAAAACAACTCCCATACAGACCATTTACCGTCATGACGGACTTTCCTACGAAGACCGCCACCATTTCACCTAATTCCTGCCAAAGCGCTTGCCAGGTTCATGCTTCCGCCATTGCTAGCGCTTCCGCTTGCATTATCCTTAAACTCCTTGTCGAGTTCTTGGTTGGTGCTAGCATCCGCAGAGTCCCTGTAATTTTGCAACCACTTTTCCATCTCCTCTGGTGTCACGATTTCATGCGAATCGTAGGGAATGAAAGGAGTTTTCTGACATCAGAAAAGCGACCTGCACCGCTACCTTGTCGCATATAAAAAGCTAAAGATTGGGGAGGTTCGCACTCCAGCTACTTCTAAGATTTATGGAAGTAGGTGAAGATTATCATAGGCTTACGGCGCATGATCAACTGTACTAGTTTCCTGTGATTAAATTGAGTCTACCGGAATCTACTAGGAACTACAAAAAGTACTTAGGTGGCTATCAAAAATCATTTCATAATCTTCGCGTGCGTCCGCTTGATCATGTGATGCTTGCGACGATACTGCGCTGACGGCGCCGCACCGCGCATGTAGTCTGCGTACAAGGAATGATCGACCTTCTTGCTCCTCTTGGAAGAAGAGCTTCTAATACTGCTCGAGGATGCCTTTTTGTGTTCATCGACAACAGCTGCTAGTGCTGTCTTTTTCGCGGGTTCTGCAGCTCCTGAGAGTGGTTGATGTTCAGCTACTTTCATCTCAACTGCCTTGTGCTTTTGTTCTTGAGTCGTACTAGACAAGTCTGCTTTTTCAGTCGTCTTGGTCGACGCTTTCGTTGAAGTGACAAGAGCAGCAGAGGACACAGGTGAGGTAACAGCAGGTGCAGTGGTTTTCTCCTTCTTAGCATCTTCTACCTGCTTGTCTACCACTTCCTTCTCCTGCTGTCGCACGACCGTTGACACCAAACTAGCAGCATTTTCCTCCTTCGCTATGTTCTTCGGGAACGCCTTGCCTGGTGGATGCTTAGGCGAAGCCTTGTCTTCAGCACCGCCTGCGTCGTCGTCGTCATAGCCTTCCTCATCGTCCTCTTCTTCACTGTCATCATCGGCGACGTCGGACGATGTAGAAGAGTCGCTTGTGCCACTGATTGATGATGAGGTCGAAGTTTTACTTTTACTATGGCCTACAACTAGTTGTACAGGAACCACAGCATCTTGTTTCTCATCCACCTTCTGGGGAGAAGCAGTAGCACTGCTGGTTGTAGATGAGGTGGGAGTTTCCTGTGTTGGAGTTGTCGGTGAAGCGGCAGTCTTGGTATGTTTTTCTTCCACCGTTGTAGTAAGCTCTTCATCACCCTTACCATCGTCCGTCTTCGCCGAAGATACTGCGCGTAGGACGCCTCCTTGATGCTTATCTACCTGCTTGTCCTTTTGCTCCGAGGTGGTAGCACTACTGGTCGTGCTGGAGCTAAGTCTTGACTGGAGGACCTCTTGCTTCTTTGACTTCGGTGAAGGAGAAGGTGCTGGTTCATCTTCTTGCGCTTCTTGTTTCTTTGACTGAGTTGTCGACTTTGATGCCGTTCCCGCAGATTTCTTCTTCAAAAGTCGTTCTTTCCTTGCCTTCTCACGTTCCGCGCGCTGACGCTGTCGGATCACAAAACGAGCACTGGCGTAGCGGTTGCCAACAGAAGTGGATGTTGAAGTTGCATTCTTCACCACTTTGCTCAACTCTTTTTTAGTCATGGAAGAAGAAGAAGCATCCCCTTCACGACGTTGATGTTGCTGCGCAACATCTTTCTCCGTGTTCTCCTTCTCCGTTGTAGAACTACTGCCATTTCCTTCACGACCTCCTCCACCTACAGTTGTACTTGTTCTAGTACTCCTCCTCGTCTGCTCACGTCGGCCTTTGTCCTGTTTCTTACTCCTCCCCGTGTCACGACCACCAACTACTCGCTTCCTCTCCTTTCCAATCAGCTTACCACCATGACCGGTGATTTCAGATTGAAGGATCCTCAATTCGAGTTCCTCTCGTTGCTCAGCTTTTTCAATGCGATCCAATTTGGCTAGAATTAGAAACAAAGAAACGGACATCACGCGTAAACCCACATACGAATTTTAGGGAAAATTAGGGAACCATAATATCCCCTAATTTTCCCTAAATTTTGACCTCCTCCACAAGCGTGTCCGTTTGTTCATACTAGAATTTCTTTGTTGAATGCAGCGGCGGAAATGTTGATGTTTTTGTTTTTGTTGTTTTTGTTGTTTTTGTTGTTTTTGTTGTTGGTGGATTTTGGTGCTGCGGTAGGTGTCCTCGTGGAGACTTCTCCTTGTTGTTGTTCTTGCACGACTACATCTTCAGTGCCCTTGTTTGCGTCCTGGTCAGGAGACGAGGAGGAACTGCTCGTGCTTGCTGCAGCTTGGGTGGCGGTAGCCTGAAACAGTTTTCATATTTGTGTTTTACTGAAAATCTTCTTCCACGTTGGCTTCTTGATCCTCATTTCCTCAGGGGGTTCTATCTCTAGAAGAAAGCATGTGTATCCAAAGACAATCTTTATCTTAATCTTTCGTAGTAGAGTAGATGCAGCTGCAGAACTACAAGAGTGAAAAGGAACAGTAAATAAAGAAGGATTCCAGTACCTTCAAACTCTCGATTCCATCATAAACAGAATGTTGGATTTGAGTAGCCACACTCAAAATGTGGTCGTATAGTGGGCCTTTCGCACCCTTATTTTCTGTCTTTCCCGCCTGGTGGTGCTGTCTGCTCACACTTGTCGCATATACAACTGCGGAAGATGAGAACGACGTAGTTGTGGCCACAAAGACAACGGCTTTGGCGACGTAGAGGCGTGGAGGACGACGCATTCTTTTTTACTCGCTACTAGGGAAAAAACTCAAGAAATAGTCAAAACAATTTCAGTGAATAGAAACTGTGCGATTTTCCTGGTGTGTTTTCTCCATCGCTCCACACACCTTTCTTGTTTCGCTCTCAACTCACTAGTACGCGTCCCACTCTGACTTCGAACACCTTTTTGGTCGTGTCGCAACAGCAATGCTTTCCTCTTCATAGATAACGCACGAGGACGTCTCTCAAATCGTAAAACGATTCTTACAATCCCAATGATTTGGTAACGACCTTCAAATTTTGGTCTTGGAATCAACGAAAGGACTCATTAGATACGGGAACGTTCTTCTTAAGGTGTTTCGGGTAGGCGCAAGGAGGACATTTTTTTGAATTTTTGAAGAGGACATTGCCTCCAGATATTAGCTCTGCGTAGGTTTTGAAAAAGTTCAAAAGTGGCCGCAAGACTAGGTCATCGTCGTACAGATTAGATGACTAGGCTAACCAGATTTTTGATAGATTTGATAAGTAAACTCTATACTAACTCTAGCTCAAGCAGGAAACCCAAAGGAATAAGCTCTGTTGACTTGTAACATCAAAGTGTGAGTGTCGTGTAAAATCATCAGAAAGTGAGTAACAATGAAAAACTACTGGTTGTGCCCTCCGCCTCTGCTTTCCTCCTGAAACTTCTACTAGAAAGTGGCACACCCCTTTTGATAAATCAACCTTTTGTACCATAAATATATTCATCACCGCGTTGGTTACTTATATTAATGATACAACTGGCATTACTAGAGCGTGGAAAATACTCCCCTTGTCTGACTATTCTCCCACGTGATTTTATCCGCAAGCAGCTGTTGTTCGGATTTTTGTTTCGGGTGTTGTGCTTTGAGCAATCTAAAGACGTCTAGTCTGGGACCGGTGAGCCCCTTGGACGATCCGCCAGCAGGAAGAAAAGGGTGTGCCAACTGAGCCCGTCGTGCTTCAAGGATGTGCATGGCGAGTCTAAGCAGACGTGCTGGCTGTGGTTGTGCCCCTGGAGTGTTTTTATTGTTACTTAGCGCGTTAGCGTCATAGCGCCAGAAGTGCCAGCCACCGCAACGATCCCGTACTTGGTCTAACGTAATCTCCTGTTTCTGCCGTTCTTGCACTGTCATGCGGTGGAATACGGCTTGTGCTGCCTTGTCCAAGCTTTGGAAAGACTCTAAATGGTCCTTTTCGAAGCGCACCACCACTTCTTGCCGGGCTAAGTCGGTAACACTTCGCAACTGGCCTCGGATCTCAGGCTTGAAATCTAGATAGATCGCCACCGGCAATTCCATCACTTGGCTTGAAAGGTTCTTATTCGTTATGTACGGCCCCCTTTTTTTACCAGCATTGCCATGCACTTTCTTTCCCTCCTCGTTCGTCTGTGAGGACGCAAATTGTTGGGGTAAACCTCTGGAAGAGGACGAAGCAGGTGAAATTGCTGTACTAGGATTGAGGGCCGGAGGAAGGTTTGTTGAAGAAGAGGAGGATGTTGAGGGATGTAGACCAGCTGTAGAACTAGAACCTCCAAGACCAGGAATTGTTGTGATACTAGAGCAGGTGGAAGAAGTTGCTGTGGAAGATGATGATATAGCAGGCATCGCTGTTCTTGTACCAGCGACAGAAGTTGTAGTAGATTGTATATTAATTGGCATTGTCGTCGTGGACGAGGACCCAGAAGAAGAGGAGACTGTAGTATTTGGGGGAGGTAAGATTCCAGCTGGAGCAGGGATCGGCAGTCCAGCTGGTGGCAAGCCACCCATTAACGATCCTCCAGAGCTAAGTTGCTGCTGTTGCTGCAAGAGCATTATCTGTTGTTGCTGCTGCAAAAACAACAATTGCTGCTGCTGGAACGCTGCTGGGTTTAAAAGCTGCATAGGTGGCGGTGGTGGAGGTATATTAGCACCAGTAATATTATTCGTTCCTGAAGATGTAGCAGCAGAAGATCCAGGTACTACTAGTACTGAAGAAGGCCCTACGGATCCAGCTACTACTGCAGAAGTCGATGCTTTAGCATTTGCAGCTACTGTTGCCGCACTAGAAGGAGTACCAGAGGAGTTCTGTTCTTTCAGCGGCGCTTTAACTGGCGGCGGCATCTTGGCTTTAGCAGGCATCCTTGCTTTTGGAGGTCTCGCAACTGGATTCTTTGATCCTTCTCCTGAGCAGGCGTCAGTTTGTTCTGTTTGTTCACTTGTTTGGAGTTTCTTTCCACCGGAGCCTCCTGTTGTACTCGTATTAATACTGGTTCCAGCAGCTCCTGCAGAAGCAGAAGTACCTGCGCCAGCACTACCACCTCCAATCTCCTTCATTCGGTTTCGTGCAGCCTGTAGATCGGCTTCAAACTTTCTCTCGAGTTTCGCTTCTTGTTCTCGATCAAACGCCTCTAGTCTCGCCATGTGATGTCGCTTAGCCTTCGTTGCTTCGATGATGTAATTGCCCACTAGAGGCAGACAAGGTCGGAATTCCACAATGTCGTCTTGACAAAAGGAATCCAGCAAAAGCTGCTGATATTGTTGTACTTTGGCTGGGTCTAGAGGCTCCATAGCGATGGCTCCACTCCCTTGCGGACCCTGTTGTTGTCCTCCAGGACCACTAGCACCTTGTTGAAGGTTATGCTGCTGTAAGTACGCAAGAGCTTGCTGGATCTCGTTCTGATGACTAGTTGAAGTAGTAGACGATGACGCAGCTACGACAATAGTACTACCTCCACCCACACCGAGACTACCTTTCATCTTCATATCACTACTCATGGCAATGGTCGTGGTATTGGCTTTCCGGAGCCACGTTGCTCCGTGATCCAATACCATGTTCATCCAGACTGGGGGTATTTGCGTTGTCGAAGAAGTCTGAATCTTGTAGAAAAACTCCTTCAAATACTCTCCGTAGAGTGTGGTCACGAATATACTCCTCAGCTGCTTTGGATTGTAGCCCAAGTTGCGACCTCGCTTCGGCAAGTTTCCGTCTCTGCAATGCGTCAGCATCCTAAGCCCCATCCGAAACGTAAAAAAGGACTTCCGAAGGACCCGACACAGCGGCAGAACCTGCTGAATGCTCTCCTCATACTCTCTACGCTGTTCCGCCATCAAGTCGCTAGCAGCACTTTTGGCGGTAGATGTGGAGGACCAACCGGTATTACCTGATGCGTAGACTTGTAGTTGTGGTTGTGAAGGTGATTTTAAGAAAACGGAAATTTTGAAGTGTTGATGCATGTGATGCGATGAAGGAGTGTGGCTTAGACTATAGAGCAGGAGCATATAAATCGAGGGACAAGCACAACAAGTAAATTAGGAAGACATGCAAATCTTGCGCCTTCGGTGAAACGTATCTGATAGCCTATCAATACCTTGTTCCTCCCTCGCTATCATTCTTCTCCCTGTCGGATCCTCAAACAGTCTCCGCAGTTGTAGCAACACCACATCGTTCGACAGCTCCTTCTCTATCAGACTGATTTGCGCTTGATTAAACGTCCTCGACGCCAATTTCGTGAATTCCTTCCCTGCCTGCATCCATTTCGTCGAGAATTCTCGCCAGGGCATAGGTCTCGCGGCGTGCGATAGCCTGGTCAAGCGATAGACCAAGTCAGCCCAATACTCGTCATCTCGCTCGTTGACAGCGGGAAAGGGTAATTGAACGAAATCTTCCTCAAATCCCCACCAATTGGTGACTAGATCTTCTCTCACACAAACCGTCCACCTCCATTGAGGCGCAAACGAGGCCGATTTGAAGTACACTGAAGAAGAGGGAATCTTGTTTGATGAAGCAGAAGAAGACGTTGAAGAGGAAAAGGAGGAAGAAGATGAAACAGCTGGTGCTCTACTATCAGGTGTATTAGTAGAGCCTGGTGCTTGTACTCCAGCACTGCTTCGTATCAGATGTGGCAGGTTTCTACGAATGAAGGTCGGAAGGCACGAATGATTTGCTTGCACCTCGGTTTCTAACCACGTTTTCAAAAATGGCAAAGCACGCAATCCTGAAGGTGATTTGTAGTCTGGTGATGGGTTGCGCATCAAAGCAGCAGCTTCCTCAGGATCGCTGACGCCGCAAGGCAACAGCTTCAGTTCTCTGAGTAGCATCTCCCGAATCTTGCTCTTGGAAATTTCTTGAGGTGTCTGGCCTGATGGGGTTGCTGTTGTTGTTCCTGCCGTCGCAGTGGTGGAAGTACTCGTCGTGGTAGCGCCAGTCGTATCTGCATGTTGTATCATTCGTCGAGCTGTCTCATCTTCATCTCCAGCTTCTACACTACCTTTTACTATTTTTGCACCTCCAAAATCATCATCAGCAGCACTAGTATTTTTCTTCTCTCCTTCACCTACTCCAAACGCATCGTCATCGTCATCACGCGGGTCTGTAGGCAGAGCTATCCGGAATTTCCTAAATTCAATCCTCTGTCGTCTCTCCATCGCTTCGCGCTCTTTTTTTAGCATCTCCCTTCTCGCGAGTTCCTCAGGGTCTACTGCAATCTCTTGAAGATGTTCGGCTCCTGTTGCTAGAGCGTTTTCATCATTCATATCGCCTTTGTCGCCTTCTACAGCTCCTTCTCCAAATGCTCCTGTATCCGCATTTTCACCCTGACCTTGATGAACAGTGCCAGGAACAGAATTCCTGTTCATTCCAGCAGCACCAACAACTCCTCCCGTAGCTGCAGCACTAGAAAAAGGTGTCTTCTTCCTTCTCTTAGCACCAGGGTTTAACGTTGCTAGATCCCAGTCGGTGTCGATGATCAGGCCGCCTGCTTCCTCTTCATCAGCAAATTCCATGTCTGCGTCGTCAATAAACCCATCTCCTGCATCGTAAAAGCTGCTAGAAAGACCGGCCAAATTCCCACCGTAATCTCGTGGACGACGACCCCGGCGACGTTTCTTTTGCCTGTTAGAGGAGGAATCTTCACTGCCATCCTCGATCTCATTGCGCAAGCGACCCTTATTATTTGCAGTTACCGGCTTGGTAATATCCGCATTTCTCGTCACAGCACCTTGCTCTACAAATTTCCTCTCTAGATTTGCCAATGTGCTCTGCAACCTCTGGGAACCGATAGGAGCACGCTTATGCGCATTCTCGAAACGTCTTAGCCTACGTTTTCTCGCCACCTCGAGCTTTCGTTTTTTTCTCAGCAGATTAGAAAAGGTCGTGAGGGAGGCTGTCAAAGGGGTGGTCGTGGGAATTATGGTTAGGCTGTGGAAGGGTTGGTCGTGGGAATAAGCGAGGTGGAAAATCAGAAAGCCGCAAAAACTCTACCCTAGGACATCAGATCTTCATCTTTCTTCTTCTATATGTATCTATATTAATTAAGGCTAAAAATAATCCTCAAGCTCAACGCACCGCACAAAAATTTGAACATTCCATCTACTTACATCGACTGACTGGTCTAAGTCGTCCTCTATGCACCCAATCACGACCAAATCAATGCCATAAGTTCGTTTTTTTTTTCTTCTGTGAGCTCTTCCCCTTTTTTTTTAGCATCTTCAGCCCATTTTTTCTCCAGAGCATCCCAATCTTCCTCTTCCTCATCGGAAGAGAAACCTTCCTCTCTAGGATCCGAATCGGTTTCTGTCACCTCCGCCACCACGATAAAGGACCCGTACTTCTCCTCTACTGCAGCGCCAACATCGAGGATGCGAACGACACTCTTGTTGTTGCCCTGGACCTGGTCACGTTTACTATCCTGCTGGGAAGTCTGATCAACATCATCATCTTGATTTTTCTCATCATAATCTTCGTCAAAGGTAAACTTCTGCCTCCTCACAGCTTTGTCGAAGCGCCACCAAGGAGTACATGGTATTTCCACATGCCAGTCACTGCGTGGAACCGCCTTATGTACAAACTTCCGCCCTTTGCCGACATCCTTATCGAAATAGTATCTTTGTCCCGTGTCCGCTTTTATCCTCACCTTGAAACGTCCTTTGTACAGAGAACCAACCGGATTAGTGATGGGAAGGGCATCTTCGTCATCGTCTTCTTGTTCTTCGTGGGAAGTTGAAGGTTTTTGAGGTCCTCTTTTTACATCGCTAATATCGTGCTTGTTGATGTTCTTGCGTGGCTTGGATTTGTCCTCCGACGACTTTGCTGCGGCACTAGTAGAAGCAGTCTTCGAAGAAGTCGTTGTCGTGCCGTTCTTCTTGTCGCTAACAGCATTTGTAGATGCTCCTGGTGCTTCTTCGTCATCATCTTCCTCATTCACTAC
This sequence comes from Amoebophrya sp. A25, assembly GCA_905178165.1. Classification (NCBI taxonomy): domain Eukaryota; class Dinophyceae; order Syndiniales; family Amoebophryaceae; genus Amoebophrya; species Amoebophrya sp. A25. The sequence goes on from CAJINU010000080.1 coordinate 335,670, forward strand.
AAGACTACTCGTTGCTGAGGCTGAATTGCTATCCTTTGCAGCTGTCGTTTTCCTAGAGGTGGACTTGTTCGAAGTACTAGATTTAGTATTCTTATTCGCGCCTTGATCCTTCTTCATCTTCGATGTTGTACAACTTCTAGAACTACTTATTATAGCTCCTTTTTTTCGTGTTTCATCCTTGGTCGCTTTCTCTTCTAAATCCAGTATGTCGTCGTCGTCGTCCGCCTCAATGCTGTTTGATTCGTCAGAAAGGACCAAATCTGACATATCCTCCTCGCCTGACATTTCGTCTTCATCTTCCTCGCCTGACACTTCGTCATCATCTTCTCCGAGAGACTCATCATCTTCATCATCATCGTCCTTAGAGGACAATTGTCTAGCAGTTCTTGAGTGTGGCTTCTTCTTGAGTGCTGACGAGGAGGTCGTTTTCTTTTGGTTAGCACTCGAGAAGAACTGTTGTGACGAATGATCCTTCTTGGAAGTTGTCTTTTTCATGGAAGATGTCGAAGATGAAGCACTACTAGATTTTATTTCCCTTTGCAGCTCCTGTGCTGGGTTTCTATTTCCCTTTGCATCTGCTTCGGCACCAGCTTTCTTCCTCCCAGTTGTACTTCTAGATGTCAGCTCCTGTTCATCCTCATCCTCACCCTCCTGTTCATCCTCATCCTCCTCATCATCTTCCTCTGTTTCTTCATCCCCATGAGGAGGTTTTCGTTTTCTTATTGGCGGTCTTCTTGACCGCACCCTACTCCTATGAATTCTTCTATCGGATATATCCGGAGCACTACCATCTCCCGAATAGTCGGAGCATTCTGATGCTGGAGCAAAGTCTGAGTCGTCTTCTTGAGGATCATAGTCCGGATGGTTCGGATCCCTGATGATAAAGTCTTCGCCAGGAGATGAAGAGCTCTTGGCGCTTTCCTTAGAAGACTAAGAGAAATCCATCTTCAGTAACATCTTGGGCCTCCTTTTCTCTTTAAAAACGGGACCAGGATGACGGTGAAGATGGATTTCTTGTAGCCTTAATTTCATCTACATGTATTTCAGAAGAAGAGATCAAATCAACGATCTGCTGTGACTGTTGAGACTGCTGGGAAGATGTTGGATCTTTCTCAACAAGAGATGCAGGTTCATCCTCATCCACAACAACATCTTCTTCTACTTCTTCGACGCTCTTGCTAGTGCTACTCTTTTTTTTATCAGCTGAGGCAGATGAAGACGAAGATGCTGCTTTTGAATTACTCCTAGACGATAAGGTCGATCCTCCAGCTCCTCCAGCTCCCTTTTTGTTGTTGTTGTTCTTGGTTTCCTTAACCTTACTACTAGAAGTGGTAGCTTTTCTTGCTATTTGCTTATCCTTATTTTTGTCCTTATCGATGTTCCGTCCCGCTGAGGCTGAAGAAGATGTCTTCTTATCCTTGGTAGGAGCTACTTGATCAGTAGGCGGGGAAGGAGTCTTCTTTCCACGTGCTGTACCACCTGTCGTCCCTTTACTGGGCGTCGTCGAAGCAGCTTGTTTAGCATTCTTAGAAGTACTGGAGGACGCAGAAGATTTATTGTTCGCTTTCGACCCGGTTCCAGCTTTTGCCGTCGTCTTGCTTTCCTTCTTGGCAACAGGCGCTACCTTTGGCTTCCCCGCTTGCTTTTTCGCGGCAGCCTTACCCTTAGCAGCGTCATTCTTGCCGCCCATCCTGTGACTACTACACTCGTCTAACTGATGTTGAAAGTCATTCAGGAGTTACTGAAGAAGATCATTAATAAAAATTCAAAAGTATCATGATCACGTCATGCTCATGAACGAAGGACGACATCTGCGCTGAATTGAAAAACTTCAGGTGATGACGATGATGATCATATACCCAGCTGAATTACGGGTGTCAGCTATTCTAGCTAATTATTGGTCAGATTGAAAACACGAAGCATAATAGTGAAACAGCATTGAAATACAGGGACTCAAGCACAATTATAAGCACTTCTTGCGTAAGACCATCTTATAAATAATTGTTCTTGAAAACTATTAGATGGTCTAACGCAAGAATTGCAGTTCACATGATATGTCCAACCGACCAGTTGCTATGCGCTTCATCAGCTTCCTGTTCGACGGTTTTCTTGCCAAGTAGCAAAAGCAACCCGAGCAACCCGAAGCGAGTTATTTACCTTACTCTATTGTAAGCATTTCTTGCGTAAGACCATCTTTTTGACACGTAGCAAGAAAAGCATCTTCTAAGTGGATTGAAGAGTAGAAGTAGATTTTCATCTTTTTTTCTCATCTTTGATCAGGACCGATTAAGAAGATCATGGCGAGCCTCTTTCTCTTACTGCTGCCCCGATTCCGATGCCGACATAGATTTCATCTTCGCCGGAAGCTCAGAATCGAATTCTTCAACAGACCGAAGTAGTAGATCGATGACAGGAAATTTCGTCCTTCGACCACATCGAGCCACCCCAGCACAATCTTTTCAAAGAACCAAAAACAGCACCTCTGTGTTCGAGTCGAACACCACGAAGAGAAATATCATTCCAGATACGGAGCAGAGCGGGAGCGCACGATCATCGAGATAGGAGGATATGCATGATCAAGCTATCAATCTCCTGCTCGAGTCGATTATGGTACTACAAAATCAAATGCGAAGTCAACGGTGACCGCATCTGGATCTCATCGAAGCTGCATAAAGAACGATGCGCTTCAGAAGAACATTTCGAAATGGATGACTTTTGTTCCACTTAATATAGAAGAACTCGATTATATCATCGGAATTGGAGTGGATTTCTTCTTCTTCAGATTGCGTGTGCCGTGTGCTGATTCTCGCCAGTGTTCCCCTTCTTTGTTCCGTGGACTGCGTAGTCGCCATGAAGGGCGACCCACGATTCGTAGCCTAGCCTGGTGCCTCCATCAAGGACGAGAGAAATGGCGCCTGTAATAGGCGAGGGGGTGCGACAAGAGGAGCAGCAGAAGTCGCGCACGATCCAGGTTGCGCTTGGACTACTAGAAGTTTGAAGCACTAAAGTAAAGCAGCCGGATCGTTTTCCCTCTATCCTTAGGCTTATCCCTTCAAGCAATATATTGCTCTTTACTAGTACTCGCTTGGACTACTAGAAGTTTAAAGCAATATATTGCTCTTTACTAGTACTCGCTGATGTAGTACAAGAACTTCTAGTGGTAGTTGTACAACTCAGCTCACGACTCGATTCTATTGGCAGTGGTCTTGCAATACTGTTCTTCTTCTTCCACTTGGTCGTCGGAGAAGAGTAGCTCCTTCTGCAGCTCACCGAAAAGAGTAGAAGATCATGAAGAACACAGTGGCCATCCAGGAAGCGTAAATCCATCGCATAGCGTCTTCTTTTGCCCTCCTCGCTCCTTCAGTGTCTTGTCTTGCTATTGCTGCATGACCGGGTATTAGAAGAGACGTAGGAAATGCATGAATTTAAATGAAATACTGTATTAAGTCATGCAGAGGCATTTAGGAGTCGTGTTGACTGGAAATCGTTCTTGCCATTAGCATTTTTGCCCAGTATTGTACATGATTGACGATAGGTCAATATCATCTTCACACACTGTGAATCAATCAATCAGGTTCACAAAAAATGAATATCAAAATTCTTCTCCTTCATTCGCCAATCATAACTCTTGACACTTTAAGAGTGAAATGCAGGCACAGATTCCACCAGGAAAGAAACAGCAGAAGCACGTTACAACAGCGAGAAGCGTTGGAGGGTAGACATTTTCCAAGGTCTCCAGGTTCCCACTTGCGTTGATCATATGCCCACCAGAAAAAGGGCCGCCTTGATTTAGAGAGAAGAAGAAGAAAGATTCAAGATGAAGGAAGATGATTTACTTAGGAAGTAGCTGGAAAGTCAGAGATTGAACAAAAATGAAAAAAAATAACCTCTTCATAATATTCTTGGATCTGGTCTATATTCCGTATTCCCACTATCCACGATGACCATCATTACTGGCGGCCTCCCTCCACCTTGTTGTAGCATGATATTAGACGTGGAGAAAGAAAAGCAAAAGATGACTGGTCGTATATAAGTACTTCTAAGAAGTCGAAGGAAGGTTCTATCCATTTTGATTTTCAGCTCCAAGCGTATGCCTATGCGCATCGATCTCCCATCTATTTATCAATTATCATTTTTTTCAAGCACGACAAAAGCTGGCATAATCATGACTCTGTTGGGTCCGCCTCCTGAGGGTCGGCCATAGCCATACTGTCCAGGTAAGGTGCCGCCACCGCCACCAGCAAGAGGTTGCATTGGCGCAACTGATGCATGTTGCTGTGTCGTGGTGCCCTGTTCAGGATTCTTTCAGGATTATAGAAGCATGTAAGATGATGACAGAGAAGGTTAGTGGTATCGGAGCTTGTAAGTATTAAAAGATAAAGTGAAGATGTTGATACAAGAGGTAGATGGTTAGCGTAGACATCGGTGGATAGAAACTAATTCTACTGGTGAGTAACTATGTTGGTTGTACATGATGTTAATTTTTGCTTACTGAAATCGAAGTGACTGCCTGGTAAATTGTACTACGCGTAGCTCTTTCAACGGGCCAAGTGTTGTACTACGCGTAGCTCTTTCAACGGGCCAAGTCGTGTTGAAAATTGGATGAAATGTACAGAAGAAATACATTAACCGGACTTCCCAGTGTAGCTCCTTCTCCATATGGCGCATCTACGCCTTGTCCTATTTGCCCGACGGGTCGTCCAACTACAATCCCTGCGGCGCCAGGGCCAGCGCTAGGCTGAACTTGAGCGTGAGATTGCATGGTGTCCTCTTTCTTCTTGCGTATGCTTGATGTCTTTGGCTATTCTAATTAATTTAAGCAGGTAGTCAGCATCACCAGCATGTCACATGATCCTCTTCGCAATCTTTCTAAAAATTCTATTAATTCATCGAACTCGAACTTCGTTAACTTCATTTTCATATTCATCGTTTACTAGTCCTTACTTCTAGATGATGAGGCATCTTCTCGTCTAGCAAGCGTAGGGAATACTCGCATTGTAGATTCATAGTTGCATGCTTGAATCTTGAAGTAAACTACATTATAGCACTACAAGGTTCTTGCTGTGGATATGCTGATGTAGTTGCTGGGTTGAAAATAACCAAATTCATTACATGATTGGTCATGGGACGAAGGAGTGGATGGATCTAAAAATGGGATGTGGGTCAGTGAGCTGAGCGGGGGGGTCGGGGTGAAGGGAAAAACTCATAAATGAAAATAGTGGCTGAAGAGACTGCTGAGGAGGGGTGGCCTAGAACGGCCGTCAGTGACGTCAAATATCAATACTTGCTTGAAGACACCGGATGAATCTCTATCTCAGTATCACAGTAATCTTAATCTTTTTTTATAGCAAGGAAGCTTTATAAAAAAAAATGATAGCTCCGTCTTGGCAACTCAACTTCGACGCGGACGAACACAATTCATTTTCTCGTTTTGCTGGAAGTCTATCAAATTCCAATCTTCTTCGGGTTTCTGTTTTCGTTTGTTGATACATGACAACATCCTAGTAGTACTCACTATAACATACAGTTTCTTCTTCAAGAATAGAAAAATCTTCTCATCAATATTTTCTCAACCAAGAATCATGAATGTCCTTTGTGTTTTTCAGAATTTGATCATCCATGAGGTCGATTTGGATAAGGATTGTCTGTTATTTGTCAAAAGTTCTTGAGTGAGAAGCTCTTGAGTGCTCTTGCTTAAGTTTTCTTCTTCGTGGTCTTCCAGTGAAGTTCTTGCGTGTTTTTGCTGTTTATTCTGTCTAGTAAATTTGGACTGCTGTCGTGGGTGCAAGAACCTCCTGCTCCCAGTACTCAAACCAGGAGGCTCCTGGCAGGAGCACTCATTTGTAATTGTTCACGGCAACGAACTTTGCCATGGCGGTGAGAGCCGCGACCATCGTGAAGCTGAACAGCAGCGCTCAGATTAGACAAGAGGAAAGAACAACTCTTCTTCAGTCACAAGTTTTTAGGACACTTTACAGTAGTTGCAGCAGCGATCAGTTACAACAACAACAACAACAACAACAACAACAACAACAACAACAACTCTCTTTCCACCATAAGAAAAAATCTGGCACCCAACTTCCCGAATTCGCCATACCAGATCCACGCATCTGATCTGGCGGTGAAAAAAACGCGACTCCGGAACCGCCAGCTATGTCGAAAATCTTCACTTTACTGGACAACGCTGATGGACCACTTACCTGGGATATTAGAAGTGAAGATTTGAGCCTATATATGAACGATTTGAACCGAGATGATTGACTCGTTCACTTTTTATAATGCTCTGCTGTTGTATCGCTGATCTCTCTGCAGGCACCAGTGTGGATTGTTATTTTGGTAAATCGACAGTGTGGAAGTTGTCTTGGAAGTACATGATTTCGTAGAGCAACAAATCGACATTGTCATCAAGTACATGATTAAATCGACATTGTCATCAAGTACATGATTAAATCGACATTGTCATCAATCTCAATGGACCACTTGCTTGGTACCTGATCCGACAGGATCCCTCCGTATCGATACACCGCACTTTGATCCACTACAAGAAGACTTGAGGTTCCTTTTTCCGAGTATTGGAGCTAAGGAAAAAAGACCCTGGACTAAAGACCACGTAGTCGTGCCCAAATCTAACTGTATCTTGAAGAAGTAACGTCAGAAAGTGGTGCCCCAGTTGCCCGTTGATGATCAAGAAGTTGTAGCAATATCGTCTACTTGAGGTAGTTAACCAGTTGTAAACTTGTTTTTAGGTCTAACTAAGATGAATCTTCAATTGTTCCATCGTATAATTCCAAGGCATCCAAGGAGTACATCTACATAGTTACTAAATAAGAACAAGACAACTAAGAATCTTCAATTGTTCCTCCATTGTAATTGCATTCCAAGGAGTACATAGTTACTTAGTCACTAAATACTTAAGAACAAGTCCAAGGAGTACATCTACATAGTTACTAAATAACAATAAGACATAACATGCACACTGTGAAGGCGAAGACATGCCACTGTCTAGCTCTAAAACGGTTCCTGTCTCTGTCATCCCACGGACACCACGGAAAAGAGAACCCGTCGAAGACGTGAAGAATATAGCGTCGCCACCTAGTTCAAGATTATCAGAAGTTGTTCTACGATCAGACATGACTCATGCTAAAGAACATGTACTCCTAGGAAGATCACATCGACATGACTCATCATGATAAACATGTAAGTACTTCTAGGAAGATCATAGCAGAATCGACGATGGGGCAGGTAGTTGTATCTTCAGGTAGTGCAGCCTCTACCTTCATCTTCTGCTAAGTCTCATCATCTACTTACAACAAAGTGTACAAGTAAGAAGTTCAACTCATCAGGTTCATATCTCAAGATACCTGCTGCACAAACACCACTAGCTGCGTCTGCTTTTTTCGTCAGGACACCGACACCATTAGAGTCAGCTTTTCTTCATCTCGGTCCCCTCATCTCGACCCCGTTAACATGAACACAAGACTACAAGGGAAACAAAAAGGTACCGAGATCATGCTGAGAAAGATGGACACTACATGATGTTGACCTTAACACCAGGAGGTTGCGAGCCATCCCTTTTGAAAAGTGGCGGTCTCTGCGGTGCTCGTACCACACTGCCGACACTCTTGCCAGAGCTGCCGTTGGCCCAGTACAAACTAAAATTGTCCGCGAAGAGTCCCGTCACACGTGGATTAGAGTAAAAAGTAGGTAGGGGTAGTAGGGGTACTAGCGTAGTACTAGGGGTACTAGCGTAGTAGGGGCAGCGTAATAGGAGCAGCGTAATACTAGGGACAGCGTAGTAGAAGCAGCGTAATAGGGGTAGCCTAGTAGGGGTACGGATACGAGGTCATGAGTAAAAGTAGGGAGGCACGGTCAGCGTGAGTGAGGAGTCCTAAATGGGAAGAAGATGATCGAAAGACGGTGTTGTAGTGAGCGTCAGGAGTGAGGATACTGAATCGGTGAGCAGCAATAAGAATCTATTTTCGCCTTAACACTAATAGCCGGCAAAGTATCAACAGCGTATAGTTCCGCTGGTGCCGTTTTATGCTGCTCGTCTGCTCGAAGGACTTTCCTGGAATTAGAAGATATATGCATCTGGTCGAGTAGCTTCTGTTTGCTATGAAGATTTTCATGTTTAGTAAACTAACTTCAACTACTTCTCATATGTTTACTACAGTAAACTTTAATAGTACTGCAAGTTCATCGATGTTAATCTATCAGGTGATTCTGAGTCACGATCTCAAGCTCTCGTCTCGCAAGTAGGTACGACAGTACTTCTTGCATGCTGTTGTCTCTGTTGCCATCGTTCATGATGACCGTAGAGACGTGGTCTGACAGTCATCAGACAAAATTACTAAAGAAAACATTCCTTCGTTAATATTTTCCTACAGTTAATAACTTAATGATCTTCATAACGTTGACTCCATCCACCAAAAAAATGTCTCCGCTGCTGTCTACGGTAACCGCTACAGCATCTACTGCATCTGCTACGAAGCCTTTGGGAATCGCGCCAAGCTTTTCCCCGTCAACCTTCAGCTCGTACCGAAACACCTTCTTCGCACCGGCGTCGGCAATTGGCTATGAAGAATGGGTCTATGTCAACAGAATAAGTAGATCATTTACTGACCACATTAACGCTCTTCGACAGGCATGATACGGAAGTTCCCTTACATCAACTACAACCATCTGCATCTTACGAATACAACTAAGAAACTTCTCTTGTTCATGATCAACTAGTTAGTACAACATCGACAACATCTCCATCGTCAAAGAAACAAAACATAAATATAACAGTGCCCATCCAACATAAATAGAGAAGCTTTCGAGTTGTGTCGACTGCCAAGGCTCCTGGAGTCTGTAATCCCGTCTCTATCAAAGGCCGCACTGGTCCGTTGCCCTTTAATCCGAGTCTAGCATAGACAACTTGGCCTCCAGATGCACTGCTAGCAATAGCAAATCTCGCGTCTCCTTCGCCTAATGGCATGTTAGAAACTACAAGTGTAATATTTGTTCTATACATAGGTCTAAGTAATCAATAAGAAGTCTAATTCACTAAGAGCAGTCAGTACACACTGAATACAGCTCCATAAAGCTAAGCGCTGTGACTGCGGAAACAGCACCTTGGTGAACGGTAGCGAAACTTTGCCGCACATGCCTTGAAATATGTTTCCCTGTCGCATCGGCAGCATTCACCACGTGATCGGTTGCTATCTTGCCAAGTGGTTAGAAAGGACCACTAGCAACAAGATGTACTTGATGATGAGATGGACCGAGGTCCGAGGAAGACCAAAGTACTACTTCTATTCGTTTTACAACAAACAAAAAACTGTCTGAGATAGAATAATCATCATGACGTCTTCCTGGCAACATGAGGATAAGTTGCTATCTTGTATTTTGCCACCTAGTTGGGATAAAGAATGCCGTTCTTCTGGTATATAGATCCTAGGACTGGCACCGAAGAATGACGCATGTGCGGATGAAAAATGACAAAAAGAATCAGTTAGAGCGAACGAAAGAGAGAGACGAGGGACGATGGAGGGCGCAGACGAGGAAGAGTAGAAGAGAGAGCAGGAGGAAGAGATGACAGAGAGAAACACTCTTTTACTTTTTCTTGATCTTCATAGTGAAGTGTTACTACAACCGGTGGCCACGACATTGACATATTTCTTGTTCTGACATACGTAATCAGGTAGACCTTGGACAAAAAAAGAACTTCACTAATCACTTCTCTAGAGAGAACAACAATTAATATCAATCACAATGAGACGAGTTAATATGTGACATAATACTTCTTGGTAATGTCCAAAGCTACATCTTGGATTGGCTTCACGTGTTTCGTGTATACCGGCTCTACAGCATCGACGACCGGTTCTATCGCGTCAGCAGCCGCATCTATTCCCGGAAAATTAGATTTTTTTTTTCGTACTACTAGTAAGGATTATAGTGAAGAGAGAGACCTAGTACTAGTAAAGAGAAACAATGTCAATGCCCTCTTAAGTTTGATCGCATCAACTGCTGGCTGGACTGCATCGATTAGAGGCAATATTTGGCCCTAATCTCGTATTAGTAGTGGTAGTTGTAGTAGTTGACCCATTCACGGGGGTCAAGCGAAATATTGCGATGGGGAGTGGGGATGTGAGTGTTGCTTGGGCAGCAGCGTTGTTGATAGGAACCGCCAAGCTGGCTCTGCTTCTTCTATAAAGAGATGGCATGTGTGTGTTGCTTGGGCAGGAGTGTTGCTGATGAGATCCGCCGAGCTGGCTCTACATACTTCTAAAAAAGAGACTTTCAGAGCAATTCATAAGTAGATGCGCTCATAAATCTATTGCCGGTTGCACTACATCTGCCACTGCGTCATTGATGCCTTCGACCTTCGACGAAACTCTGCTATCCGTGGAGACAAGGTTGATCACCTTGCTATCCAAAGCTGCTATCCCCTTAGTTCTACTTTCACGGGATGACGATTAGAGCTGTCCGCTCCTGTACCTCTCTTATAATCACAATCACATATATACGCATTATAACTTTCTCGCCCACGCCCTTAAGGAGATACTCGTCGGTCATCATTATACCTTTCAGACAAATCCGATTTCCCTCAAGAAAGATGAACTACATGAACTTATTTTCGCTTGCTGCAGAAAAGGCGCCCTCAATAAAGTCAAACAAGATGAATTATCTAGTACAGCCTTAAGATAGCGCTTCCGCATGAATGACTCCTGATTCTCCACAACCAATGCATAGTGGCAGTAAAAGTTTGCGCCCTCGAGACGTCCTCGTACAAGAGGACTTTCTTCTGGTCGTCGGCGACATCTTGTATTCTTACTTACAACTCAAAATTTTCATAGATCATGTTGTAGATATTATCTTTCGTGCTACTTCTACTAGCTCTGTTGTGATTGTTGACAGCCAAAGGTTGTAGGTTAGGTTAGGTCGGGGTCTACCCATGCGTAGGCATTTGTAAGAAGTACTGTTCGACGTAATAGAAGTGGTACTGGTAATAGCATTGAGCCTAACTTTCGCCATTCTTAACCAACAAAGGCTCTCCTTCACGTGAATTTTCGTTCAGATTGAATGGCTCAACCAAGCACTTGTCTTGCCTGACTTCTAGTTGCCTCAGCACCGGCGCCACTGTTTTTCAAGTTTTCTAGCCTCTCAAGAAGATACAAATTTAAGCGCCTGCTCTACTCTCTCTCGAATGATGGAGCGCGCACTGTATTACGGTCAGACATTGCAATAAGTTCAGCTCTCCTTTACACGTCTCGAAGTGCGGCACTTTCTCCCGCCTACGCTGTCTCTTGTGCCCATCTCTAACGGCCCTGCCGTCAGGCTTTTAAATGCTATGGCCCCACTCCTTTTGTCAAGTGTCATGGCGGGAGAGTCTACCTAAAATGTCGGAACACAGACCCACATATGAGTGCCCGAACTTGCCAGGATCTTCAGGTGCGGCACAACGGCGCACAGGAGTTGCTTCTTTAATATCGTAGCCCTTCGCTATGCTCGCGATCTCCTCAGATATCATGCCTGTGGCAAACTAGTGCGATCATAAAGAAACTATAACAATCGGCGGGAGATCAGGCTGCGGACGAGGAGAATGCGCCGGGCCCAAATTGATGCACTACGGCAGACCCAGACGTGGGAGATCAAACGCCACACATCCCGCAAGCACTCCAATCGAGTGACCTTTCGCGACGCAAGTCTCAAGATACTTCGCGGCGCAGCGACTGAAAAGCCAACGAAAATAAACAAAAACATAAGCGCCCTCTTATAGTTATAACTAACTGACCATTTGCTGTTCTTTTAATTATTCGCTTAGCTTTACTTCTGTATTTAACCGTGGCGCATATTTGTAACAACCTTCGAAACTTCGGCCTTACCTTCTTGAGCCCTGATTGTTGACTTTTCGGACCATGATAAAGATAATTTGACTTCATTCGTATCAAAGTACGTAACAACACATCATAATAAGCATGCAACACAGATGATCAGTCCTTGTATGATCCTAACACTCTTTAACAATGCTGCTTTATGACATATTCACTTCTCTCAGTCATCTATTCCAAAGTCAGGCGTTTCGCTTGTTATTAGTTTCACCTTCCACCTCGGTCTCCTCCTCCTCTTCCACACACAAGCAACCACCTCCGTCACCTCGGCAGTTGCATTGTGCATGTGTCCCAAGTTTTCACAACCAGTTCTAATAATTAGCGAAGCCGTGGCAGCACCACCTCTCGCCGGAGGTAGTCGTGTCCAACGTAAAAAGCCCGATAGAACGGAAGGCCAAGCATGGCAGTCCTGTCCTTGGGCTGCGTTTCTTCTTGGAAGCAATGCTTGGCGAGCCGTCCCTTCACACTCAACACTCCTTCGCAGTAGCAGTAGTCCTTCGGTGTGAGAAAGTACCACGACGCGGAGGTGTCGTCTCCAGGTCCACGTTTGACCGAGTTCACGAGCTCGAAACCAACGACGGGCCCATTCTTGCACACGTTTCCGTTCTTCACGAACTGGCGCTCAAAGATCTCTAGAAGCGGCTTCGCCAGTGTTACCAGAGAACACCCAGTATCTAGCTGTACGTGGTACCTCATATCGGGCAGCGCGTCCTGTTCCGTTGTTGAGGCCATAGAAGGAGCGGGAGAGGGCTGTGAAATTTGCCTTATTTGGGCGCCTCCATCTTCCTGGACCCAGTCGTAAAGGCCGGAAGGGGTCGCCATCAATTTCCCTTCCTTTTCGCACTCCTGTGAAGTTTTGATGTCCCAGCCGCAATTGAGCTCGTTCGCTGCGTCGGTAGCAGAGATCACCAAGTCGCCGACGCGGATGCGAGTTACCTCGAGAAGCCATACAGAAGACTGAAACTCGATCAGCTTGTGCAGCGCCGGCCACCCGTACTTTGTGTGGTCCTCCTGCTGTAGCTGCGGCAGGTCCTTCAGGAATCTGGGAAAAAACTCCCTCTCAAAAGTACCGCGCGAAAGCGATGTAACGACCACCAGGTAAACGATGTCAAGGCTCTCCTTCTTGAACGCCTCATGCCTCTTGCGTATTAGAGCTCCAAGCAATCCACTTCTTTCCTTCATTTCTTCCGTATCCCAAGAAGGCAAGGGAAACAGTGAGAAGTGACCACTTGTAGGAATGAATTGCACTGAGCCTTAAGTGTAGGTAATCTACAAACAGACTTACCAGTTTGTCACGCAGCTCCTTGACTTCTGGAACTTGTATTCCCGTGGCCAGCGGGAAGCGCAGCAGTCCTTGCTCCCCGCCATGCGGCAGCCCGTTGACCACCATCTTCGGGCTCTCGTGCCACCGCCCGTCTTCGTGGGTGAGGTCAAAAGAGAACACGGACGCGTAATTCGTACCAAGCTGGCGGTTCCGCGCATCGGTTTTGAATGCATCAAACCATGGGTTGTGATGCCGCAAATACAAATTGGGGTGCCCGGAATAGCCAAAACTCAGCCCCATGTTACCTTCCATGGGCATCGTCAAGCCGTGTGGTGCGACAGCGTTACCACGTGGAACGTGCAGCAGCGTCATCGCCTTTTCCTCTTTCGTTTTTAACAGAAGTTGCTGGGCAGTGGGGTCATGGATTGCGACATAAGATTCACGAATCAGGGTCCCCGACGCTTGCCCACCAATGTACTTCTTCGTGTAGGGACCGAGGTCCTTTTCTAGCAACGTGGAGGATTTTGCAAATGCATTCCCCTTTGTCGAAAAGTAAGTCGTCGAGGCGCCACCAGTATCAATGTTTACGAGGAGGCCCTGCGCCTCCGGTACTCCTTTTCCAACGTCCAAGCGAATGCCAAACCCTGCACGATACTCGCTGCCCCTGTCCAACTCCAATGGCCACAGCAACGCTCCTTCCGTCACGTACCTCTTGTTGTGATCTCCCTTTATCGAAGGATCTGGCTGCATCTTGCGCCGCTTCTGTTAGACCTTCCCCCAGTTCACCCCTGTTGAATTCCCTCAAGCATATGCGTCTCGTATTTCTGGGTCGCATACTTACGTTTGAGGGGTCATTCCTATATACTTAAGAGATGGATTAAGGGAAGCCTTAATTCTGTGCGTCTGTGGCCGTGGCGTAGGAGTCCTTATTCTTCACAAGAATAAACGCAATAAGACCGCCGACAATCAGAACTACAGCGGCAGCAGAAATTCCAATGACCACCAAGGGGCGGCGCCCTGCCCACCATCCTCCATCACCCTGTCTCCCATGATTCTCCTGGTCCGCGTCTGCAGCCTCTGCGTCGCGGCCGCGACTTGCTCCTAAAAGCGGCGCTGCCTCCACACTCATTTTTTCTGATGTTGTCCTTGTATATCTAAGTAAGTATATGGCTGTTTTCAAAACAGAGAGCTTCGGGTTGAAAAATCCTTCCTCCAGATCTGTTTAGATGCCTTGGAAGTATTAGTTGCTTACTTTAACAAGCATAAAGAACTCCGCCTGACACTGCTTTTAGTTTTATCGAGTCAATTCTAAGGATAAGACAATATAATGTTCTCTGACAAATGAAAAACGCGCGATGTTGTATCGTTTGAGGTTAAGGCTGATGCTTGACTTGAAGACTCAACTGATTCTAGTAATACCAATAGGAGGGAGTTATCAAGAAGAGGAAGAGACTTGGCAGCAAGAACTTCGATTTTTGAGTGAAAAGCCTTTCGGGCAAGCTCCTGCTCGTGCTATTGGGTTGCGTTTGTGAGTGTGTGACAATACTGAAAACCCTAGGAACTTAGCCCCTCCCTCAGGGGAGTCAAGTCGGGAACCGTATCCCCTTCGCTAGGCAAGTCTATTCAGTTTGGTGACCTCGATCCCGGTAGTATTCCACTCCCATAGTGGCCATCCTTATGGTGACCCCTATGGTCTGAACCTGTTGGCCTTTCGATTGGCGTGATCTTGATCCTGGGAACCTTGTGGCCCCTGATCTCGGTGCGCCTCGTGATTGAGATCCTTGAGCAGTTTCACGCTGTTGATCAGCTCATTACCATTCTGGCCAACAGAGTGCGTTGCTCTCATCTTGTTGTCTGCCCTCGTCCAGGATCTCGCCACAGCACTCTTTTTTGTGTATACAATCGAAATTATAGGAGTGATATTTATAAGGATAAGCTGTATTATAGCGCTTGAGGACAAGGTAAAGCTCATATTCCAAATAGCGGCGATATCATACTATGGCGCTCAACAAGTTAAAGCTCTTCGTCCTCTCGCTATAAGACAGACACAGTCAAAGACGTGAAAGACAGAGACAAGGTCAACATCAAGTCCAACTCGAGACAGAGGCTATATTTCGACAGACGAACCTGAGGGCAGAAGACGCCATGACAACTTGAGAACAAGTGGTCTACTCACGTAGTGCGTGGTCCTAAATAAAAGTAATACAACGAAGACATCAAGACTAAGTAATTACAAAGAATATCCTGGACATTGCTCTAACAATACTCTCGTCACACGGATGAGGACGAGCATACAGGCCCAGCAATAAAGGACAGAGGCATAGTACTCAAGAATAGCAACAGACCATTGTATACGTGAAGCATGCTCTTGGCTCTGATTGAATACTCATCCCATTTTTCTTCAGACATTATTCAGTAGATTCTTGAAGCAGAAGCTAGTCCCTCGGATGCAATCAGCTTCATCGAATAAATAATGATGACGAGCGGGCTAGCGCTAGCCTGTAGGTCGTTTAGTTTACCGTTACTCACCCCTGCTGCACTAGTTCTACTATGTATAATGATCGATCTAAAAAGCATTAAAAAGCACTAATACATGGGATTTTGGAGGCGTAGATGCTTATGCTGTTCTTCGAGTCTTCTCGGTTCTTCCATCGAAATAAAGGCGAGGGGGCTTATGATGCTCGAGCCTTCTTCTCTGTTCCTCCAGCATTCATCTTCATATCAGTCATTTACTCTAATCTCATCAATCATTTACAACTCTCCAGAAGTGCTCATCTTTCTGTATCCAAGAGCTAGTGAGTGAGTGAAAGAATGTGCCTAGCGCGAGGTGGTGCAAGTTGTGTTTTATGTCGCAGCACGAAAAATCCTCAAAGTATAGTCCATATCCATCGACTTAATCCTCAACAAAGTATAATCAACGAGAGATAAGATCGCCTGCAGATGAACACAAGAGCCACTACTTAGTATCTCGTTTCCAGACAAATACCTACTCAGCGAACACAGAGTTATATTATTATTAACGAACAAAGGAACGAAACAGAAAGTTATTAACAGATCGTCAGCCTTTCAAGCCACTCAAACAAGTTCTACTTCACTCCACGACCAGTACAGATACAAAGCAGATGAAACAGACCAGAGGCCTCCAAAGACCAGAGACCTCCTCGACAAACAAGCTCTGAAGCGGAGAGCTCAGTGCTTGAATCTGTTCATCTAAGTATACATAGTAGTACAGCTATCACGTATCAGTATAGAAGTTGTACACCTATCAGTATATCACTGGAAA
Organism: Amoebophrya sp. A25; assembly: GCA_905178165.1. Taxonomy (NCBI): domain Eukaryota; class Dinophyceae; order Syndiniales; family Amoebophryaceae; genus Amoebophrya; species Amoebophrya sp. A25. The sequence goes on from CAJINU010000080.1 coordinate 352,093, forward strand.
GTCGAAAAGGAATTTTTCTACGACGAAGCAAGCACTGAAGCACATAAGAACAAGAAGGAACAGCATGACTAGAATGAGTATTAGTTGTGATATTCATGAAGATACAAGTATGGAGGTCTCACAACAGACATCACTCGGGTCACAACTAGTCTTCTAATGCAGATTTGTCAAGTCCCTGCTCACTCTAGACAGATCCGTGAGTCTACTCACGACTCTTCAGCACCACAGACCTCGCAGAAGTACTTTTGAATTTTTCTCATCACTGTTTTTCTCAATTGTCGGTGGTGTCATCCTTTTCATATGAAACGCGGTTGTCAGCGGTTCACCTGTCGGTAGAATAACAGAGTCTCTCTACGAAGTGAAGTTTTTTGGTGCTGAGCAGGATCATCACATTTTTCGTGATAAGAGTCTTCAGGGGGATGTCAGAGACTATCACTACTAAAAAGGGTACTTCTAGTAGAGGCAGTACTAGGTAGTGGTTAAAAACCCAATCTAGAAGTACAACTTGTATTTACTCTCTGCAGTACTAGTAAGGATAGTGAAGAGGAAGACCTAGTACTAGTAAAGAGAAACAATGTCAATGCTCTCTTCAGTTTGATCGCATCAACTGCTGGCTGGACTGCATCGATTAGATGCAATATTCGGCCCTAACCTAGACCTAGTATTAGTAGTGGTAGTTGTGGTAGTTGACCCATTCACGGGGGTCAAGCGAAATATTGCAATGGGGAGTGGGGATGTGAGTGTTGCTTGGGCAGCAGCGTTGTTGATAGGAACCGCCAAGCTGGCTCTGCTTCTTCTATAAAGAGGTGGCATGTGTGTGTTGCTTGGGCAGTAGTGTTGCTGATGAGATCCGTCGAGCTGGCTCTACTTCTAAAAAAGAGACTCTCACAGCAATTGCAAATGCAATTCATAAGTAGATGCGGTCATAAGTCTATTGCCGGTTGCACTACATCTGCCACTGCGTCATTGATGCCTTCGACCTTCGACGAAACTCTGCTATCCGTGGAGACAAGGTTGATCACCTTGCTATCCAAAGCTGCTATCCCCTTAGTTCTACTTTCACGGGATGACGATTAGAGCTGTCCGCTCCTGTACCTCTCTTATAATCACAATCACATATATACGCATTATAACTTTCTCGCCCACGCCCTTAAGGAGATACTCGTCGGTCATCATTATACCTTTCAGACAAATCCGATTTCCCTCAAGAAAGATGAACTACATGAACTTATTTTCGCTTGCTGCAGAAAAGGCGCCCTCAATAAAGTCAAACAAGATGAATTATCTAGTACAGCCTTAAGATAGCGCTTCCGCATGAATGACTCCTGATTCTCCACAACCAATGCATAGTGGCAGTAAAAGTTTGCGCCCTCGAGACGTCCTCGTACAAGAGGACTTTCTTCTGGTCGTCGGCGACATCTTGTATTCTTACTTACAACTCAAAATTTTCATAGATCATGTTGTAGATATTATCTTTCGTGCTACTTCTACTAGCTCTGTTGTGATTGTTGACAGCCAAAGGTTGTAGGTTAGGTTAGGTCGGGGTCTACCCATGCGTAGGCATTTGTAAGAAGTACTGTTCGACGTAATAGAAGTGGTACTGGTAATAGCATTGAGCCTAACTTTCGCCATTCTTAACCAACAAAGGCTCTCCTTCACGTGAATTTTCGTTCAGATTGAATGGCTCAACCAAGCACTTGTCTTGCCTGACTTCTAGTTGCCTCAGCACCGGCGCCACTGTTTTTCAAGTTTTCTAGCCTCTCAAGAAGATACAAATTTAAGCGCCTGCTCTACTCTCTCTCGAATGATGGAGCGCGCACTGTATTACGGTCAGACATTGCAATAAGTTCAGCTCTCCTTTACACGTCTCGAAGTGCGGCACTTTCTCCCGCCTACGCTGTCTCTTGTGCCCATCTCTAACGGCCCTGCCGTCAGGCTTTTAAATGCTATGGCCCCACTCCTTTTGTCAAGTGTCATGGCGGGAGAGTCTACCTAAAATGTCGGAACACAGACCCACATATGAGTGCCCGAACTTGCCAGGATCTTCAGGTGCGGCACAACGGCGCACAGGAGTTGCTTCTTTAATATCGTAGCCCTTCGCTATGCTCGCGATCTCCTCAGATATCATGCCTGTGGCAAACTAGTGCGATCATAAAGAAACTATAACAATCGGCGGGAGATCAGGCTGCGGACGAGGAGAATGCGCCGGGCCCAAATTGATGCACTACGGCAGACCCAGACGTGGGAGATCAAACGCCACACATCCCGCAAGCACTCCAATCGAGTGACCTTTCGCGACGCAAGTCTCAAGATACTTCGCGGCGCAGCGACTGAAAAGCCAACGAAAATAAACAAAAACATAAGCGCCCTCTTATAGTTATAACTAACTGACCATTTGCTGTTCTTTTAATTATTCGCTTAGCTTTACTTCTGTATTTAACCGTGGCGCATATTTGTAACAACCTTCGAAACTTCGGCCTTACCTTCTTGAGCCCTGATTGTTGACTTTTCGGACCATGATAAAGATAATTTGACTTCATTCGTATCAAAGTACGTAACAACACATCATAATAAGCATGCAACACAGATGATCAGTCCTTGTATGATCCTAACACTCTTTAACAATGCTGCTTTATGACATATTCACTTCTCTCAGTCATCTATTCCAAAGTCAGGCGTTTCGCTTGTTATTAGTTTCACCTTCCACCTCGGTCTCCTCCTCCTCTTCCACACACAAGCAACCACCTCCGTCACCTCGGCAGTTGCATTGTGCATGTGTCCCAAGTTTTCACAACCAGTTCTAATAATTAGCGAAGCCGTGGCAGCACCACCTCTCGCCGGAGGTAGTCGTGTCCAACGTAAAAAGCCCGATAGAACGGAAGGCCAAGCATGGCAGTCCTGTCCTTGGGCTGCGTTTCTTCTTGGAAGCAATGCTTGGCGAGCCGTCCCTTCACACTCAACACTCCTTCGCAGTAGCAGTAGTCCTTCGGTGTGAGAAAGTACCACGACGCGGAGGTGTCGTCTCCAGGTCCACGTTTGACCGAGTTCACGAGCTCGAAACCAACGACGGGCCCATTCTTGCACACGTTTCCGTTCTTCACGAACTGGCGCTCAAAGATCTCTAGAAGCGGCTTCGCCAGTGTTACCAGAGAACACCCAGTATCTAGCTGTACGTGGTACCTCATATCGGGCAGCGCGTCCTGTTCCGTTGTTGAGGCCATAGAAGGAGCGGGAGAGGGCTGTGAAATTTGCCTTATTTGGGCGCCTCCATCTTCCTGGACCCAGTCGTAAAGGCCGGAAGGGGTCGCCATCAATTTCCCTTCCTTTTCGCACTCCTGTGAAGTTTTGATGTCCCAGCCGCAATTGAGCTCGTTCGCTGCGTCGGTAGCAGAGATCACCAAGTCGCCGACGCGGATGCGAGTTACCTCGAGAAGCCATACAGAAGACTGAAACTCGATCAGCTTGTGCAGCGCCGGCCACCCGTACTTTGTGTGGTCCTCCTGCTGTAGCTGCGGCAGGTCCTTCAGGAATCTGGGAAAAAACTCCCTCTCAAAAGTACCGCGCGAAAGCGATGTAACGACCACCAGGTAAACGATGTCAAGGCTCTCCTTCTTGAACGCCTCATGCCTCTTGCGTATTAGAGCTCCAAGCAATCCACTTCTTTCCTTCATTTCTTCCGTATCCCAAGAAGGCAAGGGAAACAGTGAGAAGTGACCACTTGTAGGAATGAATTGCACTGAGCCTTAAGTGTAGGTAATCTACAAACAGACTTACCAGTTTGTCACGCAGCTCCTTGACTTCTGGAACTTGTATTCCCGTGGCCAGCGGGAAGCGCAGCAGTCCTTGCTCCCCGCCATGCGGCAGCCCGTTGACCACCATCTTCGGGCTCTCGTGCCACCGCCCGTCTTCGTGGGTGAGGTCAAAAGAGAACACGGACGCGTAATTCGTACCAAGCTGGCGGTTCCGCGCATCGGTTTTGAATGCATCAAACCATGGGTTGTGATGCCGCAAATACAAATTGGGGTGCCCGGAATAGCCAAAACTCAGCCCCATGTTACCTTCCATGGGCATCGTCAAGCCGTGTGGTGCGACAGCGTTACCACGTGGAACGTGCAGCAGCGTCATCGCCTTTTCCTCTTTCGTTTTTAACAGAAGTTGCTGGGCAGTGGGGTCATGGATTGCGACATAAGATTCACGAATCAGGGTCCCCGACGCTTGCCCACCAATGTACTTCTTCGTGTAGGGACCGAGGTCCTTTTCTAGCAACGTGGAGGATTTTGCAAATGCATTCCCCTTTGTCGAAAAGTAAGTCGTCGAGGCGCCACCAGTATCAATGTTTACGAGGAGGCCCTGCGCCTCCGGTACTCCTTTTCCAACGTCCAAGCGAATGCCAAACCCTGCACGATACTCGCTGCCCCTGTCCAACTCCAATGGCCACAGCAACGCTCCTTCCGTCACGTACCTCTTGTTGTGATCTCCCTTTATCGAAGGATCTGGCTGCATCTTGCGCCGCTTCTGTTAGACCTTCCCCCAGTTCACCCCTGTTGAATTCCCTCAAGCATATGCGTCTCGTATTTCTGGGTCGCATACTTACGTTTGAGGGGTCATTCCTATATACTTAAGAGATGGATTAAGGGAAGCCTTAATTCTGTGCGTCTGTGGCCGTGGCGTAGGAGTCCTTATTCTTCACAAGAATAAACGCAATAAGACCGCCGACAATCAGAACTACAGCGGCAGCAGAAATTCCAATGACCACCAAGGGGCGGCGCCCTGCCCACCATCCTCCATCACCCTGTCTCCCATGATTCTCCTGGTCCGCGTCTGCAGCCTCTGCGTCGCGGCCGCGACTTGCTCCTAAAAGCGGCGCTGCCTCCACACTCATTTTTTCTGATGTTGTCCTTGTATATCTAAGTAAGTATATGGCTGTTTTCAAAACAGAGAGCTTCGGGTTGAAAAATCCTTCCTCCAGATCTGTTTAGATGCCTTGGAAGTATTAGCTGCTTACTTTAACAAGCATAAAGAACTCCGCCTGACACTGCTTTTATCGAGTCAGTTCTAAGGGTAAGGCAAAATAATGCTCTCTGACAAATGAAAAACGCGCGATTTTGTATCGTTTGAGGTTAAGGCTGATGCTTGACTTGAAGGCTCAACTGATTCTAGTAATACCAATAGGAGGGAGTTATCAAGAAGAAGAAGAGACTTGGCAGCAAGAACTTCGATTTTTGTGTGAAAAGCCTTTCGGGCAAGCTCCTGCTCGTGCTATTGGGTTGCGTTTGTGAGTGTGTGACAATACTGAAAACCCTAGGAAGTTAGCCCCTCCCTCAGGGGAGTCAAGTCGGGAACCGTATCCCCTTCGCTAGGCAAGTCTATTCAGTTTGATGACCTCGATCCCGATGGTATTCCAGTCCCAGAGTGGTCACCCCTATGGTGATCCCTATGGTGTGAACCTGTTGGCCGTTCGAATGGTGTGATCTTGATCCTGGTAACCTTGTGGCTCCTGATCTCGGCGCGCCTCTTTTTTGAGATCCTTGAGCCATTTCACGATATTGATCAGCTCATTACCATTCTGGCCAACAGAGTGCGTTGCTCTCATCTTGTTGTCTGCCCTCGTCCAGGATCTCGTCACAGCACTCTTTTTTGTGTATACAATCAAAATAGGAGTGATATAAGCTGTATTTTTATAGCGCTTAAGGACAAGGTAAAGCTCATGTTCCAAATAGCGGTGATATCATACTATTACTATGGCGCTCAACAATTTAAAGCTCTTCGTCCTCTCGCTGTAGGACAGACACAGTCAAAGACGTGAAAGACAGAGACAAGGTCAACATCAAGTCCAACTCGAGACAGAGGCTTTATTTCGACAGACGAACCTGAGGGCAGAAGACGCCATGACAACTTGAGAACAAGTGGTCTACATCTACTCACGTAGTGCGTGGTCCTAAATAAAACAAGTAATACAACGAAGACAAGACTAAGTAATTATAAAGAATATCCTGGACATTGCTCTAACAATACTCTCGTCACACGAACGAGGACGAGCATACTGGCCCAGCAATAAAGGACAGAGGCATAGTACTCAAGCATAGCCACAGACCATTGTATACGCGAAGCATGCTCATGGCTCTGATTGAATACTCATCCCATGTTTCTTCAGACATTATTCAGTCCTTCGGATGTAATCAGCTTCATCGAATAAATAATGATGACGAGAGGGCTAGCCTGTAGGTCGTTTAGTTTAGTCTTACTCACCCCTGCGCTAGTTCTACTATAATGATCGATCTAAAAAGCATTAAAAAGCACTAATGCATGGGATTTTGGAGGCGTAGAGGCTTATGCTGTTCTTCGAGTCTTATCGGTTCTTCCATCGAAATAAAGGCGAGGGGGCTTATGATGTTCGAGCCTTCTGCTCTGTTCCTCCAGCATTCATCTTCATATCAGTCATTTACGTTACTCGCGTCAGTCATTTACAACTCTCCAGAAGTGCTCATCTTTCTGTATCCAAGAACTAGTGAGTGAGTGAATGAACTTGCCTAGCGCGAGGTGGTGCAAGTTGTGTTTCATGTCCTCAAAGTATAGTCCACATCCATCGACTTAATCCTCAATAAAGTATCAACGAGAGATAAGATCGCCTGCAGATGAACACAAGAGCCATTACTTAGTATCTCGTTTCCAGACAAATACCTACTCACTCAGCGAACAGAAAGATATATTTATATTATAACGAACAAACGAACGAATCAGAAAGTTATTAACAGATCGTCAGCCTTTCAAGCCACTCAAACAAGAAGATCTTCCACTTCACTCCACGACCAGTACAGATACAAAGCAGATGAAACAGACCAGAGACCTAAACAAGCTCTGAAGCGGAGAGCTCAGTGCTTGAATCTGTTCTAAGTATAGTAGTACAGCTATCACGTATCAGTATACATAGAAGTTGTACGGTATCAGTATATTCCTGGAAAGTCGAGAAGGTATTTTTCTACGACGAAGCAAGCACTGAAGCACATAAGAACAAGAAGGAACAGCATGACTAGTCTGAGTATTAGTTGTGATATTCATGAAGATGCAAGGCTTAAATATGGAGGTCTCACAACAGACATCAATCGGGTCACAACTAGTCTTCTAATGCAGATTTCTCAAGTCCCTGCTCACTCAAGACAGATCTGTGCATCTACTCACGACTCTTCAGCACCACAGACCTCGCAGAAGTGCTTTTGAATTTTTCTCATCACTGTTTTTCTCAATTCTTGTCAAGTGATGTCATCCTTTTCATCTGAAGCGTGGCTGTCAGCCTGAGCGGTTCACCTGTCGGTAGAATAACAGAGTCGCTCATCATCATTGGTCGCATTCATCAACAACGTGGTGTTATTCTTGAGTACTAGTTCAATCTTTGTTATTCTTGTTCTTGAGTAGTTCGTGAATAATACAACTCTGTCTTGTTGCGTATTCCTGTTGAACATCAAGAATAGTTCATCTTCTTGTTTGATATCCTTGATAAATCTTGATCTCCTTACCTCTTGGTTGAGAGCTCTCGCAGACAAAATGCGAACAAGTGCTGGACATGATCACAGAGCATTCGCCTCAACGTCTTCTTCCTGAAAGACGCCTCGATGCTCTGGGATGTTCTTCCTCGTCTCCACCTCTTCCTCGTCTCCACCTCTTCCTCGTCTCCACCTCTTCCTCGTCTCCACCTCTTCCTCGTCTCCACCTCGTCTCCACCCTTCTTCCTGAGAGACGCCTCGTCTCCACACCTCTTCCTCGTCTCCACATCTAAGGAACCACAGGTTTTTCTCCCAGTTTTTTCTTGAAGTATCTGGAATTTGTTTGCCTAATCTTTTAAGATGTAAGTAAGTAGATTAGAAAGACAACTTGAAAGAAATAGAAAAGATGTTAGATATAAAGATGCAGATGATGTTCGTTGTAGCAGGTTCATCTACAACGAGACTAGAACAAACATAAACATTGTAGCAACATAGGAACAAACATATTAAACATTGTAGCAACATAGTCGTACTTGAGACTCCATTCGTAGATGAGGCGTTTGGACGCGTCCCCCTCTTGCATCCCTTCAACGGGGTTGTTTTTTAGCAACTCCTTGGTGTAATCTGGAAGTTTTCAAGGATGAAATGGATCCTCTGGTTATGAGTAATAAAATAATCCCTAAAGAATGTAAGTAATGCTAAAAATGTTGTGTAAGTAGTAAGTTCATGATAGGAAGTAAATAGTTACGGAGAAGATCAAGTTCTTAATACCCTTCATAATGTTCGGTAGCTCTGCCGGCACCTTGATCTGCTCAGCGCAGTAGATCCTCTCCTTTGTGACGTCCATTTTTTTTAGAGACTCCTCCGTACTATTGTTGTTCTAGTACTATGGTCGCTAGTACTACTACTATGGTCGTGGATGAAGGGCAATAATTTCTGATAATTTGAATTTGAATTTGAAGGAGGAGGCTTAGGGTTAGGACTTCTTCTATGGGGGCCTCTTTTGACTTTATTGGATGCCAGGTTGTGGCAGTAGGAGATTTATTGTCGTGTGTGGTGGCAGCAGAAGCAGTTCTTTCCATACTAACTTGTAATATCATTTTCGACCGATCGCGTTTTCAAACCACCGCTTGCGAGATTTCTATAAAGAAGGGCCACGAAAAACTGCTTCTCAGAGGGACAGTCAAGGTCTCTTAAATTTTCATCGCTCTCATCGAGATTTCCAATTGACTCTACTCATCTCTCCGATTGCTTTGTGCCCTTTTTTCTCGAACTCCTTCTTCGGAAGAGCTTCTTCTTCTTTTTCTAGCGGTAGCGATGCTGGTGACGAGGACTATACAGCAACTTTTTGATTTGCTACCACATTTCTCAACGATACCAAAATTCGCTCGAGGTGTCCTAGTTGAAGAGATCTCCCTCGATGTCCTAGTTGAAGAGATCTCCCTCGATGTCCTAGTTCAACATTGTCCTCCTGTACTTGTCCTCGGGTGATCAGTTGAGATGACTTTACAAATTGAGGTCGTTGTAGGAAGTTGCAATATCAAAAATCTGGGAAGGTGGAAGTAGGGGTGGAGCTGGAGCAGGGAGGAGGGGTCATCATTTTCGAATTCGATGTCTTCTTGCGGTAGATCGACTAGATGGATGTGTTGTATTACTTGTTTGAAGATCCACGACTCTGACTTGTTTGCGTTTATGGTATCACCAGTAGTTCTACTTGTAGTTCTTGTAGAAGGTATAAGAGTAAGCGTGATAGTGTGAATCTATTCAGCAAGGAGGTGCCTGTACTTTCCCTGACGATTTTCCTGATGGCGATGGTATAAGAATAAGTAGAACTACAGTTGTCTTCATCCATGTACTAGACGACTACCAGTGTCGAATGGATGTTGTATTCCAGAGAAGTTGAAGCTCTGCTCTTTTTCAATATCTGCTTTCCTACGAGGACACAGACATAGGAGTTCTAGTTCATGGTGCTGATGACGTGATCATAGGTATTGATCAGTAGATGAAGATAACACTTGTTCTAGCTTGTTTCGGCGATGATGACATTCAGATGATCACTTTCAAAAATAAATGTCGACATCTTCACAACATCAAGATTGATATGCTTATAATCATATCAACATAACTCCAACATTTTCTTGGCAGATGAGAATCAAATCTCCTCTACAAAGATCCCAGCATCACATCTAAACTCCACCAGAATTCATTAAGTGTTGCATCTTTTTCTTCTCTTTTTCCGGATCTCTAACGTTCTCCTTCCGGAGCAAGTGGAGATCCCTGGCTGTCGCACACCTATAGCTCCGCACATGCCTCATTCGTGGCGTCCTCACCTTCAGTATGAAAACTTTGGTATCCTAGTCGTGGTGGATTTTTTGGTCGTGTAATGGTGCTTGGGAAGATACGAAGTAGTGATATCTTCTATGGTGTTGACATGGTAAGAAGTGAAGAGGTAATCATCATCATTCCTGTGTTTTTCCGTCTAGCCAGACCACCGAGGCCCCCCTGCAGCTATAGTACACTTTAACGGGGAAAAGGGCAGCCTCCAGGGTCGTAAGGATGGAGTAAATATCATCCATTATCATGATCCTTTCATTCATTCATTCATTTACCTAGCATGAGGTATGAGTTCACAACTTAATTAGGATGCATCAGAAAAGCAAGAAGGCCGCGACGAAAAAGTTCTTCCTTTATTCAAAGCTACGCTTCAGGTTCAGTTTAACTCTATTAGTTTTTTATTAAGGTCTAAGAAAGTTCATCCTTTCATAAGATTGATTGGGCTTGGCGTCTGATCATCATCCTCGAGTCTCCGGGCTTTTCGCTCCGCCTCCTCCTTCTTAACTCGTTCTTCCTCTTCCTTCCTCCACTGCGCCTCTCGAAGTTGTTCCTCTGATACTGCTCGATACTTCGCGGCACCTGAGTGGTAGGAGAGTGGTAGGACAACTAGAAAAAAACGTAGAGTGGTAGCAAGTGGCTCATTGGTGGGAGAAGAACTAAGATGGAGCAGGATATTAGTAGTAGTAGTGTACCCAATCGCGGGGTATTATAGATGGCTTAATTAGTTAGTTCGTTGCATCAGGTTATATTAAAGCATCTTCACTACCTATTTTCGACATATCGAGTCGGTCGTCGATTTTGATCAAAGCGCGAAGATCTGCGGTCTCTAGAGGGTGTTCTTTATTTCCAGCTTTCGACGCTACTATATCCGCGTTTAAAGCCGCTAGGAGTTGTCCTTGCTGCCCCTTTCCGTTGAGCATTACCTTGTAGTTGTTCGAAAACAAATAAACTTCCCTGTAGTTGTAGATGATCATGTGAGAGCACCAGTTGCTGTAAGTGATACAAGTCTGATGAAAATTTTTGATATTGAAGGATCATTAGTTACTACATTTCATCTTGAAGACACAGGCAAGACAGCTACCGGACTAGTATGCTGGTACTTAGCCACTACTGAGAGTACAATCATTTAGAATACTCATTCTCCCCAAATATCTTAGCCAGAGTCTCAAATTTTAATACTTGAGCCATTCGTTTCGCTTGTATCTCTGCCTCTTCACTACCGAAAGTTGTCCTCCTTTTACTGGATAACCTGCTCATTGATCCGGACCGTCCTCTCTCCTCTGCCACTTTATTCTGCATCATAATCGGCAATATTGTCTGAAAATTTAGGAGTAGACCATTTAGGAGTAGAGAAAAACTTCACGTCGATGTTCCGAAAACAAGAGTACCAAGAAGAAGAAGAAGAAGAAGAAGAAGAAGAAGAAGAAGAAGAAGAAGAAGAGAGCGAGAGTTTGCAGATGAAAGGTTGAAAGAAGAGAGAGAGAAAGAGAGAGAAGTTGGCAGAACGGGTAATACGATTCATCTAGTGGAGGTCTAACTAGAAAAAAAAGGGGTATTAATAAAATACTAAGACTATGTTGAAAGGACTAGACGGTGTTTAGTCAAACTCTAATCTACGACCCCCTTAACCTTATATTAAGATGATTTCTAATAAATATATGTGGCGGAGCCGACCTAACTAGAAAAAAGTAGTAGATAACCCCCTTATATTAAGATGATTTCTAATTTATGTGGCGGAGCCGACCTAACGCTAACTAGAAAAAAGTAGATAACCCCCTTATATATAGATTAAGATGTCAACATCTTCTAATAAATATTAAGAGTACGTCATGGAGTTCGCTCATGTTTCTGGACAATTTTGTTTGGACATTCGTCAGATTCTTCTTCGTAGTTTGATCCTTGAAGTCCTTCTCCTCTTTGTTCGCCTTTTGCAGGCGATTCGCTTGAGCTTTTGAGCTCGAGCGGCCTCGTCTGGTGGAACCGTCCATCTTTTTAGATCGTCTTCTTGCCCTTTTGCAAGAAGACGATCAAGAGGAGATGAGTTCTGCTTCAACAGTGCAGGATTCTCCCGATTGCGTGCAGTTCTTGTTGGATTTCTGCAACAACGGCTTGTGATGTGCAGAGGATGGAACAAGATGTCGCAAGTACAACTCACTCCTGTTCGTGTGATGCGTTCTTGGCGTAGCCGTAGGAAGAACGTTTTCAGTATTCAACAAGTGGGCTTCCGGATTTATTTCATATGCTCAAGGGTAACTTCTGCTATAGAAAGCTGCAAGAACATGTCCACACGTATGTCTCAAGCCGCGTAGAGGTAGAAATGGATGATCCTGCGCACTTCGACTAGTTGTACTGTTTGGTTGTTTCACTGAAGATTCTTGACGGCACAGACACAAGTAGTTGCTGAAGCCAGTGCGTTTTTGCTCCCAATAACAGTTGCTGAAGATGCTCCACCTTTCGATTGTTCTCCTAGGAAAAAAATTCAGCTCGTGGTGAACGAGATCGCCACGCTTTCAGTTTCCCTGGTTGTACACGCAATGCCAATGAGACAATGTAATGCCAATGGACTCAGCTCTGTTGACACAACTACCAATTCGCACTGTGTCTGTGTCTCACCTTCTCCAGCACTGGTGTGTGCGATTGTGCGTCGAAGATATTGGCATACAACTATGACATTTTTGATAAGGACTAAGTCTAGAAGATATTGAACATGCGTCCTCTTGTCGTGGAGATAAAGAACTTCTTACTACAACGATCTCTGTGTTCTACTGTCTGCTAAACACAAGACTAGATGAAGCGAGTATTTAGATAGATTGCAAGGACAACAACATGCTAAGTGCAACTGACGACATACTAAAAACTTTGTCTATTTCTATGTCAGGACATCAATGTTGACCACGAAGGAATCAATGTCTACATTTCATGAAACTATTTACCACTGACTCCCTGGTTTCGTTAGCGTGGAATCAAGGACAAAAATGCAGGCAAGGCGCACCTGCTGTACATGTAATGTAAGTGTATCAATCACTATCGACAAAGTAGAGTCACTCATTCATCAAGAGGGCTAAAAAGAATAGGGAATGAGGCTGTGGTGGTGGAAAGGGCAAGGGAATTGGGGAGGATGTTTCTCTCAACATGCTCTCACATGATTGTAGCTCTTTCTCGTGTCGTGTGAGTTATCAATCCTCGACATTTATTATCTCTAACAGACATGCAAGAACTACAGCAGGGAGAAGTAAGTAGGTGGATATTCCGATCATGTTGTCCGATGTTCGATCCTATGTCCGATGTTCATTTTCACTCACTCTCTTCTTGTTCTTGAAGAAAGACTGCTCCTCCAGAATGATGATTTTGTGGTGAGAACATCGACGTGAAGAATATCGAAGCGAGTTCGAGTATGCAAACAAGCATAAGGTGTCAGTGACCTTAATTCGGCACAAAGATTCAACAACATTTTCTAGTTGATACTTGATTATGGGAAAAAACAACGATTCCTCGTCTCGCATGTTTGTATGTTGTGTTTGCAGTATGCCCACTTCTAGCATCTTTTCACTGTTCAACAAACTTGTACATGCCTATCCAAGATCATGATTGCTATGAAGTCGATTACTATGCGGAGCAAGTTGCATACTTGATCTATGTAGCCAGGCAGGAGGACGAAAAAAAAATAGACTCGATGAATAGGAGGTGCCATGTATGTGAGTGCTAGCAGTATCAAGCGTTATCCGCATTTGATTTACAAATCTAGAAGTTCTTCGAAATATTTTTCCCATTCTCTTTCTCATTCCAATCAAAACTAGTTACTAGTTACTTCCGGTTCCGTTAAGAAGTACATGTACTTACTTAGTCAAGTATCAATCTATGCAAAGCCGCCCATGAAGAAATAGGCTGCGCCCCCAACCGCTCCCACGCCAGCGACCGCAGAGGCGACGATCACAGGTGTTGAGACCTTGATTCCCGGATTAGAGCTCAAGCAAGCAACTCTCTTCTTCTTAGGCTCCCCCTCACTCTTCCAGGAGGTAGGTACGTTTATTTTTATCCACCTATTCTATTCTATCAAGAAGGCAACAGTTGTAATAAAGATGAATGGCACGTTGTAGTTGTAAAGAATGCACGAATTACATGATTAAACCTTAACCGGAGGTTGGGCTTTCTTCGCGGCAGTAGCTTTCTGTGCTGCCTGCAGCTCTGAATTCGCGGCCTTCGCCATTGCCTGAAAAGTATGCTATTGATTTTATTTCCCACTTGCCTAAAAAATTTTTCGAAGGAAGAATGGAATTGTTCCTGTTAATATAAGTAGAAAGAAAGTACTTTACTGGTGCTGAAACTGAATCTCCCAGTAAAAAAATGGAGGATTTGTTTTTGATTTAAATAGTAGCTAGAATCTAGCAAGCTACAGTAAAAATAGTAGCTAGAATCTTCTAGCCTAGTTAGTTCAGTACAAATAGTTTGTACGCCGGCTTGTTCAGTAAAAAAAAACAGAAAAAATTCACAAACTTCTCACCTCCTCCAGAGCTTTCTGCGCTTCAGTCTCACTTTCTGCTAGGTCCTTCATACGTTTCTCATGAGCAGCGATCGCGTTTTCGATCTCAGCCTTGAGTTTGAGCAATTGCTCTAGCTTTTTTTTCAAAGCTGCCAATTGCGTTGACAAATCCGCATGATGTCCCACTGCAGTCGCATGTGCGGCAATGGCGGTCTCTAACTCTTGCTTCGCAACGGCGATTTGCTTTATTATTCATTTAGTTTAGTCGTGGGTAAAAAAACAGAAAATGTAAATGATCGATGTTGGTGAAGAGAAGATGTGGGTCGATGTTGGTGAGAGGAAACAAGATGTAAGTGCACGCTTGTTCTCAACATTAAGAGAAAAATTTTGGATTTTCTTCATTTTCAAAATCATTTCACCGATCTGGTAGTCAACATCCTTCTTGTTCCATGTGAAAAGAACTATACTTCCGTCAAAGCAGCTGCAAGATAAGTATACTTCCATCAAAGCAGCTAGTTCCTCTTCTTCCTTGGCGAGTTCCGCCTCTTCCTTCTTGATATCTGCCTCTTCTTTGGCTTGTTCATCCTTCTCCGCTTCCACTGTCTCAGCCTTGATGGACTTGTCCTTGTCAGCTTCGCCAACAGCAGTTTTAGCTGACTCCACTTGCGGTTCCAAATCCGCAATTTGCTTCTTCAGGGGAGATGAAAGTTCTTGAGTAACAAGGGAGAAAATGAGTGGACCACCTCAGGTCGTTTTATTTACAACATATTTTATTTTTATTATATTAGAGTTAGACTGCGTGCTTGTTCATCCGATACTAGATTATACAACCACTGTCAGTTTCTACTTCTGGAAACTACGTCGATGGAATCGACACTTCAACATAAAGCATCCAACTCAATGTTCGCGGCGTCTGACTCCTGCTTCTTGGCGGCAAGCAGTGCCGCTTCCTCTTGCAACGCGGTGTTGATTGTGTCGCGAGCGTCTGCAGCGGCTTCTATTTCTTAGAGCAAGGCGGAAAGAGAGGGGATGAAGGTGTAGTCGCCTATTTCGTAGACCGATGTTGGACAGAATAACAATGAAGATGCTGTAGTACAAGACTCATGATCTTCTCGTCATCATCTTCTAAGTTTTAATTCCTGTGATGTGTCTAGTTGTTTGCACTTTATTGTTCTACTTCTCGTTGATCTTGATGTAAAAAGATGAAAAATCTATTTTACTACTTACTCTTTACTACAACTAGTCAAGGCTAGCTTAGGGTTTTTTAGGTAGCATCAGAAACGCAACCGACCATTTCATAATTTTTTTGCTCTTCTTTCTCGGCTTCTGCAGCTGCGTTATCGGCTTCTTCTTGCATCTCTTCTGCCACTTCTGCAGCTTTTGCCTCTGCTGCAGCTTTTTGCTTTTCCTGCTCTTTGATTTGCTTCGCTTGGGCTTCTTCTATTAGAGCCCAACAATCCACCACGTCGTGGAGTGGTCGTGGAAAACACTAGGCGATAAATAACATTTTGTTGTAGAAATGAATTACTCGAAAAACTGAAATAAGCGAGTAACTGAGCAGAATAACCGAGATACTGATGAGAAGGAAAGGTAGCCTTGACGTTAAGCTACCTCCCTTATTTCATTCAGTAACTCGGTTATTTTGAGTTTTCGAATAGAATTACTAGAACTACTACATTTTTGAGCCCTAATTTTATGGCAGCCTCTTGCGCAGCAGCCTCCTCTTCTGCCTTCTGCTGCTTCTCAGCTTCTTCTTGTGCCTGTTTTTCTGCCTGAGCCGCCTTTTTCTCCTCTTCGCTGGGAGGCGGAGCCTCAGTCTCAGCGTCTTCGGCATTGGTGGCAGATTCGTCTTCGCCTGAAAGTTAGACACAAGTTAGTAGAACAACATTTTATTAGGTTATAAGTACTTCTACTTCTACTTACTTGCTTTCAGAAAAATGGGTACACAGTGAGAGTTCACTTAAGATCAAGATTATTCATAAGTAGGTGATCACGTTCACGCTCCGGCTATCATCATCTACTATACCCCTCTAGTACTAGTTGTTCCCTTTCTCAGACATTAGAGAAACAAGTCATAATTTTCCTCAGCTGCTTCGTCTTCCTTCTCATCCGAAGATGCTTTATCGCCATCACCTTTCTTTTCAGCAGTATTTTTACTAGAGGACTCTGGAGCTTCTTCTTCAACAGTGGTCGTCGTCGTCGTAGTAGTAGTTGTTGTTGTAGTAGTAGTCGTGGCTTTCACTTCGATGTCTTTCGGATAGTTTTCCGAGAAAACTTCGTCGGGAGCGACGTCGTTGACGGTCATCGGTGGAATGTCACTCACACCCATCGAAGGTGGAAGTTGTTTGACGCGGACAGCATCAACTGCAAAAAATTGTAAAAGGTGAAGGAGCAACATTTTGTCGAGGTGGACGAGGTAGAACTAGACGTGCACCAGGCGATGGATGTCCTTTTTCTAGGAAAATGACAGCTTTGCTGATCTTCGTCGTCAGCGGACTCTCTGGAGCCAACCAAATTTACAACATGGTAAGGCTTCCAGAAGTAATCTATCTTCGGAAGCTTCTCAGAAATCCTATCAGACGAAAGATGGTAAAGGTTACTTCCAAAAACTCTCCACTCACCTTATATATAAGTTGTTGCACCTGGTGGAGAGACCTCCTCGCCCATTACCATAAAACCACGACATTGAAACTAATTTCTATAGATTTTATCACAAACACGATATCCTCGATCAAAGCACCAGAAGCAAAACGAAGACGCATAGTCACTTTAAGGATCATCTTCAGCGTCAAAATGATCTTTCTTGTAACAGCGTCGGTGATCTTCTGGAAAACCGATCTCATTTCGCTATTCCTCTCTCAAGAATCTCATCCTCGGCAATACGTTCACTTCTTCATGACGAACGCCAGCACATCCACAGAGCAACAAAATCGTATAAGGCAATGTTGTGTTTCGTCTTCCCAAGGAGGAGTTGACGCTCGCTTCTTCATTTTCATCCCAGCCATCCATGGATTCAATATTTGTAAGTCCTGACTCATGTGAAGAGAACAAAAACAGACAAGCGACCACTCGGTTGTTCTCCTTTTCAAGAATACGTATGCATAGCAGAAAGAGCCCCTCAGTCAGCAGAAGTCCTCGTCTCCAGCATTCACTATGTCTCCTCTACAGCCGATCACGACAGCTGATCTCTTCTCCACAAGATCTCTTCTCACTAGTACTATATTTCACCACCATCTTCACTGCCACTTCCCTCGCTGTCCTCTTCATCATAGTCGTGATCGCGAAATACTGCGCCCGATGACGAGGACTTCATCTTGCTCCCCAAATCGCGTTCGTGCTGGCTCAAGCTATGCTCCCTGTCGGCGAGAGTTTGTTCGAGGATCCACTACCAAGGTAATATTTATGAGTATCCTCGAACAAACTCTCGCCGACAGGCTCATGTGTCGTTAATATTTATGAGTATGTTGTATCTATGATATTCATAGTACCGTGTATCTATGATATTTAAATTTATCCTGTATCTATGATATTCATACCGTTTGTTCATGTTGTTCTCTACATACTTATATTGTTGCATGGGGTAAGCCTAGAATTGTAGAGGTGAAAACTACATTTACTATGCTTGTGTCTATGTCAATCTCCTCTCCATAACCTTTTTCCACAGCGAAAGCTTCAGCCAGCTTCCTCTGACGGACACGTCTCTGCCACTCCTGACCATGTGCAGCGTTGCGTAAGAGCTTCTCTTCTTGCAGTCTTCGCCGGTTGTCCTCCTCACGCTCTTGCCACTCTGCGGAATTCAATGGTATGAAGGAGAGAGTAGAGGGAGAGTAGAGGGAGAGTAGAGGGAGAGTAGAGGGAGAGTAGAGGGAGAGTAGAGGGAGAGTAGAGGGAGAGTAGAGGGAGAGTAGAGGGAGAGTAGAGGGAGAGTAGAGGGAGAGTAGAGGGAGAGTAGAGGGAGAGTAGAGGGAGAGTAGAGGGAGAGCAGAGGGAGAGCAGAGGGAGAGCAGAGGGAGAGTAGAGGGAGAGTAGAGGGAAAGGAAGAAAGGAAGGATTGGTAGAGGGAGAGAGAGAGACAGAAAAAGAATAGATCGTTCCAAAGATCATGCTAAGTCTGTTGCAGCCCACAAAGTTGGATTACATCGTGACGATCATTCATTGAGTCTTGTGTTACTTGAAGAAGGACAAACATTTTACCTTTACGGTAAATTACCCTCTGCTCATAAAAACCCAACCCTTCTCCCTATTTAGCCTTGCTCGCCTGTTGCCGTCCTTGATCATCTCTCGAATTTCCTTGGACAAATGCGCAGGAATCTTACTCCGTTTCTTTTTCCGAGACGATGATTGGTTAGAAAAGGACGTTCAGATTTCTTGTAGAAGTTGCATCGTTCCTTGTCCTTCTCAGAATCTGATGTATCAATGAAGATCAACATGATAAATTCATGCAATCATCTTCATGTCATGTCCTCATGGATCCTCTTTTATGTGTCATACTGACACCATAGAGGCCTTTCAACTATCCTGTGCCTTCTGTTGAAGAGCAGAGTAGCCAATTCAATGAGGATTATACACCACAGAAATTATTATGAGTAGGGACTTGTAAATGAATTAAGGTGTCAAGAGAGCCTAATTCTGACGGAAGGACAACAAGGACGAGAAGAACAAACGACAAGAACGAACTAGTATAACGATAGATACAATTTACTTTTTCTCCATAATTGAACCTCCTCCTGTCGCCGACGTACTATTCTCTCCTCCCCGACCTAGCATTCGTCCAACAATTACTCCTATACCATCGCCTTGTTCTTCTTCCTGGGCAATAATGTCATCTTGTGTAGGTTCGCGGCAACTGGGTGATCGTACGCGAAAGTCCTTTCGCGCTTCCACGAAGGGTCCGGGTTATGAAGGGCAGTGTTGATCTTCTAGAGTAAAACAAGAGTTATGAAGGGCAATGTTGATCTTCTAGAGTAAAACAAGAGACTCACTGCCAGTAAAAAAAGGAGTGACCTTAGTTTGTGAACTACTGTGACCTTAGTTTGTGAACTACTGTGACCTTAGTACCATAGAGCTCTAGTCCTTACTACGAACCATAGTTCGTAGTCACCGACGCAGAGATTTGCAGTCCCAAGAAACGTTGTCTGGAATCCGTTAGGCATATCGTCGGTTATCCTCACGTCGACGATTACTGGATAAACTTGATCTTTTCGATGGATTTGGGAGTTAGAGGAGTGGACGCCGGGGGGTCTGGATGTAGTGCTATGTATAGATGCGTAAAGAGGTGGAAGGTGATGGATCGCACACGTCAGAATCTGAGGTATTCTTGCATCAGTTGGTTTTTTCCACCGTGATGAATCGACCTATATGAGTATGTTCTCGTGGGGTTTTGTTCATTGAATATGAATTCTATACGAATACGTGAAACACCGTACATACTTACTTACATCCTTATACGTCCCTGAGGACCTTACGATCACACAGCCATCGTCTCCCACCATAACCAAACTCGCACCACAATTTGGATCCTTCTCGAACACCGTGGCCATACAACTAGGGATGTGGGCGTTCTGGAAGTAAGCGACCTGGAGATCTGCACCACCTACGTTAGAGCGTTCGCACCTTCCTTGAGAGCATTATCCCTGGAGTTGGAGGTCTCTTCTCTAAAAAGCTACTATGTGGAGAAGCTCTTTTTCGAGAAGAAAAAGAGCCAGGGAACGAAGATGCTGAGGATAGTACTTTAGCGGGGGTTGTAGCCTTAACCACGATATCATTGGGATGATCCTGGCAGCCAAAGGCGTTCATATCGTTGCAGCACATCTCTCCCTTTGCTCCTGTACGTAGAAACTGACGACAGGGATCCACACGTAACTCCGTGAGGAGGATGAAGGTGGGGAATGACCGGGGAAAAAGGTACGATAATCTGTACATTTGATTTGTGGTGGAGCCGACCTAACTAGAAAAAAGACAGACCAGCGGAAGATATAGAAGAGAAAAGGGTAACTATCGACAAGTAACCTAAAGTGTCCTGCTAACTGCTGAAACTAACTAAGCGCCGGCGCTATCGTCGTCCTGTCAGCCCCATAGGTCTCACCTTCAAAGGCAGGTACGATAATCTGTACATTTGATCAAAATCATGTCTACTTGCTAGTTGGAACAACGGGATGCTTGTTTCGAACTAATTAAACACACGTTAGTCATCTGCTCCCGTCATACCATAGTAAATCGCTTTGACGTCATTCCCGATCTGCGTATTTCGGTACTTGTATTAGAGGTACCGACAACCCATCTTTTAGAACATCTTTTAGCCTATTTCAAGAAAGATGTTCTAGCTGAAAGATGGTGTAAAAGATGGGTTGACGGTACCCATAATTGTAGTTCAGTTTTAGATGCTCGTAGTATTCTGGCTGGCCCCAGGCAGGATACTGCGTCTCCCGCCAACCCATACGACCACCATCGGTGGGATCCGAGAGAGTCGCTCCAGGATTTTGGGCATTCGCATCCTTGCAAAAAGGACTCAAGAGGCTCCAGGCCAGGAGGAGCTGATGAGCGACTCTGGAAGTAGGAGTTAGTGGCCGCATGTTCATGGTCGTGGTTCGCCTAGCGGTTGCAGGAGCTTCAGACCATTAGATTTCTGCATCAATCTGCTACCGCACGTGAAGAGGAGCGTGCATACCGCGGCCGAAACTGTACATGCGTTTTTTTCATCACATGCAACTTCTACCCAGACCAACTAGTCGAGACTTTTAAGCTCTGCGTTTGAGTCAAGGTTGCGCAGCCGTTCTTCCTTGTAAGTCCTCTTGCTCTCTCATGACAACTTTCATTTTCAGATTTTGGCAAAATTCGTGCTGACGCTCTCTGGATACGAAAGTAGTAGAATTGGGCTGTCTCTCTGCTTCGGACACAAAACGCATTCAGCATTAGCAGGCTAGTACCCAGTCTGTTGCGATATGATAGTGAGGTGAAGGGCAAACGGAAAATTGCATGTAAAATGAGGAGCGTTGAATTTCTAGTAATTGCCTTTTGATCTTGATCCAATCTCCAATAATCTTCACCCCTCTCTATATTTCGAAACTACCGCGTCTACCACGTCTAATGCAGCTTCTACATCCTGTGAATAGACACCATGATTCTCCAAGGCGTGCAGAAAACAACGCCCTCTGTATTTCTTTCTGGCGTTCGTTAAGAAGGCGGATGATGTTAGAGGAGGTAGAGGTGATTTTATTTTGAAGGGGAAGATTAAAAAAAGGATGATACTAACTACATCAATGCTTTACCCCACTTCTCGGTGCTGGATGATCATCTTCATGATGCATCTTTAAATACTTAATAGAACAATTTAAAGGGGCGCCGGATTCAGGATGGGATGGATCGGATGGAACGGATGGACTTCCCAGCTCCGCTTATGATAAGCATTGCGAGTAGGACCCGAGGATTTAGGTAGGTCCATCCGATCCATCCAAGTCCATCCTACATCCTACATATGGAGGGACAGTACAACCAAAAAAAAACCGAAAAAATTCCAATCTTCTTAAAAGCAAGTCTCCACTCCGACTCCAATTTATCGTCATAGCCACGTCAGCGTTCATTTCGCGACCTTGGTCCACCAGGTAGGCGAAATGTCGATTCCATTCTGCGGCTTCATAGCCTGGGATCCAGTTCTTGCTCGGGAATGATATCCCACCGTTTATTCCTCTAGTCCTTGCATGCGCAGCAAACAATACGCGCTTCGAATTTTCTCCTGGAGTTTGTGGCAAGGCTGAAGGTAAAACGTGCCGTCTGAGGAACTGCAGATGCTCGTCGTGTTCGCGGCTTGTCAAATTTGATTCTTTAGAGCTTGATGTACTCGATGCAGAACTAGAACAAGAAGTAGGTCATGGTCATGCACTTACATTGCAATTGCGGTCTTCCCCATAAACTTTACGAACCCGGACTTCGGCAACGAATAGGCGTAAGCTTGCGCGAAATGAAGCTGTCGCATGGGACACACATGCGTAAAAAGCGAATCCCAGTCTAGGGAGTTTAGCACTTCTCCGACCTGCCTGTTTGCTTCGCTGAACGCATTGTTCGCCTTCCCTGAGCTGCTTGCCCGGTGTTGTTCGGAAATTTGATTGACATTATAGCCTGACAAGGGTGCTGCGTGGAGTCAGGGAGTGGGTGTTGAGAAAGCGCTTATCATGTTGAAATCTTGTGACATGCCGATGACAGGAAAAACCTCATCTAGTAGTATCAGAATGAACATGAAGCAAGTAGAGACGATAAAAAATCATAACAACTCTCCACGACACCGCTCCGTCTAGACGTCGAGCTACCGCCAGCCGTTCCAAACAGCAAATGCTCGTTTTCGAACAGCAGATTTGCGTCACAAAACTCCTGCATCCATGCCGCTATAAATTAGAGCTAGCGCGTTTGCTTCCCTGAGAGTATCCCTGGCTTCTTTTTCAAGTAGAAAAAGGGCCAAGGATAGTGCTGAGGATGCATCAGCGGTGGCCTTAAGTAAGACAGGCGTTGTAACTCTGTAAACACGTTTCGCTTCCGCAAGAACGAAGAGGTAAGATAGCGGCTGACGCCAGACGGTGTCGTGGGTACAAATCTGCTATCTCTTCTAAAAGACGGGAACCGAGACCACTGCCCGTGCCACCAGCAACGGAATGGAGTAGAACTATCTGCTTTATTCCACCTCCATTTCTTGTGGTTGTGGGTCTGTCTCGTCTCTGCTCCTCTTGTTCTTCAGAGGTATAATTTTTATGTTGATCAACAGTAGATGATGCCCCACCACTATCTGTATAGTCTGCCCCACCATGCTCGAAAAGCTTTCTTAATCGGGCTTTTACTTGGTGTACCAGGTACAGATCATGCCCGTGGCCACCACCACTGTCCCAAGCGGTTTGTTTCGAGCCTTCCCGGAGAGGTTGACTGGCATGTGAACTATGCCGATGAGAGCCACGGCGTGATGTTTGATATCCGTTATACCCCAGAGCCCAGTTCGATCCACGACCAGACTGTTCGTAGATTCCTCGCTTCTTATCGACAACCTTCGACTCGGAGTCGACTTGGATCAAGTTTGCTGTTGCTCGTAGCTCTCTAGAAATCTGATTGCCACACTGGCCAACAGCGATGAAACAAGTCATGGTGGTTTTATTATTAGGGTTGAAACAAGTTCGTTGTTGTCTTAGGGACGAGAGAAGGGAAAAGTAATTTGGATAAATTCTTGAGAGATAACTGAGATGAAGGAAAAAATAAGTAGATCTCGATTTGCATATAAGTATTTAGGGAAGACAAAGAAGAGTCGTGTGCTGTAAGGATGTTGGGAATTCTGTAGCATCAAGAAGATTATATGCTTTGCTTTCTTAGAGGGAACAAGTTGTGTAAAAGTAAATAACGCGTATGGGCAACAGTATCAGCATCAAGATACCTAGAACTTGAGAACGAAATCACGGAGGAAGTGCCGTTGCCTTTTGATCAAAGATGGATCTCTCGGTCGAAATGTTGCGCCAGAATGCCCCACGATCACACGAAGTACAGATCTTATGTCTGCAACTTGGTCCTAGCGGAGCAAAACGGTGGGATAGCGGAGCACAATGGTGGGAATACTGAGTTCGGTCTAAGATTGTCTGAGAAATAATGCCGCTTGTTCGCACAGAAGATTGAGCAGCTTCCGTGGCAGTTTCTATCTTCTGTATCTTAAATTTGATAACTGTAACTGTTCAATCGAAAAAATATCTCTGCTCGCTGGTCTGTTTTTTTGGAAAAAAAATCTTCTGCCAAAGTCGGGGTCTTGTACTACTTGTCGCTACAAGAAAAATTCATCTTCACTGTACATCAACATCTCTGTGCAATTGCAAATCTTTCTCATCTACTTGTTCTTTAGCACATTTACCCCCCCCCTTCTACAACGAACATCAACACAAGCACAAGAACGTTGATTTCACATCCTAGTTTTGCAAAAATTTCAAGTATACATTCTTGTGTGGCTCTTCCTTCCTCTCCTCAGGTGGGGTCCAAGCCTGCTTGATATCTAGCCATGAAGAGTCCTTTTTCTCTGTCGATGAAGCCACACGACCTGCGTCTGCCACTGCAGACTTTTCTTCCACTGGCACTAGTTTCTGCTTGTTCACCATAGACGAAGTATTCCAGTCCTTCTTGGAGTCATCCTTCAGGAGTTGTGCGCGTGAAACAGCATCGAAGATGCGATCAGCATCGAGCTTCTCAAACTGATCTGCAGAAGATGCAGACGAAGACTGCTCTTGTCCTTCTCCCATTAAAGGTCAGCAGTCATTGGTCACCGACTCTGAACGGGGCCAGGCCCCTTACAGAGCTTTCCCCTTCTTCCCTTCGGTTTCCCCTGTTCTCTCAAGGGGGCCCTCTTCGATTTCAGTGACCAACCTCTATGACCAATGAAAGTTGAGCCTTAATTCTAAGAGAGATTCTTGTTTTGATCGAGAGGAATGAAGATGGTCTGATGTTCCTTTAGCCGTGTTCTCATTCTCCTCCCTGTCCTTTCCATTCTCCTCCGTCAGGTAGCTTTCTAGTTCATGCTCTGCCACAACTGTCTTGCTGCTCTCTCCGCCAAGAGCCTCCCTTTCTGCCAATGCCATTTGCTGACGCGCATCGGCAAGCGAAGATGATGCGGCAGAGGACGCGGCAGTAGCAGAGCTTGAACTCGATGGAGTACTTGAGGTACTCGACGAAGCTGGTTGCTCCTTGTCCTTAGTACTAGCATCAAGTGCAGACGAGTTCGGAGGCGCGAGCCAGGCATCCAGTGCGCCATGCTGAGGCTTACCTTCATCGCCGAACAGTGACTCCGCAAGACGTGAAAGACGACCGCGTGTGACGTGAGCTTGTTGAGTTGCGGAAGCGGAATTTGAGGAGAGTTGTGTACCAGTACCAGTACTTCTACTTTTAGTCCTGGAAGACGTAGAAGTTTTCACAAGCTGTGTGCTGGCTCTTCTACTAGAAGTGTAGGCTACACTGGCTCCTCTATAATTCCCGTTTTTCGCATTGAGACCGTCTAGTAACTTGAGATCTGCTTGAAGGTCGATCTTGGCGCCTTTAGTCTGCGTTTTCGTGGAAGAAGTATCACGTGTACCACTACTTCTACCAGTCTCATCAGCGTGTAAGAGTACTAAGTCTGGCTTGTTTGTTGAGTTCCGTGTCTTTGCAGCCTGAATTATACCCAGAGGAGAGCTAGAAGAAGACCTCTTGTCTACAACATCCGCGTCCAGGGAAGCTGATGCTTTTTCCGCTCTTTCTTCTTTCTGAACAGTCTTCTCATTCTGCAAAATGCCATCCCAGGATGAAGATGAGCTTTTTGTCGAAGTTGTAGAAGTAGGTGCTGGTGGAGACGTAACTAGTACCTGTGCTTGTGCTTGGAGTTTGTCTTTGTCTTCCAGGTGTTGCACTATAGGAGAAGTAGTACTGGATGAAGTAGCTGGAGCTGTCGCTTTCTTTGTCACTTCCGTGGGAATCTGCACCTGAGGACTGTGACGATGTTCTTGCTTTGGCGCTTCTTCTGGTGTCTTCTTAGACACTGGAGTGGGAGTAGGGGAAGTCTTGGCAGCCGTAGCAGATACTTTCACTACTTTTTTCTCTTCCTTCTCTACTTTTTTCACCAAAGTCTCCACTGGATGTAAGATCGCACTTGTCGCGTCCTCATCTTCATCTCCCTGCTCGCTTCCAGATGATGATGATGTACTAGCAACAGTTGTGCTGGCTGATTTCGAAACTGCAACACCGTTAATGCTTTTCGATTCAGACTTCACGACACTCTCTCCTCCACTTTCCTGATCCTCTTCCTGTATGACATGATCCTTCAACTTCGTCTCGTCAGTAGTTGTACTCACCTTCCCTGACGCGGTTTCGAACAAGTGGTCTAGATTCTCTTTCTGTTTGCCCTCCAATGGCTTCACGTTGACCAGCGGGCGACGAGGAAGCGGTGCGTAGTGTGAGATCGGAACATGTCGCTCTTGGTCGCTAGTGCTGGCAGGGGACATCGTGGCCGAGGCTGGAACAGCGTAGTGCGCGGCGGCTAGCGGTGACCTGAGTAGAGAGTAGGCTATTTTTTGAATCTATGTGTTTTGTAGTAGTGCAATTCCGATTTTATTGTGAGTAAATGCCACGAAGTCCATTCAACGACATAATTTTCACAATCGATGCTCTTGAGTAGAAAAAGAGAAAGACGAAGACCTCAAGAACCATCTCTATATTAACTTTAATAAAAATACACTCGTCGAGAACTGAAAGCAGCCGTCGACCGCACAGGCTGCTGTTTTTCATATTGACGCAATTTCTCATCTGCCGTAGAGTGAATTCCTTGTTCCTGCTCTATCTGAGCGCGAATCATGTTACTGTCTTCGTGACTCTGATGTGAGGATGCGCTTGTGGATGTAGAGTCATCGTCGGAAGTTGCAGCCAGGTTCTTGTCCTTGTTCAGAAAGTAGGTGTTCAGAGGATCCGGCTTTTTCTTCGTAGTAGTATTGGGTCGTGTAGAAGTTGGACGAGTCTTCTTCACAGCTGAAGGCGTAAGAACCTGTGCTTGAGTTGTTATTTCCTGTTGATCTTCATGCTGCACTTTTGCAGCTGCAAATTTTGCCTTCAAGGAGCTCCACTTGTCTAACTTGGAAGATGCTGCCTTTCTGTTACCTGCAACAGAAGAAGGTGTGGTCCTTCTAGTGTTCCAACTAGAGGAAGTAGAAGCTGGCTGTACATCCAGCCAATCCTCTACATCCCGCTCCAGGGCTGTTTTTGTGCCGAAATTTCCTGCTGCAATGGCCGCATCACCCTGAGCCGTAGTCGTGCCGCTTACTTCGTGGAACAACTTGCTCTCCATTTGGCTGTCTTCATCTTCTGTGGAACTACCTTTTGCGTCACTACTAATAGCTGTGGACGAAGTAGAAGAAGAAGACGTGCTAGAAGTACCTGCTGAAGAAGCTGTAGCTGTACTAGTAGCTTTGAAATACTGATCAATGATGGAGCTGAGCGGCGCAGCGGCTGCGGCTTGTTCTCCTGGTGGTACTACAGGCTTTGTCTTCTTCTTGCTGTTGCTGAGATGAGTTATGAGATGAGTTTTCTCAGCCTTTCTCTTGACGTTGCTCGTCTTCTTCTTTCTAGTAGTAGTGGCGACGTTCTCTCCTTCATTGCTCTTCTCTTCTCCAAGCACAAGTGAAAGGAAACTTTCATCACTGGTGCTAGTAGTGGTTGTCACTTCGACTTCGGCTCGTTCATTTTTACTCTTCTGCGCCAAAGCCTTGGTGGCAGCAGTCAAAGCCTCACGCACTGCATCTACTTTCACCGCCTTGATCTTAAGCTGATCCACATCCTGAACACCCTGTTGTTTCAAAACGTTGTCCTTCATGGAGACCAAGAGCAGGTAGCTCTTTCCAGCATCTTGAACCCTTTCGACAGCGAAGTGAGGATAGGGTAAAACGAAGTCGAATACCTGTTGCTGTTCAACAGCAGGATCGTGGCTCGTGCTCAAAGAGATGTCCTGGTCGTTACGAGGAGAAAAAGCGTCCTTGTTCATCCCGTCTATCGGAAGTTGATTGTACAGGGAAACCAAGGAAGGTTGCTCTTCTTCTTGTACGACATTTCTTTTCTTCATCTGTTTTCCTCCTGTAGCTGCTTTGCCCGCCTTCTGGACGACCTGTGATGCTTTTACAACTAGAGCTGCTGTGGCTCTTTCTGCTACGACAGGAGCTTTCTGATGCTTTTCCATTGTTGCAGTTCTTCTAGGTTCTTCGTGACGAACGTCGACATCAGGACCAGGAGCTTCTTTGATTTCATCTATAGACGAGCTAGTTGTTTTGTCCTTTGCTACTACTGCATTCAGGTCATCCATCACTACCGCTTCATCCAGTGCGGAGAAGGCGTCAGCAAGAGTGGTTTTCTTTGAGGATGCAGTAGATCGAGATTCTGACGAAGTACTAGTACTGCTATCACCTCCGAATAGAGAAGTGAAGATGTTCTTACCTGTTGCTTGGTCTATACTCTTCTGTTGGAAAAAGTCGATTGCTGCGCTTTCTGGCTGAGGATTAGAGAAGGCTAGTGGTCTGCGCAAAGATAGTAGCGACTACGACGATGTTGTATTGTTTGACTTTGAGTCGTCCTGCTATTGGAATATTTTTAAATTAGTGATCATATTAAACACGTTGATACAACCTTTTGAGTTTTGACTTGAAGTACGTAGTATGTGCATGTATCTTCAACTGTTGACTGCAATAGTGAACAATCACTTCCCGTAATCTTCCCAGCCCCCCGAGAAGTCCGATCTTTCGCACGTCCATCGCGTGCTTGCCGCAGTTCCATATCCAGAGTGTCCAACTCTAGATTCGCACTTTCTTCTGCGCTTACCTTCGATCCTTGGGCGTTTTTCTGCAGATCCAGGACTAAGCGGTTTTCTGCTTCGTCACCATCGTCTTCTAAGCGTGCTAGATCAGACTCGGAGATCAGATCTTCAGGATGAGCTGTAGGCACATCGATCTTGGCGACTTCATCTACCTCGTGGCCCGCCTCTTTCTTGTCGTGCACAGAGCGAGCAGCCTTGACTTCTTGTTTCGCAATCGTCCTGATGTAGTCCTTGTTTTTCTGACCTTTGTTCTTGTTCTGTTGTAGTTGTGCGCCACTTCTTCTGTTACTGATCAGAAGACGCACTCTTTGTTCTCCTCGACCTCGGTTATGCAGCTCTCTAAACCCTAAACCCTTCACCTTCTGTAGTTGTACTGCGTTATTCGGGTCTACCTCCAATAGCAGGATGTCCACAGCAGAGCCCAATTTGCGCCAAGGTTGTGCTCCACCCTTGGCTGGGGCTGCTCTTGCATTGCAGAGCAGGCCCGTGAAGAGCAGCCCCGCCCACGGGGGCCTCATCTTCGTAGAGGTCGGAAACGAGTCGTTTTTTTATAATTCGACCATGTTCTGCTCCTCTTACCAAAAGGGTACTGCTCCGTGTGTCTCTCCTACCTACAATACTCGT
This sequence comes from Amoebophrya sp. A25, assembly GCA_905178165.1. Classification (NCBI taxonomy): domain Eukaryota; class Dinophyceae; order Syndiniales; family Amoebophryaceae; genus Amoebophrya; species Amoebophrya sp. A25. Next base: position 381,347 of record CAJINU010000080.1, read on the forward strand.
CACGATGAATACTCACACAAGTTGATCATTTTTCTTTTCGTCTTCTTCTCCGTAAGTGCGAAATGCAGAAGATTCCAAGTTTTAGTATGCCCCTCCTAGTAAGTAGTCAAGAACGTCGCTCTTATCACTCTCAATTTCTATTTTTCCATCGCTCCTATACCTTGATGATCGCAACTCCCAACACATCGTCAATACGAAATACCCTTGCTCATGCATCGACGCGGCAAGTTTGTTTCAAAAGTTCAAGAACATAGGAATAGCAACGAAGCCACAATGAATCACAAAGAAGATCATAATCTATCATCCATGGGTGTTCGTGTTGATGTTACAAAGAAGATCAATATAGTCTATCATCCATGGGTGCTGATCTTATGCATGATTGTAAGTCGAAGTCTCAGTAAATGTTTGTTGAATGTTAAGACTGTGCAAGATGTTTTCCTGTGCAGTGAGGTACTAGCTAATGAAATATCACTCTTTTTTGTTTGTCACTTTGCTCTGGTACCGTTATTCTCCAAGTTTTATTTGATTTCAACACGATGCATAATTCATTTTGTGTCTCATTTCTACTATGTGATCTTGATGCCTTGTTCCTTCTTAGAAGTTATAAGATCCTACGATGACTTCTAGTGAATGCCCAAACCGTCATGTACTTTATCCCAGACACTAGGTTGTTGGGCATCATCCTCATCCCTCTCTGCTTTCCACTTCGGCTTTTTATCCTCCTCTGCATAGAGTTGGAAGAATGGCGTGGGCTCCCCCTCTCGATTTGCCAATATTAGACCTCTCCCCAATTCATCACTGTGGAAATCCTAATCCAACAAGGATATGCCTGAGTGTTCCCCTTGTATTTTTGGGGTGCATATGCTTGGGGATAGCTATAGAGATGGATTAATAGAGGAAGCCTTAACAATACATCTAAGCCGATAAGACCTTCCTCAAACGCTGAGCGAGGTGGTTGATCTTTCGAGGCTTGTTGTTCTGTTCCTGCGTTATTTCCAATCCCCGTTGTTCCGGAACTAGTTGTAGATAGAGGCATGTTGTAAATCGGCATCTCACGTTCTTGGAGTTCAGTGGTATCGACCATTTTCCATGGGAAGTCGAAGTCTGGATCATCAAAGTCATCAGGATGGATGTCCTCGAGGGAAGCAAGGTGGCGGCCACTCTTGGGATCGTACCTTTTGCCACCGAGAGGGCGTTGTGGTGTTAGAGAGAGGAGAGGGACGAAAGAAAGACGAGTGGAGAACGAAAAATGAACTTCCACTTTCTTACTGTAATCAGTCTCTTCACGTAACTTACGGGCAATTTATCTGTTGTTCGAAGTACTGAGTAGACTGAAAGTGAATACAAGATGAACTGTCAACATGTAGTACAACCATGCATTCTACGTACAACATCATCTGCTGAAAAAAGAAGTAGATGCAATGGTAGTAGGTCTACGTGCATTTCAACTATGATATCATAACTCCGGACACAGCTTATCCACCAGTTGATCCATCCTTGCTGAATTTACGCGCGCCGTCAACGACCTGATGTCCTCCTCATCGACGTGGGAACCCTGCTCGGCTGCCTTTGCTTTGAGCTTCTTCAATTGTTCTCGAGTTCTATTCATCGCATCATGGAGTTCCTCTTCGGAAACTTGGACCGGTAGCCGGTGCTCATGCTTTGGTCGCACAACGTGCTTGGTCAAGATGTGATGATCCACGACTGTGTGGTCAATCTCGCCAACGGACTTGAGCTTTTTGGGACCCTTAGAAGGGGGAGAGGGACGGGGGGAAAAAAATGTGAACCAAGAAGTCAGAAGCGAGAATTAGTTCATCTTAATCAGACCATATTTTTGTAGCGCCAATCAAAGCGGGGCGTCGTTCAGAGCGTAATAAAGCAAGAATTTCATTGCTGATTCTTGTGAATCCAATAAATCCAAATCTTCAATGCAACTATTTACAGAGAAAGAAGCATAAACAGAATTCAAAATCAGATGCAATTGCCATAATATTTTTCTTTTTCGCTTTTTCCAGTTTCGCTGCTTTTTTCATGTTTCTCTTCGTCGTCGAAGACATAGACGTTGAGCCACGACTAGACGATGATGCAGAAGATCTACCTTCCTCTCCTTGGGTTTCTCGTCCATCCTGTAGTTCCTGTCCTGCACCGTCAAGAGGCCCGTTTCCATTGTCGGTAGCTGCAGTGCCTCTCTCTGAGGCCTGCTTTCGAGATGTTGGTGCCTTCTGACTGCCACTCCTATTGGTTGCTATACCGTCGTCGGACTCTTCTTCGTCTACTTCGTCGGATGGATCATTAGAAGAGCGGTTAAGCAGTTCACTCCGTTGTACACAGAGTCATGTTGAGAAAGCTAGTACTTCCGAACAAGAAATGGGTATCTATGTGCCTTTGGGCCTTCTATGACCATGAACTAATAAGAACCTCATCTACTCTTTCCAGCACGACTAGCAGTTGCAGCTATGAATGTTGTATCTATAGTGAGTATACAAATACAACAAGTATTCATCTTCAACCACGACCCCATAAAAGAAAATTCTTCTTCTTCTGTACTACTTCCTTCCTCTCCTTCTCGGAAGATTTCCCCCTTAGGTATAGGTATCCTCTTCTCCACCGTCCTGTGCGAAAAGACGACACCTGGCCCAAACACCTCATGGTGCATCATCTCGCCACGTTTCAGGCCGTTCACCTTCCCTCCCTCAGCCACTGAGAGCACGTGCTTGGACCTCTTCTTCACTAATGGATCTACGTGACTGATAGGCACGTGTTCATCACTCTCGAGTTTCGCTTCATTCGGATCATCCAGACCAGGTCTGTACTCAAACACACGAGAGTGCGCAGATCCTGCTGTGCTCGCACGCAACTCCTCTTGGACGTGGTAGTGATCGTTGAAAACCGAAGGTTTCAGATGTGGATCCTTGTTGTACTTGTTTGTCGTTGTACTAGGATCTTCTGCGAATCCATCGATTTTTTTGATGTCGATATTTTTGATGCCTCCAGCAAGCAGTTCGTAGGAGTCGCCACCGTATCTGCGATGTAACCGCACTTGACTCAGAGCAAAATCGAAGGCTACCGTTTTTGGCTTTGCATCTTCTTCTTCCTGTCTCTTTCTCTCCGCTTCAGCTGCTGCTAGTGCGGCCTCTCGCGCTCTTCTTAGAACTCACTACAATGATCCAGCTTTTCCCTCATCTGTCGTGCTGTCCCTTTTTCTACTTGAAAGCAAGTCTGTCACAGATGAACAACTCAAAAATGAATTACATAATATATGGGGCGTGTTGGGGTGTGCCATTCATGCCATTCGTCCCATGCGCCATCCGTGCTATAAACTGCTCTATTATATAAGTGACGAGGCCTTAATCTCCGCAACTTCTCCGGATCGATTTCCTCGTACTCCTCATCATCCGAGCCCATATGGGTTTCGTGCGCCACATTCAGTCCCGGGACCATGGTCGGCTCAAACTCGTCGTCTAAAGGTAAATGGTCTCTCTTTTCCGTCTCCTTGAGGATGTGGTGCAGCCACCTATTCTTTAGGCCGCTGCCTCGATGATCTGTGGCTGTCCGTGCGGCGTCCACTTCGGCCAAATCGGTACCTTTGACCCTATCCTCTCCTGCCCTTTCTTTCCTCCTCCTCTCATATCGCCACCGCATGGGCCCGCGGGTGTGTTCTGCAGACCTTACTTCCGAGGTCGCTTCTACATTTCCAGATTAGAGCTGAGAGCGTTGACATCGGTAGTGACATAAACAAGAGAAAAATGGACTACAACTTGTCTCTTCATCTAAGACGGAAAATCAAAAGCTAGATATCCTCGTCAAAGCAACAGGGACTAGTAGGGACATCAGCATGTTGACCGTCCGACGTAATTCATGTTTGACGTGACTGCTCCGCGATCTCTTGACTCATGAAGTTCTTCCCAGGTGTGTCGGAAATGCTGACCCGTTCTAGGACAAGACTGCAAAAAATCTTGGATATGCCGAAACTCGTTGACTACTTGACTTGCGTCGTGAGGTCGCATCTCCCAGCGCGAGCCAGGAGGTAAATGCGCGTGTAGTTGCCCCTTTTCTAACTGCTGTTTGTTGTCTCCTGCTTGCACACGGCCTTTGTGCAATTTCTGGTGTGCACTGCAAGTCGTGTAGTGAGGAGGAACTTCGTCGTGGTTTTGGTCGCCTCCGTGAAAAAGGGGTAGTTGGACGTGCTCACCCTCGTCGTTTACCACAACCGGCATATGCATAACTGGATCCATGTTCACTTCCGGGTGAGCCAGTTTGGGCTTTTTAAGCTCCTCTTCTTCATCGTCATCATCTCGCAGTGAGGCAAGGAGATCCTCATTGCTTCCTCCTTCTGGAATCGCGTCATAGTTGTCGTCAGGATCATAAGGACTAGTTGTACCAGTAGAAAAACTAACTCCTCTTCCTTGTGACTGTCGCGACTGGCGCGATAGTGACTGTCCTTGAGCTTGACCTTGTTCCTGATCGAAATCGTTATAAAACAGCCCAAAGCAGTTGGCACCTAAGTCATGAGGTGCCGCAACGTGATTCTCTGGTGCAAACGAGTGATGGCCTTGGGCGACTTTATCGTATTTCTTTGTGAAGTCTGCTTCCCCAATCTGAGGTCCCGAATGCGCACCAACTAGAGGCCGGTGATCTTGCACTGGAGAATGACGCCAAAGACGGTTGTCTAGTGCGGGTTTTAGAGGAAAAGATTATATCGCAGGATTGACGAGGATGATGAGAACTAGAGGAGATCGAGATTGGGATTGCTTGACGACTACACTAGTAAGAAAGATTAAGATAGCGAGGGCAAGGTAAAGTAAAATTTCAGAAATGAGCAACCAGCGAGCAACATCGCGGCCTCCAGATGACAGATGATAGATGGGTGACAGCACGGGCAACGCTCCTAAGTTGGCTATGACGAACACCTTCGCTATTCTACCATATCAACAAGTCTAATATCCTTTCATAAGCTGTGCTCCCATCTATGTCCAGGTGGAAGCCAATTGTCGTTGTCTGCGTGGCCTTGATAGTCGATGACCCTCTTCACCCGAGCCATTCTGACGTCATGCACTACGCGTTCCACCTTCGGAGGACTCCTACTTTTCCTAGAAGAGGACCGCCTATTGTTGTTTATTCCTGACCCGTCTCCACCAGCAGCACCAATCGATTTCCTGGGATCGAAAGACTCCTGCTCCTTTGCGTTATTTATATTTTGAGCGTCGTCGGTCTGCTCTCCCGGAGAGACAGTTTCAGTTTGTGTTTCATCAAACGTCTCTGTATCCCCCACAGAAGACGAGTCTTGGTCTTCGGTTACCACGTGTCCGATATGGGCAAAGGCTTCGAAACTCTGCTCTGCCTCCTTATGCATGTCCCATGCCGTTCTGTCAGGATGAACTCTCACATACGATTTCGGCTCAAAGTCTTCATGTTCCATGGCCAATTTCTCAAGTTCATCCTTCTTCTGCTCTTCCGTGATCTCTCCACGCGCGACTGCAGTCATAATCGCACGGGCGCGGTCGTTTGGGGATTAGAAGATACGATGAAGCGATACGTTTGGGGATTAGAAGACACAACGTTTGGGGATTAGAAGATACGATGAAGCGATACGTTTGGGGATTAGAAGACACAACGTTCGGGGACTAGAAGATACAAACTACTAATCCTTTTGTCCTATTGTCCTTGAAGGAAATGAAAATCACAAGATCAGGACTCATTGTAATGGACAGTAGGTTGGATGCTATTAGCCTTAGTCAGTAGAATCGACTATATCAATGAAAAGGGGAATCTTCGACTATATCAATGGAAAACATTATGTTCGACAGCACCGCTAACATGATCTATCACGTTTGATGTAGCTAGGCATCATTTCCCTTAGAAAGACTTCTGTCGCCGCTCGAAGGCCTGTGCTCCCGCTGTTGCTATTCCCACAGGTTTCTTTCCCAACCCACGCTCCACTGTCTTTGCGTTTTCGGCTGCTGCTGCTGCTGCTGCGTCGGAATTCCCTGATCCATCATCATTCATAGCGTTTGCTCTATGTTTAGAGTTTCAAACTTACGAGAATAGAATTGATCGATCTATCTTCCTGATCATGTAGGTAAAGTCGAATCAACGCTGCTGCAACAACAAGTAAGAAAGTACTTCTAGAACCTCAAAGTCTTAACGTCCGCTCCTCCTGCTATTATCGCCGCACAGGAATCTGGCAAAGGACCCTCGTGATGTACGTTGAAGCCATTGTTCTTTAAGTAAGCCAAGACACCTTGGAAGTGGGTCTCGTGCTTTACTTCTCTGCCATGCAGTTGTTCAACGATGTGTTCGGCAGGTGCATGAGTCTTCCCGTCGAGCTTTGGTCCCTTAGCCCTGTCACCTCCTGGAACTTTCGTGGGTGCGGATGCAGAGACCCTGGCCGCTTCTTCGGATGGATTAGAACGTGAAGGGCGAAGCTACCAAGGTAATGGTCTCAAGCGAAGATAATTTTCCTTTGAATCAAAGTCTGAAGATGATAAACTACTGCGAGGAGTACGTACTAGAGCGAAGTCGATGATTATCTCTATGTCAGTACATAACTTTCTGTTTCGCAGCCTCTTTCGCTTTCTCCTCTTCGATCGTTTTCGTCCATTTTTTCCCGTAAAACGCACTATTCCAATCGAAAGGCTTGTTCTCTATCATCTTCTGCGCCTCCGCTCTCGCCTCTTGCTCTTCCTGAGACGCAAACGCGCCACGACCAGCTATGGTGCCTAGTGCAGCCGCACTGCCTACATCCAATGCGCCGCCAGGATGCCGGTTCGTCACGGTCGCTGAAGCCAAGTCGTTGTCCCCATCAATATGCTCTTCAGTCCGAGCGCGCTCTTTCGGTCGCATCCGCACTCCTTAGAGCTACAAAAAACCACGACTGATCAGGAACGAAGATGATCGTTGAAAAAATGAAAAAAAAGGCTGGATCACTTGTGGAAGAAGCCGTAAATTGAGTACCCAACGCGAGGAAGCAACCGGTTTTCGTGCGCTTCTTTTAAAATTGCGTGGTGTAGCCTCGTGTCAATGATCGGGTCATTGTTCAACTGCGATCGAAATCTTTTGAAGGTCATCTCCGGTGATCGTGGTGCGTCAATCTCGTTCCTCAACTTCGCCTTATCGCCGTCATGCTCCAGCCAAGGCGTAGGCGCAAAAGAGACCGACTTCATGGTCCTCGACTTGTGAATCTTGTGTTGATGAGTAGTAAATACATCATCTTCGTCTTCCCCCGTACCTGTTCCTGTAGCACCACTGGTACTCTGAGGACCTTGGTTTAGCGCTCAACACTACAATTCATCTCATTTGAAAACCTTCGTATTTTTCATCTCGTCAGGATCCAAGAACGAAGGTTGCTCCAAGAACCAACGTGGAAGCAGTGGAAAACCAAAGTGGCGATGAATTATCGTGAGCCTTAATAATTGTTGCGCACTGTCAGCATTGGACGTGAGCTTACTCCCCTTTTGCCGGACACTGTAAGTCACTACGTGAGGTCCTGCTTCTGACAACACGTCACTGGAAGGAATGCTGTCCTCGGAATGGGCGTCCGAGTCAGAGGATGCGAGACCAGCGTTGCTTAGAAGCGAAAGGGGACGAGGAGTGGGGGAAGAAGTAGACGAGAATTGTAGTTTGATTTTGTCATCTAGGTTGTATCAGAGGATGATCTTTCTCAATCATGCACTTATGGCCAAGGCCATATGCGCAGTTGGTTTAGCAAGTGACCGCCCTCAACCCAATGGAGGATGAAAACGAAGGAGAAAATGAAAGAAGATCAAAAACTTATAGTCTCAACAAAGATCAAGTCTTAACTTCCTCCCTCCATCGTCATTGTGCACGATGCAATCGAAGTCTTTATGGTGCAACTTCTGCGTCTGAGGATGGATTTCGAAGTCTGCGGTCCCGGATTTCGGGAAACCATGTTTGTGGTACTCCTCAGATCCGAAAAACTTCTGGTCACGACCCCATTCGTGAACGTTCTGCGGCAAATGGTCACTAGGAATAGACCCCGATGGAATGCTAGCACGTCCAGTGATTTCTGTTGCGATGATGAGGGTGCTTGTTCGTTGCTCGAGGAAAAATGATGCAGCTGGACGGATCTAAAGCTAAGCCTCTATCGTGTACTACCAATTGGCACAAGAGAAACTCGTATTTTTGTAGGATGTCCTTCGAACAAGGAAGATGAAGCGACATTCATAGCATAACCATGGAATGGAATGGAATTTTGCCCAGATCAGTAACCATAACTTCATAGAATTACAAACAAGAACAACTTTCTTCATCTCCTGTAGAAAAAATAGTTGTAATTATACCTCTTTTCGCCGTCCCGACATACTTCGCACCAGCATATCTGGCGTTGGCAGAACGAATATCCGTAAATACTGACGGCTGAATCAGTGTTTCTCCTATCAAATTTGTGGCCTTGCCGTACAGCAGTTCCTTCTTGATCGTCTTATAGTCTGTCTCTTTGTCGTAAAGGGCTTCTTGCTGCACTTCGTTTTTTGCGAAGTTCCAGTCGGGGATCAGCTCTGGAATTAGAGCTAGTACCCAAGTTCTCGTACCCAGGAGGTTCAGGAACAGTTTTTAATCCATATCCATCCTTCTTTACAGTTCTTTCTTCAAAAGATGCACTTCTTCAAAAGATGGACTTCTAAAGATCATATCCTTCAGAAGCTGAGCCTTAATAGAAGGTAGTATGTATGAAAATGAGTTGTTCCCCAGATGTGAGATGAGCCTTAATAGAAGGTCGATATTCGCCCAAGTTTCGGTTCTGTTGTCGGCTTCATCATCGCCCCAGAGGGGGCCGCCACCTTCTCCATCAAGAGCAGCCTTCAATTCGACACCCAAAGCGGCAGCTGCTTTTAGGTTCTCGCGGACCCAGAATTAGAGAGGCCGCCTAGAGTGGGTCTAGGAACAAGTACAAATGAAAAGAATCTACGGAAGTACAACAATAAATCCAAGAAGTCCCGAAGTTGTGTAGTGTATCTACTACGTAGTACATAGTATCTTCTAATATGTCTACTTACTAATATGTCTACTTACTACAGAAGTATCTACTACAACTACATTACTAAATCCCAAGTATCTACAACTTACTACATGTAGTTGTCCCATAATTCAATGCCTGCATAGCAGCCGCACTCACACCTTCTTCCACCTCTTCTTCGTTCACTACAGGATCCCACCTTACTAAAGCCTCGCCACTGCCTTTGTTCACCTGAATCACTGTTCCTGCAATGGATTAGAGAGGGTGCAGTTCTTGAGGGACATTGACATACAGTATCTATTGGTATTGGTATTGTGTAAGTACTAACAAGTAGGTAGAGTACTGTAACAGTAAATGATGTACAGCTACAGATGAGATAGATTTTTTCTACAGATGAGATAGATTTCTTTGTAAGTAACGAGTGCAGTGGTCGCCAGATGAGATAGATTTCTTTGCAAGAGCGCAGTGGTCGCAGCTGCACATACTTCTGATGAACCAGGATTAAATCTTCTTCAATTTTTTTAATCTGAAATACAAGCCATAGTGTTTCAACTCCGTCGAAGTGAGATCTTGGACCCTCGCACCTTTGTGAACTTCAGCGCTACAGCGCATCTGTCCCGGCAAAAGGACTTCATCCTCCTCCACCTGAGCCTCCTTGCCCTTGTGGTTTGACATTTTGGTAGTGTTTTGTACTTATGCAGATCTGTTCTGTGCATCCCAAATAGGTATGCAGCACCTACCGGCAGGATGAATGAAAAAGAGTATTATGTTGTCGATGTTGTTTCTAGAACTTCTAGATGCACAACCTTCACCAGATATCGTATGACAACATTTTTTCTAGATCCGGACACTGCCATTGCTCAGTTAGTTGTGAGCATGAAGGTGGATGCTACTAACCTTATTTTTCTTGTATTCGAATAAAATGTGGTACAAACATTAAGATACATGAAGCCGTTAGCGACAACTTTTATGCATAGAGACAAAGGGAAAATGGTGCGAGGGGAGCGTTTCCGCGATCTTCAAGCAGTTTCTGTTTTGACAGATGTGTTTTTTCGGTAACAGACATTTTTTTTACTGTTAGATGAAATCATTCAATAACACACCGACAGACAGGTCGTCGTGTCTGTGTTAGATGAAGTAGCAATGAATACACAGGAGCTCATCGTACAAGGACCGATGTTGCATTTGAATCTGATTTTTTACCGAAGTAGATCATGACGGCTCGACGTCTACTCCTACCGAGCGTCAATATTCTGAACACCAATCGGCACAGATATGAAATTCTTCCTGCTCTTCGGAAGTGCTGTGATACATACATAGTTGAAAAATCATCACACGAAAGAATACTTATGTTCTTGCTATGTGAAGAAAAGCTTAAAAAAGCTGTTTTTACGAAGCGATCCGAGGATGGCCACTCGTTCACCAGTATCAGTGTCAGTATCAACGTAAAATGTGTTGAGTCCTCTGTTTCTCGTGGAGGGGATGTGGAGCACTGGCGTGGAGGGGTGGTGTAGCAGCCTGGCATGCAGCCTGGACGCTGTTCGGTTCCGGTTACAGCAGGTAGCAACAAATGTCAAATCCAAGGTCTACAAATCCAAGGTCTACAACCGATGCACTTTATTGAACAACCACTTGAAGATGAACTCATGGTTTTTCTTCATCCCCAATGGCTTTTTTCTTGAACAGGTCAAACCAGATATCACCCGCCGTCGCCTTGTGCAGTACAAGCGTGATCTTGTTGTCCCGGATTACATGTCGACACTTATCTGGAATCACCAAGGCATGCGTCTTCGCACAGCCCAAGCGCCAATTCTTCTTGTTATAGCCGTGGACAAGGACCTCGAAAGACCTGTTGTTGTACTATTTTCACATTTTTTACAGGGAAACAGAAACAGAAACTTTTACAGGGAAATTAAATTTAGGGAACAGGAAGGAAAAACATGGATTTAATTGAAAGTACCTTTCTCCAAAGTTAGACTTGATCTGATCCGGAGGGATCTTTCCGATGCCAGGCAGCAGGATAAACACTTTCACCGTTGTGCTGTTGTAGTTGTCTTTAGAGGTCGGGTTGGGAACTGGATCTCTGAGATCGATTTGCTAGTATGAGTTAAGATGATGGGAACTAAGAAAAGCGAGAAAAGCAAACTATGTAGAAGTAAAGGCAGTTTTTGAACAACATCAACAGATACTAGTTGTATTAACGCCTTTGTTTTACAACTTGCTTCCCCCATAACAGAAAACGAGTAACTGGTAAGCGTTTCGTACTTCTCGATGTCGGTGCCAAATGGGCTTTGTCGTTTATTATGTCCCATCCGAACTGGCGGAGCATCAATTGCTTGTCGCTGCTGGGCTTCGCTTCGCGTCTGAGTTTGATCGTGGGCGTAGTAGTAGTTTAGGTCGCTTTTGCTGAGGCCTTCGAGATCTTCGTTCCCAGCATCGGCACTATCATCTACTTGAACCAGGAAGAAATCTTCATGCTCGCCACCTAAAACATGCAATGCTAGTGGATCCGCGTCTGGCAGATGGACTCCTTGTCGCGTGGTCAGTCGCCATTTCTTGTTTCCAGCTTCTACGTCGCGGGGATAAGCTCTTCTTAGGGGTGCTTTTCTTACGTAAGTAGTTGCCCTATAATGCCTAAATGTGTACTTTCGCCGATATTTTTTCACGACACCGACAGAAAAGGTCAGTAATATTAATAAAAAGTCTAAGTGTTTTTCACGACAGGAAAGGGTAACTAGTACACCTATGCATCTACCTTAAAGCAAGTCAAATAATCTGAAACAAGAACCTTAACTTCCCCACATCTGCTACAAACGTCCTTTTCAACTGTCCAAAGGACCAGGTCCCTAGCAAGTTCCGCTCTCCTAGCAAAGGCACGCTTCGAGTGTAGTATGAAGGCTTGGTCGAGGACGTGCTCGGCGCACTGGTATTAGAGGATGACTACTTGAAAAGGAGCAGGACTCTTATAATGATGACCTTGTAGTGGTGACTGCTAGATCGAAATTATGCGAAGCAAAAACTAACTCTCTCTCATCTCTCTCTGACAAACACAAAGTTGGACCACTTGAGACAATTAGTACTAGTAGAAGATGCGCCAGTAGTACGTCAAGATCTACATCTACTTCTACTCTAAGCTTCATCTCTATCTCATCTCCCCCTTTGCCTTAATAGAAGCTAGGTCGATGCGATAATGACAGAATATTTGCTGTCCCCCCATGATCGGTTTGTACCCAGGGATTGACGCTCCTCCTGCAGGTGACGGACACATCTTTTTCTACACAGCTCCGAAAACGAACGTTTGTGGTCTTCTATGTCTTTGTCGTGTACGTACTAATATAAAGTTCTAGATGACAAGAAGAAGATGAAACAACTGGATCGATATTGGATTCTCGTTCATCTGGTATATATTTGGTACTGCTCGTAATCTTACCACTTGTCCTGAGAAGATAATCTGAGACGGAGACAGTCAAGCAACTTTTGAATAAAACAGATGCTTTGTTGTGCTAACAAGACTGACAGTCGTACTAACTGTTGCAACGAAGCATGTTGATGTCGACTGAGGAGGACCTGCTGAGGGGGCGCAACAGATGAACAAGATACAAGTTGCTGTCCTGCAACGTGAATGTCATCTGGTCGTCGCACATTTGTTTCCACCGAATCAACGTCTGGTAGAACACACAAGTGCCTGGATCTTTTCAATCATGAGAGTTAGCTACTCAAAGTTGAGAGATCGTAACATCATCAGAAAAGGTTTTTGTTCCGCCCTCTCCTTCTAAGAAATTATAACAACTCTGACTCATGATAGTAGCTGCTCATGGTATGGCATGATGCCCAGTTCAGTATTCCGAAAATCGAAACTGTCGACGGGACTTTTAATGCCAGACTTCACTTCCGAAAAAGGGCCCGGTATTAAGTACCTTAATTTTTTGAATGCAACGTCTTCCCTAGGGGGCGAGGAATCCTATGCCGAACGATAATCTTATCAGTCGGATTCGATTAAACGCGCAAGGCATATGTTGCAATCTAGGACGCAAGTGTAGACGGCGTGGCTTTCGCAGCTTTTGCGCCAACGGCATCTTTTCGAGGTCGAGAGCGATCAGCTGCTCGCCGCGACGTATTCTTCTACTCAAGCATTCTAGTACAGGGGTGCTTTTCCTCAACTTACAACTGTCATCAGAACGAAATGCTTCGACAGTACTAAAAATGAAGCAATTACTTACTCTACTATGGATTGATTCGCTAGCCCCTCTATTCAGCTCCTCTATTCAAAGAAGGTCATCATGAAGCATTCATGAGGTTCTTCTCGGTCCACTTTTAGTTTACGTTGATCTTCTTCTACTAGTAGAAATTCTTTATAATTACCTTCCTACATTGATAAAAAGTTATTGAACTTAGGATCTTGCTTCAGTCTCTCGTAGTTTTCGTCGAAAATTTTCTTTTTTTCTTCCACGGTAAGCTCGACTTCCTTATCGTCTTCATCTTCCCCGTCTTCTCCCTCACGTTCTTCAGATGCTTCATCTCTATCATCTGCTTGCTGCATTATTTCGTTCAGTTTTGCCCTTTTTTCCGGGTCCTGCTCAATCTTCCTCATTATGTCACCAAATTTTTCCACAGTTAGATTACCTCCTCCACCAGGAGATGCTGCTTCACCTTCCGCTTCCGCTTCAACAGCTAGAAGTTGTTCAGCCTCCTCAACGGCTTCTCCAACCCCTAGAACTTCACGCACCACGTATTCTTTGGCTACCTTTGTGGTATTTTCCACATCTAAGGTTGTAATCTTGTTTAGAGCTACTTCCGGGAATCTCCCATTTTGAAATTATACATAGAGCATCTTGGTTTCCTTTCCCCCTTACAACACCCCGGGTTTGTTCTACAAGAAGATGCTTCTCAAATAAGTCTGTAAATGGGAGATTGATTTCCCCCCTTATACCCCATGAGTGGGTACATCTATCTATCTATCTATCTATCTATCTCTCTATCTATCTATCTATCTATCTATCTATCTATCTTCCGGAAGACAGTCTTAACGTTGTTTCTTGTGGTTGCTGCTCGTCCAGCGTCTGTTGCATCAAGGCGTTGAGAGCCTTCATTGATTCCCGATAGCTAAAAGCTGAGTGGTCCCAGAAGCACCTGAGGAGAAACTGAATCAGTTCGTGTAACGAGGAGGGCGATTCTACTACCTGTCTGGGATCAATGGTTCGAAAGCCCGCTTCCGGCGCGTCATAGAAGAGGCCCATGCCAGTAGTCTGAGCGACTGCGAAATCCTTGGTGACCCAAGCATGTAAGGCGGCAGCGCGTTCTTCAGGAGTGCCGAAGGCCATTTCGGCATGCAGATCCGCACGATACGTATCGGGCAACGTCTTCAACTCCCAAATTTCTTTGTGGAATAGGCTGACGAGACCCCAGAAGAGGAACCAAGTACGAGATCCAAGCAGTGTTGAGGTGCGCTTGTAAGTCACCGAGTCAATTGTATCTCCGAATTCAAACGCGATGCGCAGCAAATCTACTGCCAAACTGTCGTCGTTGCTCTCCGCAGGTCGTGTATCCTCATTGTTCCCGTTGCCGTTCACGCTGCTCTCCGCAGGTATATTACCATCTCCTTGGCGTGTGTCCTCGTCGTCACCGTTCTCTGCTTCGCCGGTGCCTTTCTTCGTGCTCCTCGTGCCTGTTTTCTTCGATGCTCTGTCCAAAAGATCCTCAAGAGCGGTAAACGCACGGGCCACGGTGCCACTTCTCTCCCTCCTGATGAGAGATTTTAGAAGCCTGGCGACTTGGTACCGAGCTGCAGGGCCAGCAGCTGCTGCAGTTAACCCAAGGCCAATCTTCGCTGGAATGGATCCTAACAACGGCAGCGCTGCGGCACCAGCGAGAGTAGCATACGTATACCGTTCAAGCAAGGACGCAAACAACCATCGGTCTTTGTTGTTCGGAGGTGCGAGGATGGTTCCTAAAACTTTCTTCACGCCCTTGGACAGACCACGACACGCACAAGAACAACAGGATTGTGACTGAGCGCACCTTGTTCCACAACGACGACAAGCAGATAAAGCACTCCTCCTGCAGAGATGAGGACCACATCTTCGTGAGGAACAACCATAATGCTCAAGCAACGCTTTGAGCCCAGCGAAAGGTGCCAGAGGATAAGTCAGCCGCACGTTGATCAAGTATCGAAGCCAGTATTTAGCATTGGCTTTAGCCGACCTGGAACGGCATAGCTTATCCAGCACCGCTTGGTCAAAAGCGTCCTCCATCACTCCCCATAGCTCACAATCATCACCTCCATCAGTTCTTGCATCTCTTTCAGGAGCAGTTCTGCCTTCTTCAGGTCCATTAATAGTGCCTTCAGGCGCACCTGGGACATCAGCACCAAATCCAAGACCGCCTTCTGCACAAGCATCGGTGGTTGGAGCAGCTGCTGCAGCAGGTCCTGCACCAGACCCGCAGTGGACGTGAGTACTTCTTTGACCCGCAGTTGAAAGTGACCGTCCGCACCACACGCGTTTCAGAAGTGCATCAAGCAGAGGTGTGCGACGCTTTTGCAATCCGAGTGCAAGGATCAAGAGGAACTGCAAGAATTGGGAAGCCGCGGAGAGTATAAGTGGGTAGTAGACATACGCCAGACGTGCATTCTCCTCGATTTCGTCCATCACGGCGCCTAGAAAGGCAGCGCCATTCGCGATCTTGTCCCGATGATTCTCCGCCACGAGGACCTGCATATTCACGCTCTCGTGCTTCATCAAGTTCATCACCAAGCGATTCCATTCCACGTTTCCTGTGTGGGGTAACCCAGCGACGGAGACAATTATCTTCGGTAATTTCCCATCGAGGCACTCAATATTAGCGCTTGTTAGGCTTGTTACATCAACAAGAGGAGTAATATACGAAGAGATGGACCGAGGAAGACCAAAGCAGTTATATTCTTTTTACAACAAACAAGAGGAGTATATGACTTATCTTCCTTCGTTTTACAAGAAGTGATAGTTGTGGTTGCCTCAACGTCACCAGGACGAGAAATTCTTTTACATCAAAAAAATGTACGAATATTTTCCAATACACTGTTCGTCGTAAAAATAAAACGAGTCAGAGTGGTCTCAGAATCTTCAAAGCACAAAAAGGAACAACATCATTGAGGCATAGACTACTCTACGAAGGAGTACAACTGGAGTCTCAAACTAATATCATATCTAGTACTTAGATGACTTATCATGGGTACAAATATCTAGTAGTATGTATAGTTGTACTCGAATCTAAAACTAGTCTAGTAATCGACTTATCATGGGCCTTAACAATCCCCGTCAATTTTGTGAACGCTTTTGGTGTGCGGGTTGCTAGATAGACTCCTGTGTATAAGGCTTGGGCTGCTCCGAGACTGTGTCCAGGCAGAAAAATTTCATGGATTCCATTCCTTTGTGCCTCAGATAGTGAGTTTCGCATAGCCTCAAACATCGGCGCTCCTTTGGTAGGACCAGCAAAGTCGCTGAATTTGCCGATAAAACCTTCGTACAAAGCCATCTTATGATCGTGAGACCCAATGACGTAGTCGGTTCCGGTCTTAGGGTCTTTAGCCTGCAAGATGTCGTTCCACAAAGATTGGCTCACCGTTTCTGGATCGGTCCAAAATGATGGTAAAGCAATCCCGTAAGCGCGAGCATCGATGATGTTCATATCGCCACCTAAACTGCAGAGGTGAGCTACCACGAGTCTGCCCTTCTTCTCCTCGGTCTGGATGTCAAACTGCGACTCCCCTTCCGTCGTAGGCCAAGCGCCAGGCTGCTGCAAAGACTGTTGTAGTTGATATTCATTTGGTGGCAGAAGTAGATCTGGTGTTGTTGAAGATTTGCATTTGTCATTTATGTACTAGAAGAAGTTTTTTGGCTAGTAATATACGGCTAAGGTTTCATCTTCTCAGTGGCTGATTTTATATAGAAATACTGATGAATGGATTCGACGGTGTGTAACAAGAATACCAGCGAACTTAACTAACACTAAGTTACGTATTGTTTTAGACGAAGGAACTAGCACATACTAATACTATTTAAAATTAAAATGCTACTTTCTTACCCAGGACTCAAGCTCTCCATGAACTCGGTATCTACAACAAGAAGTTAGAAAATCAAAATTGAAAATACTCGTTGGCTATTTTGCGAGTTGGCTACACCAGATCCTCCTCAATCAAAATTGAAAACAAAATTTCTAACATGAACTCCGTATGATAGTACTACCGGTGTATTATTCCAGTCTTGCGTCGCATTCGGTACTTGCATGTACCCAAAGAGGACCTGGAAGGGCATCCACTGCGGAAAAAATTGGGCTCCCAGGTTTTGCGTGATCGGGTGCGTCCACATCACATCGATATCCTGTGCCAACCCCTTATGCATCGACGGCGGATCGTACTCTCCTACCTTGTTACCCGTCGACTCGAGAACGTTGAAGGGCCTAGGGTTTTGGTTATAAGACCCGGTGCCCACGCTGAAGTCGACCTTTCCGATGATTTCGAATTTGAAGTTCGGAACGGCTTCTAGGGGTGTGCCATCGTTAACGCTTTGCTCATCGGCGTTGGGCTCTAGCAAACGAGAAGAAATTTGAGGAACGAACGGACGCGGAGTGTTCTGGATGAAGCCACTATCGAGAAACACATTCCAAAGTTCCGCCCAATTTTCAGCCTTGGCGAGCGGATCACTACTTTTATGAAGAGACCAACCTGGTAGATGAACGGCTTCGACGTCCTCTTTTGCAGAAGCTGAAGATCCGCGAAGGAACCCCCTTTCACTCTCTTGTGCGTCTTCAGCCATCTCTTTCTTGCCATCCATTTGCATATACTTTTTGAAGAGTTCCACTCGTTCTGCACCAAGCTTTCCTTCTTCTTGCACCTTGTCCAGCATTGCTGTGATCGGACCGTGAAAAGTGCTCGTCTGCATCCAATGCTGCAACAACTTCATGACGCTGTCGCTACTCACTGTATGCAACGAGTTCTTTTCCAACAAGAACTGGTCAGGAGCATCTTCACCTGTGTTGACACTTGATGTTCCTTCTGAAGTTCTTGTGCCAGCAGCTGGTGCATACAGACTAAAATAGGGTCTCAATGCCTCCCGACGCTTCTTTCCGTCTTCAGTGTCCACGTTCGAACTGGCCCAGTCTTGAAACGTGCTACTGATCATAGCTGCGGGAGCCAGGTATTGCTCTATGAGATTTTCCTTTGCGACATTAGAACTTCTAAGGAAAGTGTCCATTCTTCGGCAGCAAACTACATCTTGGGGGGCCACATCATGATACCCCGATTTATTATTTTAAAAACGGGACCAAGATGCTTCTGAAATAAATGGAAGATTTATAATAAATCCCAGTAACCTTAACGACACGAACATTCCCCAGTAAGTCCAACACTTCGTCGGGGGAAACCGGTGCGCTGCCGTGGGCACGACCAGAGATACCTCCCCAAATATATTCCACTTCCTCTGCAGAGGAAGACTCTCCAGGCAAATTCCCCTTCTGCCATCCACCACCGGTCCGACTATCGTCAGCTTTATTTAGAGACAGCAGTCAGCCTAATCCATCTTCCTGAGAGGAGAATGAATTAGGAGCCTGAGATTCAAATTCATCTTGAGGCTGTTTGTGTTTCCACCCCCCTAATTATGGAACAAGAACAGGCCTGCTAAGACGCTTCTGGAGAAGATGGACGATTTTAGGAGAATGTTGAAGCCGTAATTCATAGTTCGACGCGACTCCACCTTCGACACGCGACGGACCCACGCCCTGCGAAGCGATGAAGCAACCGGTGTTTTGATTGCAGTGGACCGGAACCGATGGAGCGTGTTTTCGCAACAAGTCATCGGCATTGCGGATCATGGGTTGATCAGGTGTTTCTGCGCTAGCGTTGCGTAGTAAAGTTCGCAGATCTTCCCCCGACGGGTCAGAGCCGTAGGGGTTTTTCTGATCGTTGGGCAATAGGTCTACGCGTCGTACGGTATCCATGAACTTTGGGGTAAACATCTGTTTCGGAAAGCGGACTGTGAGCGTGACTTGGTCTGTGCTCGTTACCATGTTAACGGCTTCTTTTCCATCCGGTCCGTCCACTGTCTCTGTAGTGCGAAAGACATCCGACCACAAAGGCCAATTCAGGCCTCGTTCACGCAAAAGCTTCAATTGCTGGTCAGTGAGAAGGTTGTCGGGCAAGACCGCAAAGTATTTCTTCTCGGAAATCATGTCCGCAATCTTGTCCTTCACAGCACTAGGCAATTTTTTGAAAGAGTCTCGCTGCTCATCTGCGTTGAAAAACACTTGGCTGGTGGGTCCACCCGATTGCATGATGCGATTCTGACACTTGGCGTTCACGCCACCAAATGCTTCACCCACAAGCGGACGCATGGAGAGTTCCTGCATCACGTCGTTTCTGCCTTCTTCCATTGCTCCTGCCTCTCCGTCATCAAAGATGTTGCCGAAGATGCCTTCGCTATTCTTCACGACTCGGAAGCTCTCGGAATTGCTCAGGATCGCACGCAAATAGCCACCGAATGAGCATTGGCCTCGACCGAGCAAGGGGTCAGTCTCGGCGTTGCGGCCTGAACATTTGAAGTAGGCGGATTTAAATTGACTCACTTGTGTAATGTTCCCATCTACTAGTCTATCACGAGCGATAGCACTAGCACGTAGACTAAACGATGCTCTTGTCTAACTTGGAACCTTTTCATGGTTTCGGTTTTCATGAAGAACTTGGTTAGGTTAGGTTATGGATCTTCAAAAGACTGAGTGATTTACAGCATATTTGACGTAGCGATCTATGCACTCCTGTACGAATTTTTCAGGGAAACGTAGGCATGATAGGCGTACGTCGTCATCAACGCTGTTATATACAAGAAGAAGAAGAAGAAGAAGAAGAAGAAGAACAACAACAACTACTTCCACTTCTGGGTAAGACGTACTTACCTTCATCAAAGTTCGTGCAGACTCTTCGGACCTCTGGGTAGTCGTGATCAGGTCTGCGCTTATCGCACACAGCAGCCAAGGAGGAACCAGAAAAAAGATCAGCAATGTCGTCGTTACTAAACTGGTCGTGGTCCTCATCTCCCTCTTGATGATCCTCCTCGATCTCGTGAGAAGATCCTTCCTTAAGAAGTTCACGAAACTGAGAGATCCAAGGAACGTTGCTGAGATCCACAGTACTGCCAGGATCAACGTGGTCCGGCGTACTCCCATTTCTTCCTTCAGAAGGTCCAAGAACCGCTGTAGTTTTCGGAAATTTCCCAGTTGTCCCATCTTTTTGTTCTCCATACTTCTCCTGGAAATCAGAGAAGTACCCCGAATCGTCGGCCTGGACAGCTTGACCCAATGTCAAGGCAGTGAGCAGCGCTGTGATTGGACCATAACGACCACCTGGTTTCGAATAGACATGATTAGGTCGACGAGTAGACTTTTCCGTCTCCGTCGTCGAGGGCCAGCCTCTAACGTCTCCTCTTTCAATATCATGTTGCTGGTCTTTAGAAGCCCCATGGGTACGTAAAGCCACTCCTTCACATCCTGTGGCCCCAGAGGCCAACAGGAGAAGCGAAAGGCCTCGACCACAAGAAAGCTTCATTCTTTTCTGGGATGTAGATGAAGATTATAAGACGTTTTAGGTTAGGTTAGGTGTGGGTCCACTAGATAAACCAGCAGACTTCTTGGATCAATAAATATATGGAGGATGTGGATCTATGTTGTGCTGGTGTTGTAGGTGTGGAAATTACTGTGTTGAGATGATAATGTGGGAGTAGAAGGTTCGTAATTATTTGCTAGGGTAATGAAGATGGAGTAGAAGGGCCAAAAAACGAAACCGAATTCAAAAACGTAGGTTGTCTTTGTTGTTATCAAAACGTTGGATAGCCAAAACCTGGAATGATTTCAAGGAGAGATAGCGAATTACACGATCAGTCTTTGTTGAGCTGATGAAGATGGAGTAGAAGGCTCGTAATTATTTGCTAGCGTTCTTTAATACAACTGTTAGTTACAACAGTGCGAGAAGTTGAAGTAGAAGTGTTTTATTGTTGCACTTAATATTCCCTTTTCAAAACCGACTTGCTGTTCGTATGCTTGGATCCGACTCAGATGGGACTAAAAACTATTATGTTGCTGTGACCTACTGCAGCCAAAATCTCCGTTCAAAAATCAAGACGTGTTAAAAAAGTATCAGTATGACGAATTCGAAAAAATCTATGCTATGAATTCAGCGTGCACAGGGAAGCGAAAATGGGCAAGGACCGAGTACGAATTCACCGTTCTTAGTATCTGTGATATCAGGAGAACTTTCTTTACATCGGAATTGGAGTATTGGATCTCAAGAGTGATCTAAAATGAGGATCTGAGTGTCCCTCGTCAATGGTGGATATGGATCATCTGAAGCGGATCATCTCGTTCGCTCACGGAGTGTTCTTCGTCAATTGATAGGGATCATCTCAAGCGGATCATCTCGTTCGTTCAATGTTGATCGAAGTCATATCATAGTCTATCTGGGTCTACTTTTCAATCGTGATGAAGACCCTAATAGTTCGAAGAGACCCTTAGAGTTTCCCTCGTCTTGTGAAGTAGACTTCGCTCTCTTGTGAAGACTTCTTCATATCCCTCTTTTGACGATTTCGTCACAGTCTTTCATTTAGAGAACACCAGACGCCAGGAAATGGAAGCACCACAGTGCTGCCACGGTAGCCATAGAAGATGGCAGAAGAAGTAAGTACTCGACAAGAGCAGTTCATGGCTATTCAATTTCAGAGATCTTAAGATTTAGATGAAGAGTTTCCTGGCTTGACTTGCATTTTTTTTGTAATGCCGATAAGCTTGAAAAAATTTCCTGAGCTTTACCCAGTTCGCAAACCGGCGACAGGCGGGGCATATATAAACCCCTCTATCACTCTATTCGCTACGAACCTGCACACAGTCTGGGCATAGGAAGAGGAGATGTCCCTTCCCTTGTCTCCTCCTCGCAAAGGTTTTTGGTAGTAGAGAACCTCCTCTTGGTCGAGTTGCTACAGCTATGTGTCTGTACATCATTGATTGATTACTTACAACATAAAAAGCTCCAATATTTAAGTCAATGCAGCTTTCGTCGTGAATGATGTGTCGAAAAAAAAACGTTTTTCGTTAATTGTTCGCTGATCAACATATTTCGGGTAAATCATAGGGTATAGAGAGCTGTCCTAGTTGTCCCAGATGGTGCACTCGAACCTGAAGTGGTCCAGATGTAGTGCAACACGAAGCGGTCGACCGCTCCGCGTTATCGCGCCCTTGAAGATGAAATAATGAGACTAACACTAACTAGCTATGACAGATCCACCCCCAAAGAATAAATATAGTCCTTGCACGATGTTTTTACCTGTTCATGATCATTGGTCGTAGTTGTTTTTGTTCTTCTTCTTCAATCTTAATTAGCAATTCCAATTCTTGTATGAACTGGATGTTGAAGTTGATGGACCAAAGAAAACCATTATTGCGCCAACATTTCACTAGCTGCCAACATTGCCGTTCCCTGTAATGTAGTCGTTCTTCAGTAATCTTAATTTAGATAGAAGTACCTATTATGGTACGCGTATGCTGTTCTTGTTCTTCTTGAGTAAGTAATTGTAATTCTTATCCCTTTTATAGTGGTACTCACGCCTATTATGGTGCTACTCCAATACCTAGTAGATGGTGGCATTCATTCCTATACCGGGTATTATGGTGGTACTCACACCTATTATGGAAGTGGCTTTAGTTTTTTCATAGCCTCCTCGAAAAGTTTGTCGGCTAGGTCGCTTCTCAATTTTGCGACTATTTGTGCCCTTAAAGCGTCGTTGACTTTAAGCTGGTCCGTTCGCTTTTTCTCTGCTTCTGTGGCTAGAAATTTCGCTTTCTCTTCATCAGTCATTTTTGTCACCTGTTTTTTGAGCCATTTCTCCTCCCTCTCTTTTGCTTGTGCAAGCGATTCGGGAGGCTTAAACAGATTATTTCCCGTTAGCTGCCTGTGGAACAGTCTCTGCCCTTCGGGACCCAATTTTGTTTTCAAGTCTTCGCTCCCAATGCTAGAATTCAAACTAGCTGAGGCTCCTACAGAAACGCTTCCAGAAGACGCTGCCCCAGCACTTCCAGAAGACGCTGCCCCAGCACTTCCAGAAGACGCTGCCCCCGCACTTCCAGAAGACGCTGCCCCAGCACTTCCAGAAGCAGCAGTTGCTCCCTCCTGCTCCACTCCAACTCCATCAGACCCTAAGCTTTCACCTGCCACCTCTCCTCGTCTTTTCCCGCCACTTCCCGGTCTCGGTTTTCTGCCCTGCAAGATCATCAGCTGGAAGACCTGAGACAGAGCTAAGCTGTCCGCAAAAGCAGTGTGCTGATAGGGCCAGATGAACTCCACACTGTTTGGTGGATCACCGAACGCTTTGACAAAGTCTCCCTCCGCGAAGGACATCTGCCCAGCCCGACTTTGATGCTTCAGCACCAGCAAATTCTTACGAATCGCCTGGTCAAATACTTCCACTTCTTGTACCAATCCTTGTTGTTCCTTGATCAAATCCTGATCAATTTCAGGCTCACCATTCTGCCGCACAGGGGTGTAGGGAACGCAGTCGTCCATGCCCACATCCAATCGGACAGTCGGTGTGAGTTTTTTGTACTCCTCCTCAGGTAAGAAACGAATGCCGGAAAGCCATTTCGGATATTTGCGCTCCGTGCCATCAACGTCAGCTGCTTCTACTTCATCATCTCCAGCATGCACTCTTGTCTTACTCCCGGATGAAGAATATTTCTTCATCTTCGAGAAAAAGCTGTCGAAATCGTCCATCGTGTCTTCTAATACTTCGTCTTTCGTTTTTTGGTCTTTCGTTTTCTCAGAGAGCCCAAGTTGAGCCCAAGTTTTCTCTCTGAAATTCATAGCTGCGGTTTTTACGAACAAGGGATTTTTGTGCAGTAGATCCTGATCTTCCAACACCCTTTGTCTCAAAATATCGTATTGCTTCCTCAATTTTTTCATGCTCGAACCCAAAACCGGCAAGACATTTGGTTTGCGGAGACCTAAGCGAAATTCACCATTGAAAGCGGAAGCTAGCTTGGCTCTGAAGATGTCGAGAGTGTCGCGGAGACCGCACTCAATGAGCTTCTCTTGGCTTGGTAGTTGTGGTTCTTCGGACTTTGCCGAAGAGGGCTGTGGTAGTGCCTCTCCTGCGGTGGAGGACCGAGGTCTGGCAACAAAAAGTTCTTGCACACGTTTCGGCTTTTCTTGGCGTTTTCCAGCAGGAGGTAGTCCATTTTTCTTGTTCGCTATGGCATAGACAGGATACTCTTTTCGTTCATATTTGGCGTCGGCGAAAGCATGTTCTCCTGCAGCGTTCTGTGGGTCCGCGTCAAGAACCGTGAATGCGGAAGGACAAGGAGCAACAAGACCAATCTGCTTCGCATCTTCCAAGGTGTAGGCCGGTTGGAAGCGACTGTTGGCGACAGGAAAAGTGAATTTCTCTGCAGGTGCACCTTTCGTCTCCGCTGCGGTCTTAGCTTTCCCCAATGCTCTCTCTGCACCCTCCTCAGAGGTAGCGACAAGACGAGGAGCCTTTGCTTCCATCACATGCCTGTCAACGAGTGCTCTGACAATTGGGTAATCAAAAGAGCGGCCGTTATGCGCGTATAGGTTGAGCACCAGGTCACGACCTCTTTTACTAGTAGCACCTGCACCGTCTTCTGCACCGTGTACTCTACTACGTGCTCCTCCCTCCATAGCTCCACCTACAGGTGTCTCAACATCCTCATCTCCCACAGAAGGTGATTCGTCCGCAACCGCGTCCGCATCTTCATCTAGCTGTGAAGTAGATGTCACAACTCTCTGCACTCTTTGCAAGGTCCCTTCGTCAAAAGGCTCAAAGACGAAATCCCTAACGTGTAGGAGCCATGCTGTGAAATACCTAGCGGCGTGCTCTTCGGGAATCATAGGAGCGTAGCCAAACCGCTTTTTGAACTCGTTCTGGTAGCGGTACAACTCCGATAGGATGTAGAAATTCTGAGGATGTTCAGGCTCGTCTCCTGACGTAGACGTCGTGGTTCCAAACTTACGCAATGGCGGCTTTACCAATTGCCGAGACTCCTGGATCGGCTTTTTGAGCTCTGCTTTGCTTGCGGCAGGACCAGGAACGGCAGCCGAGAATGCTGGTGCACCTGCTGCTTTAGAAGCAGCGGACTCAGCTCCAAGTTGTAGAGCAGCATCTCCTTCTCCTTCGTCTCCTGAAATATAATCTTCGCCAAACAGCTCTTTAACCACATTCATTCCTCCTATTGCTCCTCCTGTTCCCCCAGAAGCACCTCCCGAAGAGCCGACAACTCCAGCTGCAGGACTTCCACCGCTTCCTTCAGATCCTCCTTCAACGCTGCCAGCGAGTGCACCAGTAGTTCCAACGCTAGTGCTAGAAGCAGCAGCTGCCGCTTTTGCAGCTGCCGCTTTTGCAGCTGCCGCTTTGAAGGCTAGTCTCTCTCGCAGAGGCGCTTGTTTACCTTGTGTCTTAGAAAAAATTCTTTGAAGGGCATCATTTTGTTCCTCCAAATGCGTTTGGGCAAACGCACCTTCCCATGCTAGCTTGCTCACGTACATCCGCTTCGCAATTTCCTTCTCCCGCAATGGATCCGCTACAATCGCTTCCATTTCCGCTACACTAAGATGAGCGGAAGTCATCTTGGCTCCAGTTTCAACAGAGTTCATCACCTTAGCAGCAGGTCCGTTTGTTAGTTTGTGAGTGAGGATGCGCCTCATCTCTGCAACTTGTTCGCGCGTATAGACCTCTAAGCCCCAGATGTTTCTTAGACTCCCGACACTGTTTTGGTAGGTACTGTGCATTGTTGCCATTGCCTTTTCAAGAACTTCCTTCTTTGCCATAGAATCGATCTCCAAGTCCTGACTGAAAGCAGACCTGGGTCCTCTGCGCAAACGACTACTCCGAGAAAAGCGGCCACCAGTTAGAGGCGTCTTCGACCGCCCTGTGGACATTCCTGTGGATCTCTTGCCGGACTTTGCAGACCGATCAAGTAGGTTGTCATCTTCGCTGCGTTCACGCTTCGTCCGCGTCGGAGTCTGAAGCGGTCGTGGATGTTCTTCTCCGCTTAATGTTCTTGACGAGGCTCGTAGTTCTCCACCTCTGCGCGGTGTAGTCGATCCTCTTGTTCTCTGCATCAGCCGTGATGCGAACCTTCCTAGATCAGTAGAACCTCCTTGGGAGCGTCCTAGTTTTTGAGCGCCCCCAGCTTTCGGCGTGCTGGGAGCATCGTCTACCGGCCGCGGTGTCCGTGGAGAAGCATTTATAAAGTTTTCGAGGTTCTTTTTGTTCTCCCGAAATTTGAATTTTTTACCTCCTGGAGCTCCTGGAGATGAAGGGTCTTCATCAAAGGACTTCCGCTTCTGCCCAACAGGACTCTGCACTCCACCAAGTTCAGCCTCTGCTCTCTGATCTTCCAAGAGCGTCGTAATTTCGAATTTTAGCAGTGTCTTCAGCTTGTCCTGAATTGGAAAGTCTTCCCGTAGCAGGTGTGTCCGAATGTCTGGAGGAAGGTACCTTGCGCCACCTTCTATACCAGGATAAGCAGCTCTTGTAAATCTCTCTCCACTTCTTGTTCTAGAAGAACCTCCTCCAGCCACCATATTTATTGCGTCCTCAGCTATAAAAATAAGCCGAACATCGTATGTGTGGAGCGATGTGCCCACCTTCCCAGGAACCACCTCCCCAGGAATCACGCCTACTATGTCGACCCTCTGTAAAGACGGAAGGCTTGGCACGTCAGGGATGTAGTAAGTCGTGAAAGGAGTCCTGCTCGTGGTGAAAGGAGTCTCGTCGGTCTTCTCAAGCTCAAGCTTTTTTTTTTGCAAAATCACTTTTTCTAAGGCTTTGAGTAGATTAGGTTCATCTCGAACGAGGAAAAGGGCGCCTGCACGGTCAAGAGCCGACCACAGATCTCGGCAGCCAGGTGCCTCCACATCGAAACAGAGATTGTGACCGTTACACAGAGCTTTCGACTTCGCAGCGATCTCCGCTTCCTTCTTTTTTGCTGCCTTTTCCGCCTCCTTCTTTGCCTTCATCGACGCCTTCATCTGCTTCGCCTTCAGCTCGTAACCTCTTGTTGCTGCTTTGTTCAGGTCCTTTAGCTCATTTTTTGCCGTCGCCTTCGCGTCTCCACTTGAAGCTTTACTCTTTATGATGCCTTCAAGTCTCGCTTTCTCCTTTTCTTTTGCCAGTTCCTCGCGTCTTTGTTTTTCTCTTTCTTCTTCCTCCCTCTTGCTTCTCTCTAGCACCAACTCCAGTGGACTTTTGGCTTCACTGGGATCGGTTCCAGATGGTGCAGTAAACGGGTTTGCAGCTGCTGGAGGGCTTCCCTCTCCCCCAGCATGCGCATCTCCGAATAAATTCTTTGTGATTTTTGAAGCACCTCCTCCGACTCCGAGTGTTGCACCTCCTAGGATAATAGCATCCCTTTCTTTGACGCATTGATGTCCTGCTATCGACAATCGTATATCCACCTGGTATTCTGTCCCTCTAGGTGTGGGCACCACTAGAAGGTCGAACTCTCTCTCCCAAGGCAGATAGGTTCTCCTCCTTGATGAGGTAGATGGGGGTGCTGCAGCACCTACACCTGGTACAGCATCCACGTCCTTCATCATATCGACAGCACCAGATGCCGCAGCCGCCGCTGGAGATGCAGAATCTACATCCCTAGCAGTTTTCCCAGCGGTTTCCCCTACGTCTTGGCAGGATGATGCAACTTCTTCAGTAACATCGACGTGAGCTGATCCGCCCTCAGCTAGTACGTCCATAGGCTTGAAAAGTCCTTCTGCGGCAGTAGCTTTTTGCGTGAGCCCATCAATGCGTTCTTCCTTCTCCACCAGTCGCAGACCTGGCGTATTTTTGTCGGCCACAAGAGCACCAATCTGGATAACGGGAGTGTCACCACGAGGTCCACCACGTGCGAACAATGTTTCTGTGTCCACGAAAACACCACCAAGCAGGACATCACTCAAGAAATGCATCGGCTTCTCTTTGCCACCGGACATCGACATCTTAGCTCGGGTCTCATAGGTAACAACATCCGCGGTAGACAGGCCGCCAGACATTGCAGATATTGGAGCCGCGGCAGCAGGTGGCGCACCATGCAGAGGGGGTGCTGCAGACCCCGCGGCAGGTGCAGGTGGATCATGCAGAGGGGGTGGAAGTGGAGGCGGTCCATCTGGTTCTGGAAGAGCAGGAGCTGCACTCAGAAGTTTGACTCCAAGAACCTGCTGGCTGGCGGTTGCGAGCAGCAAAGATGCTCTATAAAAAGAACGGCGTGCTTTTCCTCTCGACATCATTTTCTTGTGTGGTCTATATCTAAATTACTAGACACTATAACTAATTTCTATTGCAAGTCCGAGTATTCTTATTGCTATTAGAATTCATCCAACTACTTAAATCGTATTGTTTGTATAGGTGTTTAGCAAGTTCTTGTGGTAGAAAAACGCAAATTGCATATCTTGTTTGCACGACGTGTTTAGTCACTTGTAGTAGAAAGTGAGAGACGAGTTAGATCTTTCCTAATTAGAAATAGAATGTCAGATTTGAGTATACGAAAAACTAAAATAAGCAAGTAACAACCGAGAATAACCGAGATACTGAAAAACACAGAGTAGCCTTTAAAAGCTACCTCAAGTCTTATTTCAGTCAGTAACTCGCTTATTTTCAGTTTTCGATAGTTGCAATATCAAGTCCGTAGATTAATCGAATAAGGGTACTTACAAGGGGTTTTGATTGATTTTCAAAACACAAAAAAGCAAGGTAAAGAAAAAAGACAACCTCGAAAGTGTGTATTTATGTGGGATGAAGGCTGTCAGTTGTAGGACGACGAGGGTTGCGAAATTTAATGTGATGCAGAGCCAGAAGATAATGTGAAGCTGAAACACACTCTCAAAAAGTTGCAGAAGATGCACCAGAGGTCGTTTTTGGACAGAACTCCTCTCTTTTTCAAGCAGCTACTCTTCTCTTCACTCAAGCTGTTGCTGTTGAAATTATATTAAAGCCAAAACCTCAAAAGAAAACCTCAAAAAATTGATATTGATGTGATGCAAACAGTAGTTGTGGTGGTGGTAGATGATGCAAATATTAAGTAGGTGGAAGGTGGAAGCAAGAGTAGTTCAGACGATAGAATTATCAATTAGGAGTGTTGCTCTAACGTTAACGTTCTACTTGTAGTTGATGTTGTTACAGTTACTTCCTAAAGAGATGAAACAAATAGGAAACCTGTTGTTGTTGAGAAGTAGTGAGTAAGAAGGAGATATTGACTATCATGCTCACAGTTGAACATCAGAGGGAAGATGAACGCAGCTCCATGAAGGGAGGATAAAAATGCAGCTAAAACAACAAGATTACTTTGAAGAAGAATTAGCGTCTAAGTACACAAATCTTTCTTTTTTGTTTACTCTTATCAAAGAAGGAGATCTTGTTCTTATCAGTGAAGATCTTGCTCTTATGAGGGAGGATCCATGCCAACTCGGTAAGGATCTCGTCCTGCTTACTTTTCAGTGACGACCCTTGTTCTTCATCGGAACTTGATCAGTTTTGACTTTTCAGTGAAGACCCTTGTTCTTCATCGGAACCTGATCTTTCTACTTGTGCAGTCATGGTCTCCGATCCGTCGTGGATTCGCCGGAACCTGATCTTTCTACTTGTGCAGTCATGATGTCAGATCTCATTGTCATTGCGTGCGTATTGAACACTGGACTGAAGGACATGTAGAAGATGGGCCACGACCTAGTGCTACAAGTATCAGGCGTGTGATCGACATGCAATGACATTTCGTCCGTCTGTTCTTCTACCGATTTCAGTGCCACAGCTCTGTCCTCCTAATGATCAGTCGTGTAAATAATAGTAATCATAGTGAACAATAAGTTGCTTTCAAAGTAGTGTTAATTAAGATTAAGAGATTTCTGGCTTACGACAGGCAGCGGCCAGGGCTCCAGAAGTCGAATCAATATTCTGAAACGTGTCCTCAGTGAATATGCGAGTTTAACGAGAGACGGTTAGGAAAATGATTGCAACATCAAACTACTCCTACAATGGAACAACGTGAAGGGCACGTGAGGTCGTCATTTTGCACAACTTACTAGGTGCTACTAGCACAAAAATTACACATTGCTTGCTGACAAAGAACCTTTCGGACAATACTTTGCTTTAGAAAAAGGGACTGCTGCAGAAGAATCCAGGATCTACGGGATTACTGTCGTTTTCCATGCATGCGCACCTCATCAACTAAGAACTTGTAACCTGAGTACTCTACTATCGATCCCCCTTTGTTAGTTTGGGGAATGCTGGATAAATGTTGGCCGTGCAAAAAATATTAGAGCTAACAACTACGTGACCACGACTCAGTATAGCAGAAGATGAAGGAGCACGATGAAGCAGATTGCCAATACTTATCTAACTCTAATATAACGATAACCTTAATCAAAACCCTACTGTTGTACTATGTCATAAGAATGGAGGTGCACTCATGTCAGTTTAAACTTGCAGTTTTCCGCCGGTTCTTGTTTCATCTTGTCCTCGTACTGTTAAACGTATTAGATGAGTGGTTTCTTTCTAGAGTGCTGATGTCTCTGCGATATGCTCATCTGACTGCTTTATCGATAAGTCTATGATTGATCAATGATTAGAATTAGAATTAGAATAGATCCTGCCTCAGCCCTGTGCTTGAAGCACCGGATCGATGACGTCATTACGATACCCTCACCTGACTGCTTGATCGATAAGTCTATGATTGATCAATGGTTAGAAATTACTTGCGATACATACAATATCTTCTAACTGCTCGCTCCACTACTGCTTTGGTTTCAGGTGTGGGTCCACTAGATAAATCAGCAGAATTCAGTGGCTACTAGCAGAATTCAGTGGCTACTAGATGAACCAGCAGAATCTTCTAACTGCTCGTTCCACTACTGCTTTGGTTTCGCTTGATTTTCTGATACTTCTCAATGCATCCGAGGATTATCATCATCACGCCTTCGTCACCAGCCGCAAATACTCCTGGAGCATATTCCATGCCCTCGCTTGGTCGAAGGTTAGAAACGTTATTTGGCAACACACACACACACACACACACAGACACACACAATGATAGATTTTGTCCAAGTTTCTATGAAGATTGTGACAAGTTTCCATGTCTTAAATAAGTGCTCACACCTAATTCAAAGAACGCAAGTGCAGACCACTGGCTAGCATACCAGCTCCTAGACTATGCGATGCGCTGCGCCCTCAAAGAAGACGACAGAATATCCAAGTTTCTATGAATTTATTGTGACAAGTTTCCATGGCTTAAATAAGTGCCCACGACACCTAATTCAAAGAACGCAAGTGAAGACTTCGAGGCAATTCAGTATCACTATCATGATGATGTTCTTCGATTAAGGCGATACATTGACGAGGGCCATGAAGCAATATGAAAAAGTACTCACGCTGCTTCTTTGTTCAAAACTCACGCTGATCTACTAGACGAGCAAAGCTGATGGACTTTCCACTTCATCATAATCAACGTCAGTTCAAAACTGAATGGTCGGCAGCTTTCGGTTGGGTAGTGCAACTTTCGGTATCGCACATGCCTGATGTCGTCCGGGCGGTAGTGCGGGTTAGAACGGCATTACTCCTCATACAAAGAGAAGAAAGACGAAATTTTCTAGATTCTTGTACGTGCATTGAAATTAATGTCCAGTTAAGCACTAAGTATATCAAAGGCATGCTAGTCGTAGTACTCCTTCATGTTGATCCAAAACTGATATCAAGGCATGCTAGTCCTAATTATTAGTCTTCATGTTACAGTCCTCCTTCATATTATAGGCACTATGGCATGAGTTACAGCCTTAAACATCAACTCTTTGTTCTCCTTTTTTGAGAAGTAGCAAAAAGCTCCGTTCTTTGCCAGCCACATGTTGCGGAATGTCCAATCATCCTCATGCAGTGGATCACCTGGTTAGTGTATTAGATGAAAAGTCGTCCAGATGAACACATGGATCAAGAACTGATAATTCATTTTGGATTGCAACTTCGACAAAGCAGGTAAGAAATTTGAAATAGGAATTTAGTCGTCGTAGTACGATATTACCTGTACCATCACGAGCACGACTCTGAATTCAGTTCTGTAATATGAAGCTAAGTACTTGCTCCGTAGTAGTTAGCACCATCACTATTCGGAATCGTCCACAATTGCTCTCCTGTCATAGGACGAAGCTGTAAGTACTACTACTACTAGTACTCCATATCCATACTAGTTGTACCATCGCTATTAAGCTTCCACAATTCCTTCTCGAAGACAGGTTGGTACTGATGACTACTTCGATCGATCTTTTCGCGTCGGTTGCGGATGAGCATCTTGTAATCCCTAAAGTCTTGAATCAAACCAGCAGACACCTAGTAGGTTGATGGATGGAGGTAGAGAGAGAATGGAAAAACCGGCCGTGGGAGAAGGGCAGCAAGGAAAAAGAGCATGAGTTTCTTTACACTCATTGCGTTGTATCCCAACGAGGGTTGTGTTGATCCGAAGGGCGAAGTGAAAGGGGGCCTTAGCGTGATTTTGAGGACCGAAAGATTGTTAGAGTTAGAGTGTGACTGTGTGTCTGAAACTGAAAAAAGACAGAACAGAAGCAAAAATACCAGCATCTTCGTGTCCAAGTTGGCGTACTTGTCTGGTTGTTCCACGACCTTATTCAGC
Source organism: Amoebophrya sp. A25 (assembly GCA_905178165.1). Taxonomy (NCBI): domain Eukaryota; class Dinophyceae; order Syndiniales; family Amoebophryaceae; genus Amoebophrya; species Amoebophrya sp. A25. Next base: position 414,015 of record CAJINU010000080.1, read on the forward strand.
ATAGAAAGCCACTTCTCCAACTCACCCGCACTCTCTGCGGCATAGTACTGCAACTCGTGCACTGTGTCTTGGAGGGCCTGAAGATTGTGTTTGTGAGGTGGGTGTTGTGTGCGATGGAGTTGTGCGATGGAGTTGTGAGTACACACGACAATCATTGAAACTGGAAATCGTCCAATATCTATCCCTGTGCAGACACCTATGCCTTAGCACCATCATCGTTATCCCCGATAATACCTTAGCATCATCACCTATGTTTCTATACCTAAGCATCAATCGATGCCTTGTACCTTAGCATGATGATCATCAGACCTATGTTCCTATTATACCTTAGCATCATCATCCATGGCATCCTCGTCCTCCACAAAATCCACGCAAAAAACATGATCGTGCGCACAGGCGCCCTCCACTTTTGATAGTTTCGCTAATGCCAAATGCTTCAAATCCAACAATACAAGACGCTGAAGAGAAGAGATGAAGAGAAGCATAAGGTGGAGATTTCTTCAGTAAAAGTCTACACAGCAGGAACAAACTGTTCTTCTTGTTTTTCTGGCGAGGACCATATAAAGCAACGCTTGTCAGTCTTCAAGAATATAGTTACTTACTTGATTTGAAGGGATTTAAGCCTAAGAATAGAGGGAAAACTAGCCGGCTGCTTTAGACTTTAGTGCTTTAAGCGTCGCTGGACATAAACCCCTTGCTCGACTGTAGTTGTGTCCGCATTGTATACTATAGTATGTCTAACTAAGTACTTCTTCTCAAAAATAATGAGCAGTACCTTGTTCTTTTTCTGACTGTAATAGCAGAGGTTTCCATTATGCGCCAGCCACATGTCCCTGCGTAGCCAGTGTTCCGGGTTTGATTTTTCTCCATCGCTGTTCAACTTGTAAAGAACGCTTGTCTTAGAGGCAGTAGTAACGCACTGGTGGAGCTAGTAGCATCAATCAATTCATTGCACATACTGAACTCGCCACTGTGTAGTAGGATGTGTTTTCCATCGTGCAAAGTTATACAACATAGCTATGCATAATCAATTTGATCAATGGAGATTTCCATGTCTGTGACTTCTCCCCAAAAAATTGAAATCAACCGAGTAAAATATAAATCGGATATTCCATAACCTTGATCAATGGAGGTTTGTCTGTCACCTCTTCCAGTCCCCGTTCGCGTCGATGTTTCTTGATCTTTTCGTCCTTCTCCGCGTCCTCAGTGCCCTTCGTATTCGTATCCAATCCAGGAACTATGCAGTCTTTGGGATGTTAGAGGGTGAGGGTTGGGCGGATAAGAACATAGTATTGCATGAAGGGATAGACCTAGAGTATAGAGACGAAAACGAACCGGTTGCTTTACTTAGTGCTTTAAGCGTCGCTGGAGAGTAAGAACAAGGGAGATTTGGATTGGGAAAGCGGATCATAGTACAGTAGGTTGCGAAAAAACCCTACGATTACATGTAACGAATGACATTCACAAAGAACACAATCACAAGAACCTCCAATGGCATGCAATAAATACTCCACTGGCATGGCAGCTCTGATAAATTGGAAATGCTCTTTCTTTTTTTCGCTCTGGCTTCTGGGATTCACAAAGAACACAACCTTCTACTGGAAGTCAACGCTAGCACTTACTACAATTACCCCAAGTGACAAATCATGATCTCAAACCACTAGCATGGCCGAGAAGCGCTGGCCCAAATAAACCAAATAAACTAAGCTACATACCTTGCAGAAGATATAAATCATAAATGTAACGGCAATCTAGCACTTCTGATAGGGAGATCCTTTGCGTCGCCTCCTTTACCAGCATTCGATCTAGAACCATGTTCTTGAAATCTGGGTCGAAGTTTCCTACCTTTTCGTCCATCACTAATTGCTCCTTCGGATTCGCCAGCCACTCAAGAAAGAGAAACCCCGCTTTTCGATGGCTGCCAGCGCTTCGATACTTAGATGATTTTGATTTTGATCTACTAGTGGGGAGGCAGTAGTACTAGACACTAGAGGTAGAGTTTTTCTCAATAATGTGGAGTCACTTGCTCTACTTATTTGGAGTCATCTCTATTTCATGCCCTTGTCTCCTGTCTATGCTTAATATCATGCCTGAGTCATACCAAAGTGGTTTTCCTCATTTTCATCCCTGGACCCAGCATGATGTGAGGTTATAATAGTCCACCTCCTCGGTCATTAACATTCTGGAACTAACATTTTATAAATTGTCATCACCGTCGGTGGCCATAATATAAATCGAAACGTATTTTGGCTTTAGGACCGCATCCAATGCGATCAGTTCGCATAGACTGATCCCAACACTCCAAACATCAAGCTGGTGGCCGACCTGTTGTAGTTGATCAAGAATCAATTCAAAAAAAGGTCCCTAGTATAGTACATCATCGAACAGATTGATCCAAATCTTCAAATAGGAGAACTCTCATGTCCAGAATCTGGACATGAGAGTTCTCCAAAGAGTAGAAGATGTAAAAGTAAATGATCAATGTGGATGATAAAAGATAAAAAGACGACTTCAGAGTTCAGAAGTACCTTCAAAAAATCCCCATCTTCGATAAGAAAGTGGGCCCACTCCGGGGCACAGTAACAGGGCGAGAAGGAGATACTGCTGTCGTTGATCGATATTTAAAGAAGATCGGTATTTCACTCTCCCTGCTAAAATCTGAGTGAGTTGCTGAGTGAGTTGGTTCCGTTATTTTCCCCTTGATTTTTGTTCCCCTTTAAGAAATCAAAGGAGGGAAACTTTGTCCACATAGGATAGTGAAGTGCTAGCCTTAAGATATGGCCTTGCCCAAAGGTGTACACCCGTCTACATCTATCACTTTCCACGTTGCGCCTGCACGCATGATGTTTTCTGGCTTCATGTCCAAGTGCGCTAGGCCCTTCACATGCAGCATCGCCATCGATACAACGGGAAATGAAAGGGAAGGGCGATAAATTTCAAAAAATGCAATATGCCTCTGATAGAGACGGAACAAAGGCATAGACAACCAAAGAGGAGGATATGAATTGCCGAATGGATAACGTGAAATCAATATCAGCGGCAAGCATTGCACGGCCACGGCTGAAACTCAATATTGTACAACATCAAGAAAAGCAATAGTACGACAACATGAACAGGCAATTAGTTATAACTATTTTCATCATCAAAGTACTTATAGTACAAAGGACATAAGAACGATCTCGCAATTTGTCGCACGGTTTCCGGACCCAAGTCTTTTCGTTCCTCGCTTGCTTGGCCCAAGTAGTCCTTCAAGGAGTAATCCGCAACTTCTGTCACTACATATAGGATTAGCGAAGGTGGAGTGCATTATATATAACCTAGTACCTTATGTGCATTTATTTATGGAAAGATGATCGTCCATTGACTTTCATTCTTTCTGTGCCTAGAAAAGAGGTTTAATTATAGACTTTGATAGATTCGCCAGAAAGGTGCTACCTAGAGTAGTACTACCTGGTAGAGTATCGAATCCAGATAATCCTCAGAGGAAAGCTAGTCGCAAGAAACGACCCTAGCAAAAAGTCGAAAAAACGCAAAGTGAAAAAACAGCAGACGCGGCAACGTGAAAAAATCTACCCAAGAATAAGAAGTTGTACAAAAATCTTCTACCCAAGCAGTATAAATATTGAAGAAGTTGTACAAAAACAAGTAAAAAGCTTCTTCTACGCCTTAAGAGCTTCCCATCTGTCGGATCTGGGCCAGGGTTGCCTTTTGCATCCTTGCTATAGTCCAAAAGCTCGTTCCTTAGAGTAAGATTTTGTGCTACTGGAAGAATTCGACCTATGTATGAAAATACTGTTCATTTTAGATGATACCGTTTTTGGTATCCTACGGTCCTCTACACGCAGGCAACATCTAATCAGTGGACGAGTAACCGGCAAGCCGCTATGAAAGTCTTCAAAGTCTACACCCAACGAAGTTGTCAAGTTGTAAGCACCTTATTTATTTCTGCTCACTTACTTCTCCATAAAATGAAGCATTTTCGGGGATCGATTTTCAGCAAACAAGGATGAATCAGTTGCGCTTTCGTATTCACGGGCTCCATCAGCATGCCCATGACTTGAATCTGCCGCTTGAATTTCAGCAAGCAGCTCTCCCAGTCATCCTTGTGAAATTAGAAATATCTTAAAATGTGGAGGTCGTGCTCCTGTCGCCGGTTAAAGTTAATATGGTCGTGCTGGTCCACCTGGTGTCGTTGGTTATGTGCTCTACGACAAAAAAGTTCATGTTGCTTTCATGCTTTACGACAATCAACGGAGAGAAGTATAATACGTAGCAATAGTGATAACAAAAAAAAGACAATCATTTTTTACATTTTTCGCTAGTATAATTTTTTACATTTTTTACTGTATCCTCGGAGTCTGTGATAGCAACTACAAGACGTTCGCATAATCATACTTCCCATCGGTGAGCTTGTAGGTTTTCACCGCCACCGCTTTCCCCGTCTGTCGACACACAGCCTTCTGGACAACGCAGAGTTAGAAAGAAGGGATAAACCTAAGAATAGAGGGAAAGCTGACCGGCTGCTTTACTTATGTTCTTACAGATGGTGAAAATCGTAGCGAGTGAAATACGGTATCAGTTAGCTACGCAAACGTCCTGCGTCTTCTACAAACTAGCACTAATCCAGCAAGTATGACAAATCAGTAATCCTGGTTTGGTAAATATGTAATTTAATAATGTTCGTTGTGTTGTACCACCTATCATAGTACCTTTACTCACTGAAAAATACTTCCTCATAACTGAAGGAGCCCTCGCCCAAGACGCCAGCTTTTCCTTCCACCACATCGTAACGACCGAGAACCAAGAAATATGAAGTGAGATCTAACTTGCCAAGTGAGTATCAGTATGAGATTACAAAACTTGTAAGTCAGATTCTAGACCGTATCGTGGCTTGATATTATTGAAGGTAATACTACAGAGTCGAAGGAAAAGCACCATCTACTATGATGTTTGAAGTCCTCATATCATTGAAAAGAATACATAGTATCATGACCTCCTATGTCATGGGTAGTATGCCCCTGATAGTCATGCCTTTCCTAGCACCCGTAGAGACAGAATCTGAATGACCTTCAAATCATAATTTGTGACCTGGCGCGGCCGCTTTCTGACCTGCTCCAGTCTTTTTCTGGTTACTACTGGAGCTTGTATCTTGCAATAGCGTCTTAGGTTCCACGGACATTTTTTCCCGACCGCCACAACAGAGCATCTGTGGCAAATTTTCAGTGTGAATCCTTCATTCATTTTGGCTATTCAAGTGATTGAGTCTTGATTTTGGCTAAGTAGTTGATTCATTCATTTTGGCTATTCAAGTGATTGAGTGTTGATTTTGGCTAAGTGATTGAGTGGTTAACTGATCATAGAGGGATGATGGGTAAGAACGTAGTGGAACAATGTGGGACAGTAGTAACCACCAGAGCAGTGATGACAGTATATGAAAAAGAAAAAATCCGGTTTGCGAAGTGCCACAAGAGAGCATCTGTCGGCAATTAATTTCAATCATCACCGGTTGATAAAATTTAAAACAAAACAACGCTGGAAAAAAAAAATAATAATACCGTGGTGAGGAGGCGTAAACAACGCCCCCCAAGGCGCTCGGTTTCGTCGGCTCTTTCTTAACGCTAGTTTTTCACTCAGTTTTCATTCAAGAAGTCCAACATGGGATAGTGAAAAACTAGCCATAACTTTCCTCTCTCTGCAGGCTTTGCTCCCGTAGCTCTTGCTCTTGCCGCTCTTGCTCCTGCCGCTGTCTAGCTTCAAAGAGAGCCTGTCGTAGAGCCATCCACTGTAACTATATATTCAACTACTTCTATCGTGAAGCGAGTAGCAACAAATTTCAGTTACTTTTCACTACTTCTATAAAAAATCTAGACAATCAACAAAAATCAATAGCAAGTGAGTGGAGGGCCAGATCACCAACTTTGCTCATCAAGAAGTTCAATCAAGAGAGCAGTAGTTGTCTGTTGTACGTAGTTGTCGGAGTACTAGAGACATATGATCACTCATCACTTGTAGTTCATCAAGAAACTGTCAGTTCTTCTCACCAACGCCGATTTTTTAGTCGGACGGCTCTACAACTTATCCTGCTCGTAGTACTCTAGTAGGATCTTCATGGGTCTTCTCGTAGTATTCTAGTAGGAGCAAAGGTCTTGTAAATGTAAGCACTTCAAAAAGGCAGATGATTAGAAGCTTCCAAAAAAATTCACTCTCTTTCTTCTCTCGAGAAAGCTCTCGCACTCTTTATGACAACTACAAGCTAAGCAAAAATATAAGCATCAATATTTGATTTCGCGCACAGGTCTTACTCTTGCACAACATGGTCCATGACAAGATTTTCCAAAACAAAAACGAAATTCCCAAGAAAAAACATTTGACATTTGTTCAGACAAGTCGTGGCAGGTGTAGTCCTGTTAGACAGTGTGCCCATAATTTGTGGTAGCGGTGAAGAGGGCTCAATTTTGTCCGCACAATCATGTCCGCACTATCCGATGGCGGAAGAATGGATGGCGTTTTTTCCCTCTATGCAGACCATCACAGCTACCCTTTTCGTCCCCTTAAAAACGTACTACAGCTGTTGGAGAAGGATCTCGTCATTCATCTCACATAGGATAGGATAGCAGTTGTCTCACCTATGAGGGGGTGAGCGTTCGAGGCCATAGAAGAGGAAGAAAGAGTTCAGCTATTGTTCTGTAATAGACAAAAACAGGTCCACATATGTTGCGCACACACGACACCCGATAGCGATAGTAAGTACACAAATAAACGAAGTGGCAGTCACTTAGAAAAGGAAAAATTTGCTCATCAAAGAATCTAGTAGCATCATGATGTTCTTCAAAAGTGGAACGTAGAAATAGTCAATTATAGTCAAAAATCACGACGCATGCGTTCCGCAGAGGCGATCTCGTTGTACACCACAGCATCGAGCATCATCTTGGGTGCTTTAGTGGAAAGAAAATTGCCCCATTCTGTCGACGACGTCTGCGGCCCTCGTCTTTGAGGCTCCCGTGGCCGTGTCACAGCAGTCGTGCCTACATTGGAAAGAAAAAACTATACAGGTTAGGTTCGGTGTGGGTCTACTGGATTGCCTAGCAGACATGTCCTATAATCTTAATTAGTAGTTATCAAAAAATCTAAAAGGAAGTAGATGATCTTCTTCTTAATCGTTACGCTAGAGACAGTTCATATGATATGGTGATGAACTGACGGCTCGATCATCCACGAAGACCGTTCTATCCTTCTTTAAATTTGAAAAAAAAGCAATACCACTACAACATACGTCCTTTCGATCCTACTACAACATACGTCCTTTCGATCCTACTACAACATACGTCCTTTCGATCCTACTACAACATACGTCCTTTCAGTGGTCCTACTATACAGCAAAAAATCTAAGTCGTTTTCAGATGGGACCACTGTTTGTACTCTAAAACTGTAGACATACAATGGGGAAATGGTTCATCTTGCACTGTAAATATACGATGGGGAAATGCTAATGAGCGACCACTACTACTCTTTGTACCTACTGTTCAGATGTGATAATGAGGGACTACTACTCTTTGTACTGTAGAACAACTAGGAAAAAATTCCGAAAAAATACTGCTGACTTTTATGACTTCTAAGCGGTATTAAGTTTAAGACACCTACTGAGACTGAGTAAGGGTAACTACATGAGTTCATTATACTAAAAAGAAACTAAGATTTGAGACCTCCTTACACATACTGAGTAAGCGTAAGCAGAGAACGCAACAATATTAAAATCATACTCTCTATCTGTAAGAAACTAAGAAATGACTCAGCTACTGACTCATTCAGTCATTCATGCAGTGAGTAAGCAAAAAAAGACACAGCGCAACTAATTCTACAACATCATTCTTGACGACTACGCAAACGTAGTACTGGAGTAATAATCTTGATGGCCTTAGAATCTTAGAAACGTCTTTTTTCAATAAATGTTAAAAGACTACGTATTACTGGACGGAGTAATAAAGAAAAAGCTTCATCAAAGTCCAACTAGGACGAAAAAGCTCAACGAACTAGCAGAACTTGGCAGCGTACTGAATTTGGAGAGATCAAACACCCACTACAAGAAGTATTCTCATTCTTAGGCTACCGCGCGCGACGCTCCCGTCGCATCCGTGTTTTTACACTATCCTAGTATCGGAATTGTTTAGGAGAAAAAAAAACTTACCGCATCAATTAAGTACAATTTTCACAACTAACTACCTACCTAGTATCATCTCTATAATGCTATTGTTGTTTTTTGATTGTATTTGCTGTTCCTAGTAATTCAAGAACTGCAACTGAAATGATCGAACGAGGATGCAAAAGAACGAAAGTAGTAAATCGTAAGTACATCATGGTTCAGACGGCTTCACCACACCTTGAGGATGCATAGAATCTCACGTGCAGCCACTTCCCTGACTAGAAAAGAAGAAAATCAACCAAGGACCACACTCATCTAGTTCTAGTAAATATTTCTTGCCCACTCCCCATTATGAAAATCTCACGTGCAACTTCCAATGATGAAAATCTCACGTCCAGCCACTTTTTTTATTTTCGTTCACTTTCTTCATTCGCCCACTTGCTGTGCGTCCACGTCCTGTATTCGCCCACCTTTTTCTTTTCGTCTCATGCTGAGGCTACTGGTAGCGGTTCCCCAGCAGCTGCCTTTCGGATCTTCTCCATTTCCCTTTTTTTCACCTTATCCTGAAACTTCCTCACGCAGCCCAGAAACGTTTTTTAGACTGGGAGGTCTACGAAGTCACACACATCCATCCTAGGATCAAGTAAGATTATTCATGTAAGATTCATCTTACAGTCTAAGATTTTTAGGTCTGTCATCATCATGGTGCCCGATTTAGTTCTACTAGCCTAATGGCTGGACAAAACAGTTTCAGCAGTCTGATTTCGTTCTTCTAAAATATTCCTTCAGAAATAAATTAGCGTAAGGTTCGGCTGCATCGGGTTGATCCACGGACATACCTGGCTGCTGAAGAGCCAAAAACAATTTAAGTACCTCCTGTAAACAAAGGGTAACCCTTGCAGCAAGACTTCCATGCAATACAATACAAGAAATGTCCCACTAAGATCTGTGCAGACTGCCATAGTTAGGGGGGTCCTCATATAAGGGGCTTGTATTTTAGCCTTAAGTTTTCATGATTTCTGAGGAGTCGGCAGCGAAAACGCCAGGCGCAAATTCAAGGCCATCTGCTGGTCTTAATGTCATCGTGAAAGTATGCGCTCGACAACTCTCGCTAGGGTAGGGAACCTGCAATAGCATACGCCTACAGATGGACAATATTAGGCACGATCAAGAATCATTATGTTCTTTAGTATCAAATTAGATAAACTGGCGGTCTTCATTATAATATTACAGATGTTGATGAATCATGAAGCTTATAATATATAAGGTTCAGCATAATAATTATGGTAGACGTAGAAGGCAGAGCCGTAACTACTACCTAGATTACAGATGAATCATGATCACGAGCAACATTCACGTCATGGCAATCCTCGAAATCAAAAAAAACATTCAGAGTTCCTCATTGCATACAAACCATCTTACTTCCAGTGTACTCAAAGTATGTCAAAATAGAGATAGAGTCGACTTAATACCTCCTGGCAGACGACAGATTTTATGTCCTCGTTGGTGTAGTACTGGAGCTCTTTGTTCTCCTTCTTCGAAAAATAGCAAAAAGCTCCATTTTTCGCCAGCCACATTTCACGTCGGAGCCAATCGTCAGGGTTCTGGATATCACCGCCTTGGTTTAATTTCCACAACTCTCGGCGAAACACAGATGGAACTTAGACACATATAAAGGATAAGATCGGATAAGGATAGGATAGGGCACCTTTGCTAGGTCTACACGCACGGTGCCGACAAGAAGGCGCGTAAAGGATCAGCTGATTAGTCCTTCATCTAACCGTATCATCTCTACGCTATCTAGAGAGTAGTCGCTATCTAGTAAGTAGTAGAAGAAGTAGTATATAGTAGTATTAATAGCCCATCCTACACATACTGCTCTTAGTGAAAAGTTTCATTTGCAGCAAAAGAATCCAAAAGGCTATCTAAGGCAAGAAGGAGTTTTAGTAGCCTATTCTCCTATTCTCAAAAATGAAACGTTTAGTATTAGTCCATTCTTAATGAAAGGCTTCATTGTACTATTCTTAATGAAAGGTTTCATTCGCTGGGTCGATTTTGCCACGGCGGTTCCGAATCTGAATCTTGAAATTCCGAAAATCCTGTATCAACCCCTGCGACACCATGACACGGGTGTCCAAATGCTCAAAAGCTCGGTCTTGCACTTGACGGAAGCTGTGCGAGGAGTGTGACGAGCTACTAGTAGTCGAGGTACTTACAATGAACAAGAATGAATGTGAGCTCGTAGTTGAGGTACAATGAAGAAAGTGAGCTAGTACGTCACCATCATCATAGCGTCTCAGGTAGCCTTTCTAAACTACCAGCAAGACGAAACAGATTCAGAGCTAGCACAGAGAAGCAAGTAACTTCTAACTTGTACACTTGAAATAAATCGAATGAGGTTCGCGTAGGCGTAGTTGTAAGTACATGATGTACTAGTCGTAGTACTAGATTCATTGGAAATGATAAGTGTAGCACTTTGCGCCAGCCATTTGTTTATTCATCTTCTGCCCTCGATATAATATAGCAGAACGATAAATAAGATCTGGCGGCTCGCATGGCATGGAGTGCTTGAATCGTATGGAGTTGCATGGAGCTAAAGGGAGCGCTTCTTGCGTCCCTTACGGATCTGCGCTCGTCCATCTCCATGCTCTCCATGCGTGCTATATCTATAAACTGCTCTGGTATAGATGTCTGACTTTACGTGAAGTGACAGTAAGTACACTTTGAGCCATCCTTTTCTGCTCTCTTCGGATTCGCATGCATACATCTGTAGGTCCTCTTCTGCGCCATCACCTTCCGCAAGTGCGATCCGTACTAGAATTAGAAACTACGGATCAAATCTAGTTGATGTTCATCAACAACAAGTTAACAGTGGTCATCAACTAACGATTTTTATCTTATTCTCAAGAGTATTCTAATGCTAAAATTATTCTAGAAGGTAGTTTGTCGGGTAAAAAAGAGACAACTCCATTCCACGAGCTAGTACTGAGAAACGTCTGGCTTCCAGGACAAGTGGCCTCCAGGAGCAGGACAAGAACATCTAGGGCCAATAGTTCTACATATCATGATTGATAAACCCAAATTCCAAGGACAATTTCTACAGTACATAGAACTTAGAAACGCGTACGCGACTTCAGGACATCTAGCAGAACTTCCAGGACAACTTCGTTCTAGGACTAGTGCTACTCCAGCATAACTGAAAAACCCAAGGTAACGCGCAATTTCTGGCTTCTTGGGTTGAACTCGGAAGGCTCACCACTGCCGTTCCGCAGGTTGTGGACAACAAGTCCTGTGATTCTTAGAAGAACGAACATGGAACAGCAGCTCTGAATGTTGCCCAAGAAACCGACCCTGTAAGCTGAAAAAAATCCTAGATGATCCCTTGGTCTAGTACAGAGACCAACAAGAACGAAATTACACAAAGCCAAAATCACTCCTGTTATATGGTTGCATTCATTTCGGCAGCTTGCTATAAGTAGGACTATGAAGTTAGTGGTCCCACTTAGACTTAATAGTCTAGATCTATGAAGTCCTTGTCACTCGTCGCCACAAGATGAAGACAAAATCCCCTCAAATGCCCACTACGACACTTTCTAGGAAGTACCCTTAAGTAGGAAGGGCTTGACACTTTCTAGGAAGGACCCACTACATGTAGGAGATCCTAGGTAGTCGTGCCTTAAGATGTAGTCCCCACATTTGCTGCTCGTGAAGGCGTTACACTGGTCGACGTCCTACTCGGACTACGACCTTGCGCTTGGCCTTGCGCTTCAGAAGTACCGTTTGGAACTGGGATTCTTAGACGTAGATGAGCTTCTAGTCTTTGATACGAAATGCAGCAAGAAGAGGATTTGCGTGTCGAAGAAAATGAGTTCCCAAATAATCCTGTATGCAAATGTAACGTTTCAAAAAGTCTTTTTTCAAGTATCGTTATCGCTAACGATGAGCCAACGATGGAGATCATTCTTCAACTTCTCATATTTTTAAGCTGCGTTTTCTAGTAGTGACGATGATGATGATGATGATGATGATGATGATTTACCCAACATCAAGAAGAAGTAATTATTGCGTCTTAGGTGCTCTGTACTCTCTATTCGATGTGTGTTTATTAGCGTCGTAAAGTTATCTCTGCTCGCCCAATAGTTGCTGCGTCTAGGAGTACCAGACGTTTGGCCTTCTTCTGCGAGAAATAGCACAGGTTGCCATTATGCGCAATCCACGTATCTCGCCTGAGCCAGTCAGCTGCCACAGTTCTATCCCCATCTGAGTTCAGCTTGAGTTAGAAGGTGAAGGTACGATAGCGAACTGGAATGGCATTACAGAGCTTGGACAGTCGGAACATGAGAAATTACAATTGGTATCGCCGGGATTGCATGCAGTGTAGCTTCAAAACAATATGAGGAAGGTGCAGTTGGTATTGCTATTGGGATTGCATGCAACGTCGCTTCAAAACAATATCATATATATAAGGAAGTAACGATTGCTTTAGGGTTATAGATTGCATTGCTTGATGAATTTGAATTATAATGACTACAAGCCTTAATTGAAGAGAACCCCTTTGATGAGCGGAGGCTTCTCTGCAATGTTCCTGGTCGTGTCCTCTAGTGTTAGAGCGTGGCAAAGTAAGACGTACAGCAAATAAATGCCTCAGATGAAGAAATGAGTAAGACGGGGGTGGAGACGGAGTTTTGACCAGTTAGAATTTCCATATCTAGTTGTTCGTTGTAGTACGTGCAGAAAGAAACGATGCTTTAAGTTCGTTGTGAAGAAACTATGTAGTCGTTCGTTGTGAACAAGAAACTATGCTCCAAGTCTAACGACACCAGCATAATATTCGTTCTCGCCGTGTCGCCTTGACCTTCGAGATCAGTGCGCCTTCGTTTAGGACGGATCCCGAAGAGGAGCAATCTGCTAGAAACGGATGTGACAGGCACTCCGCTAGAGACCAACGTGCTTTAGGCTGATTTTAGAGATACGTCAGCAACGACCTGAATTTATTAACAGTTTTCGAGTAAGCACAGGGGTAAACTCACGATGAAGATGATCGTCGGATGCAGATCGATACAACAGAGGAGACCCCGAAGTGCATACTCTGATGATGAGACTCTAGATCGTATCCCCTGCTACTGTCAAACCTACCCCCGAAGTGCATAATCTTTCAACAGCATTCTCTTCAAAACCAGGTCCGCAAATCCACTATCGAAGTCGGCTATTTTTCGGTCCAAGTTTAACGACTCTTCCTTATTGGCGAGCTGTTCTTAGAAAACAGGTGATGAGGATGTGGATGATGGTTGTACCTACTTAGTCAAGAGGTGTTACAGCTTGAATTGTACTCGTGAAAGACTCTTATCTAACATCTGGCGTGGTGTTCTTTAATCATGGAAAAGGAAAACTGCGTACCACGACCCTTAACATTCTAAGAAAAGAAAGCCAGCTTTTCGATGTGACCCCGTTTGGCGGAAAATCGATGCATATTTCGGCTTCAAAACTGCATCCATCATGAGAATTAGACAGAGTATTCATCATGGATATAAAAATAGAAGCAGAGTATTTTTGAACACGACTCACTCCATGGTTTGATTTTTGGTTTTTAACCTAGAAAAGGTATGCATGTTGCATCTCAGCGACGCCTATCACGAGAGAAATAATTAGCAAAGACCACACACACCAGTGTCGTAAGTATTAGCCTTACGGTCATAAGATCAACTCACACAGGCTAATCCCGACACTCCACACGTCCAATTGATCCGCCACTCGCATGAAATCAACGTCCTCAATCAAAAAGTGAGCCCACTCTGGCGAGCAGTAACACGGAGAAAAACTGATGGTACCTGGAGGTTGTGCAAATAGGATCATGTTCACTTGGAGAACAAAAAACTAATAGTACAAAAAACTAATAGTACGGGTAGATCATTGATTCATCACTGGAGAAAATACATTTCGATATTTGAATAGGATCATGGAGAAAAAAAACCACAGCAATTACTAATATGCAGAAAAGGTAGTCGTGTTTCGGCGTTCAGTGGCGTAATAGTTGAAGTTTTCCTGTTGTCCATGCTTCAAGGGTGAAGTCGGGTCGAAGAGTATGATATAGCAGCCGACAAGAGGACTCGCGGGCTTCTATATCAGAGCATTGAGTGGGCCTGGTATTTGGTAGCCTGATTTTGATCATAAGGAAAACAAGAAGAGAATCCTTGTGATCAAATTCAGGTTACCAAATACCAAAACCATACAAGTAGGACGATAGACATTAATTCATCACTGGAGAAAATACATTTCTATATTTGAATAAAGCTGCTGACACGATCATGGAAGGTGCTATCTTCCCTATCAAGGATTCTCACCTCCTAGTACTAGACTAGTATTAGTACTGTCGTTGATGCTGATCTCGCTGCCCATTGGGATGCAGCCATCCACGTCAATCAGCTTCCAACTCCCTGCACAGCTCATGATGTTCTCTGGCTTGATGATTCTTAGCGGTCCTTGTGCTTGTGGTAGGTTGTTCACTACAGCAACTTGTGCTTGTGCCTGTGCTTGTTTTATTTAGGACGACAATTACGTCAAGCTAAGAGAAACAGAAACTACAAGAAGAGTTCATATATAAGAGTACCATTGTCATTGAACCTAGAAGTAGCTAAGAAATCTACTAGAACTTACTAGATCCTACCAAATAGTAGTAATTAAGTAGAACTTCTAGATGCACCAGCTAAATCACAAACTACGACTCATAAATCTAGATGCACCAGACCTTTTGCGTGTAAAACCGCGCAAGCAAGGATGAAATTATGCGCGATCTGTCTGGCCGTTTCAAGCGGTATTGGATATGAGTCTGCTTTTGACGTACCACTAGTGCTCTCTTTGATTTCTTGTTTCGAAGAAGATTAGATGACAGAGGAAGGAACAGGGTCGGTGTAGAGTTCGAGTTGTTGAAGTGATAATGTAGTTCTTCTTCTTTGAAGCGATAATGTAGTTCTATATTTCTTTCTGGGATCATGCAAAATTTGACATAGAAAATTTGTCCACCATGCATAAGGCTGTTCGATGTTTCTGGAGCTCGGACTAGAGTTCAGCTGGCCAAGGTAATCCTTCAAACTAAAGTCGGCGATTTCCGTGACAACTACCATCTGACCACCATCCATTGGGTCGGCACCTGATAGCAAAGGAAAGACGAATGAGTTGGATTGGATGCTCATACAGAACATAAGAATTGGATGCTCATCATAAGAATCCGAGTTGAATAGTAGGACATACTAGAACGTAAGACTCTCTCTGAAGAGAAAAAAAATCTACAAGTTTCCAGTGCCCCATATGGATGCTCATCTTCTTGAGTTGAGTATAACGAACAGTCTGCAAACTAAATCAAAATCCCAATGGTACCTGGTTCCCCATTCTCATCTTTAGAATAGTCGATGAGACGAAGAAACAGCCTAGCCGGATCCACCTTAAAGATCGCATCATGCGCTAAGGTATGCCCTGACCTCTCCGTTTCTCGCGCTCGTGTTACCGGAGTCAGCAAGTCCTAGTCGGATGTGGTCTTGTTTTAGCAGAGCACGCGTATGATAGATTAAGCAGTTTGACATTCTTGTACTTGGTCATTGATGTTTTCGAATTTCTTACCCATCTATACTTAATGTTGTTATCGTTTATAGTATACTTGACGTTCTTGTTTCGAAGATGTCCTCACATTGTTTGACATCATAATATCTGTATCATCATTTTCAGTTGTCGTGGATGACTTAATACCTTCATGACCGCGACTTGTCTTTTGAACTTTTTCAGGATAACTTGCTGTGTATCGCGGCCAGAGGTAGACTTGTACATCTTCACTGCCACATCAGCTCCACTAGGATCGGCTAGATCCTTTGCTCTTCTGGGATTAGAGGAGGTTGATTTAAGTGCATGAAGAAATTGAGTATAATAGACTGGTCATCCTATCAATTATGTATAAGAATGGAGGGGTCAATCCACATCAGCAATGCGCTATTGATCATGTAGGTGTTGATGATAATCATTTAATGATGGTGGATTCAAATTAGTTAATAGCATTCGCAATCGTGTGACAGTGAATACCGATGTTGATGGACTAACTTAGTTTGGCCATAGTCACACTTGAAAAGCTACCCTCGCCTAGCAATCCCTTTCGTCCTGGGACAACTTCGTACCTTCCCAGCACTACCAAAGGGGCACTTGCAGTGACCGTATCCGTATTCTGCGTCGGTGTTTATTGGAGGAGTTGTGGTACTCGTATGCACTTCTGCAGTACTAGGGAAGTTGACTTGTAGTGAGTACTTCTTACTTACTAGTAGGTAGGTCAGTAGGTACTAGGTGAGTACTTACTTAGTTGTACTTCTATGTACCACAAGAGTTGTAATCCAATCAACACAAGGACAACGACCCCATGGAATGACTAAATTGGAATTTTTGCATCAGAATTGCGAATTTGATGTACTTCTGCATGGAGCGGTGGTGGCAATTCGATTTCACTCTTGGCGTTCGCTATTGATGCGTCTCGAGCAGGACCTTCGGCTACTTCCAGATGCTGTTGCGGTCCCGGCGAATGCGCCTTCGTACTGGGACCTCCACCACCGCCATGTTGTGCGCCGTGTCCTCTTTGTTGTATGGATGTAGTCTTTTCCATCTACTGAGGTAGAGCATCCTGGCAGTTTTTCCCCTTCCGATCATGAGTGCCAGGATGGTCGTATGACTGGAAACAACATCACATGATCATCCATATGTTGATTAGAAGTAGTCGCATCATTCCTACTCTGCAGATCTGCTTGTTGACGTTGTTGAGAATTAAAGGTAGAAGGACTTTGGTGTTAGCAGCATCTCCCGTTTTATTTCCCCCTCTCCCCCTTAGGGGAGGCAAGAAAACTAAGGGTAACAGAAACACCAAAAACCTATCCTAAGAGAACTTCCGACTGTGCCTCCAAGCGGGTCCGTCACTACCCCTGTAGTCGAAGTGCTCGTAGCACCAGCACCGCTGCCCGGATAATGTGTAGAAGTCGTCTGCTGCAACGGACCGTAAGGATTCGAGGAGGCAGAACGAGGGGAGAGGTTAGAAAGCTCCTACGGGGCTGTGCCGGGTTACCGAAAGAGGGAATCTGATTCATCACATCATGATGAGTCCACACGATCATCACCAACTTGTTCTCGTCAAAACAATTCGAAGACATCTGCTTCCTTCCTCTTCCAAGCATCGGAGTAAGCCAAGTCGCTGTTTCACTTTCACCGATGTCAACATCCGGCAAATATTTACGATTACGCCCCTGAGAAAAAATGAAGAAACTAGTCAGTGCCTATTAGGTTAATAGGTATCTTAGACTTCACAGTGCACAACGACCTTTTATCATAAACAAAGCTCCTCTATTCCCTTGCTGCTGCGACGCATGATGCCCACTCTGTCCGTGTGACCAAGCTTAGAGCTCACCTCACTAGAGCTGCTTCGTTTGCTCAACTACCATGAAGGCGCAACTTCCATTGGTCATAGAGGTTGGCCACTGAAATCGAAGAGGGCCCCCAGGAGAGAACAGGGGAAAAGTGAGGGAAAACAAGTAGAGAGATGTGCGTTCAGAGTCAGTGACCAATGACTGCTGACCTCTAATACCAAGCATGAGGACCAGCACCACGATGGTGGCGAAGGAGAAGCAAGAGCAACTAAAACAAATGTGCCAAGAATAGGAGGATCATAAGAAGGATGCGGAGATTGTGGGAGGGAGAACTGCTGATGCTGTAGGCAGACCTCGATCTGGCGCTGCTTGGTGGCCTTATCATCTGGCTTCTTCAGGTCATCTTTGCCGTGGTGCAAATTGCTTTCGCAGTTAGAGAGTACAACTACAACTACAAGAATGAAGCACAAGTGAAATTCAAATTCAAATTGACCATAATTATAAATTCCCCAGAACAACCCCCTTGACCACCATGTAGTAGTAACGGACGTGGCGAAGCGCTATGCAGCTCGGCGTCCACCACCTTGGCGCGGAAGGGATAACAGCCCATATTAGCTTACAAAGTATCGATAGTTTCTTGGTGCGCGAAGTATTGATAGAAGTCGTTGTAGATGGAGACCTTCAGGTTTTGCCCGTAGTCGTGGATGGAGAGCTTCGGGTTTTGCCCGTAGTCGTGGATGGAGAGCTTCAGGTTTTGCCCGTAGTAGTCGTGGATGGAGAGCTTGTTCGGATTCCTGCGTTGTACTGTGTGGTCGCAAAGGGGTACTAGTCGCAAGTAAAGCGTACTCGCGAGCGAGCCGCAGCTTTTACGCCATAGGTAGCGAGGGTAGTTGCGGCTCTCTTGTGATTGATATCAGGTAAGTCAAGTCAGTGTTAGTTTAGACACTACATGCACCTAGTCTGTTAGTGCAAGTCGCACTATAAGGTGGAGCAAGCTCGTTTCCTGATTTTTTCAAGGGTTCGTTTTGGTTCGTTTTCTTTTTCTTTAATAAGTACATTACGCGGTGAGTCTGTGACCTAGCGTCGATGCCTTTTTCGACTCTTCATGTATTCTTTTCGATTCCTGTTAGTTTTTCATGATACAACTATAAACTCTAGCCTTTCAGTTTTTCGAAAAAAATCTAAGTATAGAGGAGGTTTCAGATCTGCTGCTTTTTACAAAACCGTAGGTACAATGCAAGCAGCATTGTCTAGCCCAAGTCGAGACCCTGAGAGCGTCTCTCAACATTTCTCTCCTCAGTGTCCGACCCTTGGTTGTCCTGAAAAAAAAAACGTTAACGTTTTATCTGCGTCCGCTCGCCTTCACCCACCGAAGCGTGCCCTGCGCCTACAACTCACAAAAACAAGTACTCTGTGAGGGGTTGCTCTTGCTGCACTTCCTTGTTCAAAAGCCCAAAAATACAACTAGCCAAGAACGATACAACAATCCAAGCCTGCTAAGCCAGGACAAAAAGGTCATTTTCAAGAAAGAAATTCAGGCACTCCCGTGAAGAGGTTATAGACGGTCGTCCTTGCATTCAGGAAGACTTCACCACGTGGAGAAATCGCAAAAAACTGTGTATCGTTGGGGATAGTCAGATATCTACCATTCTGTGGATTCCAGAGTCTATTACTTTGTCTATAGATCACCCCAACTCCCGTTGTAGCTCGTACTTCCAGACACTGACGGACCAGCGAGTCAGTTATGGCTTTGGCCTTATTTTTTGCTAGAGGTCGTCCCATCTGTCTAGCTTGATGTAGTTGTTTGGGATTTTTGTAGCCCTCCACCTCTTCTTCACTATCACTATGACTATAATCCCTGTGACTACCACCATCAATGCCCCCTGTCCTCCCTACAAATTGACTCTGCTCCATCCTCAAGTGATAGTTTGAGGCTGTAAAACCTCGTAAGCACTTGACCACGTCTAGATCGGCGTCCTCCTCCAAATCGGTGAAACCAAACTTGTCATGCTTTATTGAGTACTGCAAAAGCGCAATACTCAGACCTGGCGCTTCTCTGATGATTTAGAGGTTGATGCAAGTTGACAAATCTATCACCACGCTTGTCTATCACTTTCCTAGTTTCCTTAGCTCTTGAGCTTGACACTCCTGAGTTTGACCCTTATCTAGAAGTGGGTCGCATATCTTCTATACCTCTATATCCACTAGTAGTGGGTCGCATATCTTCTACTTATAATATAACTTTCCTAGTTTCTTTAGTTCCTAGTCATCAGTGGGTCGCATACCTCCTATGACTTTCCTAGTACAAAATAAAGTTGATAGATCGAAATTTGAAATAGTGGTCAACTTCCACTCCTTAAATGATCGTGGGTATCAAGCGAGTCACGTCGTAGTGCTGATGGAAATCTACTTGTTGTGCGTTGCCTTTGTTCATATTGCCCGCGTTGTAAGGGACCATCCCACGATGCTCTCCGTCTAGTACCTGCTTCTCACTCACAACACCTCCTGAGTGGAGACCTTCTACAACTTCTGCCACCACTTCTGCTGAACTACCACTTCTCCTCACACTCGACAATTGACCGTCGTAGCGTAGCAGATATCGATTCTTTTCCACGACGTACATCTGACGCCAGGAGTTGTCTAACCGACTATGGACCAAAGCGCACTGTACTGGCTCCTGCAGCATAAAGCCTCGCAAACCGGCTTCAAGTTTACCTCGGGGGACTCCTGTGTAAGACCCTTTTTCGTGCGATGTCGAGAGTTGTCTTGCGCTCTGATAGGACCAGGAGACGACGCGATCGTTCGCACTGTCAGCGACGAGTACCTGGCTTGACTGTTGCTAGAAACTAAGCAACTAATTTCCAAAACCAAAAAACGGAGGAGGATCTACAATAGAAGACAAGGAACAAATGCCGAAGAGAATCGAAACTTCAAACTGAGTGATGGAGAAAGATCATAGTGCCAATCCTGCAACTGCATATACTCAATCAGCACCTAACATCACTGAATCTAAACACAGAGTACATCATATCCCTTCGTCACGCAGAGACCTTTCGGCATGTTGAAGCCGCTGAAATCCAACATATGTACAGGTCCGCCGCCAATGGCCTTCCAACGAGACAGCGACCCACGGTCGGGGCTGTCGTGAATCGCTACTCGGTAAACCAGGGAATTAGAGGCGAGACGTAGTTGTTGAGTGTTGCTGAGGACCGATTGGAGGTAGTTGTTGGGGAACGACTGGACGGGTGTCTGTGCCCTCTATAATTTCCCTTTATGCGACTTTAATGCCTACCCCCTACACCCGCTTCATCAACCAGCATTATAAATATCAACCACAGGAGCCATGCATCATCCACGAACTCCAGCATCTAACAAATATCCGTTTCCATAATGTGAAGATTCGTTACCGATAGGTACAAATACACACCATGCAAAGGGTCCAAAGCTAAGTCGCCGATTTCATAGTGCTTCATTCCCCTACCTTCATGCTTATCCGGAACCATCAGGTAGCGCGCGACTTCTGTGGGAGCTTTAGCGTAGCCTTCATCAGTTGTACTTGTGCATGTCTAGTATTGACATAATGAGTATGAATACTGGGCTGAGAAGTTGTGAAAGTGAATGCACCTGCACTCATCCCGCTCCGCTGTACTTATGGTATCCCGCCTCATATATCCTGTGGGAAATCAATAAGTATACTTATCAATTCTTGTCTTGTATTCACTTGTTCTTGTATCTTGTATTATCTGTTTTTCTTGCTCTTGTATTTACATACCCGTCATAACACAAGCCCCAAAATAGATTGGGTCGTATCGCTCAATGTTGTCTGGTCGCGGTCGGTCCAGCATTACGGTGCGTTCCTGCGATTTCCGCACCTCAAATTCTTCCCACCGGATGCAAACACGATAGCTCCTCTTGAATTCTTGAAGAACAAAACATAGAAGGGAAGAAAGAAGATAAAGATTGTCTAAGGGACTAGTAAACTAAAGGCAAGAAGGTAAAAATAGTGACGAGTGTGAGACCATTTTTAATGATAATGAGCCGTATGCTCATGAAATAACTACTGCTCACACTCACTGAGGTATTAGGCCCTCACTGAGGTATAATTAGGCCACTACTCCATGCACTCCATGCACCATGCGTGCTATAAACTACTCTGTAATATCCCTTCGACCTCCGAAATCATAACACCGATTTTCTGAATGTCTTCTTGATCGCAGTCCACTGGCAGCTCTATCATTCGCGGATCCCTGGGCAGCCCTTGCACGTACAACTCGCACTTCACCTTTCGAAGGATAAAGGCACTTTTTCTCTGTTTCATCACACTATTTCTTGGATCTGCTTTAGTTCTTCTTTTGTCCTCGACGTCCTGTTTGGCAATTCGAATATCAGGACTTCTTTTGTCCTCGACGTCCTGTTTGACGATTCGAATATCAGGACGATCGTTGGAGGCTTGTTGCGCCTTCGTCCCAGTTGGAGGCTTCTTGCGACCACTACTAGGTGCAGCGCCCTTCGTCCCAGTTGGAGGCTTGTTGCGACCACTACTAGGTGCAGCTCCACTTACAACTGCATCTGAGGACTCTAAACCGGAAGACATCATACTTCCGCTTCCACTAGTCGTGGAAAAAACAGAGAGTGAACCACCATCACCTCGTAACATCGCTGCCATCAACTCCTCCTCGGAAACGTCGTCGACTTGTCTTTTCAGTCTCGGCACAGCAGCATTTTCCTGAGAGGAAAATTTCAGGCCAGGTGGAGAACCTAGCTCTTGATGTTCGACTTGATCATCAACTCCTCCTTCGTTAACACCTCTTCTGACGGTGTCCTCTTGCTTCTCTCTTCCACTGGGCGCCGTACTAGAACTGGTATGTTGCCTAGATTGAGATGCAGCAGAGTTGAGGTTGTCATGATCTCGCGTAGGAGGTCCACGTGGAGAACCTAGCTCTCGCCGACGCCGACCCCTGCTGTGTCCACCTTGTGATTCTTCATTAGAGGTAGGTTTTTGGTGCTTGCTTACCCCGCTTTTTATGCCTTTCTCCCTTAGGAGAAGCATAAAAAGCGGTAAGAAAAGCACCTTTAACCTACCCTTAACTTCACTATCAGCACCAAGTAGAGTATCGGCACCCGGTATTCGACTCTTTACTTGAGTATGAGAAGCTGGCGCAGCTTCCGACTCAAGACTGTGCTTGCTGGGTCCAACGTCTGCACTCTGTTGGCGAGAATTTCGATCTTCATCCACTCGTCGTGGCGGCGTTTGCACCACAGAAGACGGACTAGCAGGTCCACCTTGCTGTATTGTCTTCGACGCGGGTTGCGCATGATTATTTTGTTTCTCTTCATGCTGTCCTCTCTTTCCTTGAACAGCAGCCGTCCTACTTTGTACTGATGGCGCGCGTCTTGCAGATCCTGACTTCCCTTGGTCCTCAGCACCTGTTTTTTGGTCAGAACCTTGTTTTTGCTCAACAGTGCCGTGCCTCTTAATCGAAAATACGGATTCTAATGCCGCTTGGTCCTCGGCAGATAGTTGCCATTGCGCGTTTACCGGACGCAAAAACAAGCATGTTGTCCATATGAAGACGAGGAGGAAGAGTCTCCGCATCATGATGACTCGTTGCAGATGGATCTTTCGTGTATAGTACTACTCTGTAGCACCTTCATCATGAGTTCGGTATAGCTTTCTATTTCTACACAATAAATCCAGCAAATGCCTCATAGGAAGATCTTCTTTGATGAAAAGAGAGAAAGCCTTCCTCGTTTATGGGTTCAGTCTCTCTCTCTTTCTCGGACAGCACCACACGGAGGATTTTGATCTCCACAAAAAAAATGTCTCTCACTCAGCTCTGCTGTCTCTTGTTACCAACGAGCGAATAAAATTTTCAGCTACAACAGGCACACTGCTGCTTCCTCTAGAATCGCCGCGCTTGAAGAGGACCACAGCTGCTTCATTCTTCGTGCCCGTCGTTCTAAGAACGAGCACAAAAAACCACTGTACCTGCATACACCACGGCAGCATCAAGTACAGCTGCTATTCATTACCACATTCATCTGAGAGCCAGGACCATCCTGTCCTCCATCAACATCTCCAACTAGTCCTGTAGTAAATGAACCAGGACCTACTTGGTCATGAGGCACTATTCCTGCAGTGGCACACCTCCTCAAAATTAGTTGTGCTACAGTTTTCAAAGGAAATCGACCCCTCAATCTTGGATCTTCCTCACTGTTCAAGCGGATCGTAGCTTGATGCTGTTGGTGTTGAGCCTGTTGTTCCCTGGTAGAAGCAGTATGGTAATGGTTTTCCGGCTTTTTCACCTTTAGCATGTGAACGTTATCAAGATTTTCAAGAGCTCCACTAAGACCACTCGGACCAATCTGCTCCGAAGGTCCACACGCTCCTTGAGTATCTGCAGAACCTTTGTAAATCGTAAATCCGGCTGTGGTGTGCTGCGCGGCTTCTCCTGCCCTACAACCTCCTCTACCTTTATTTACTTGGTGAGCCTGAGAACTGCAACCTTGACCAGGCGCATCAAGAATATCAGAAGATGCAATAGAGGACCAAGAAGTGTCAAGGTCTACGCCGCCTGGAGGTTGTAATGGTCTTTGCTGTACTTGCAGCTGCTCTGAATGTAGTATTTGCTGCTGCTCAGACACAGGAGCGGGAGCATGTTGTAGTTGTGGAATTTCGGTCGTCCTCGTAGTCCCAGCACTCGCCAACATTTCAATAGCCGGACTCCGTCCAGTCAGTGTCCTGGCTGCACTAGTCCCACCCGTGTCTGCATCCGTTCCACAAGGTGCTAGAATTAGAAGTACTATAGGGAATTCAGCTCAGGGATCATCTGGGTCCCTTTTTCCTCTCGTCTTTTTCTCTCCCTCTCAGATGACTCATTTAATGAGATGATGAATTCCCTACACCCATAACAGAAGGGCTCCAGCTGCTGTGAAAGAAGTTCTTCCGGAAGCTCCACTTGGGAAATCTCCCGTTCCGCCTTGCTGGGGCTCCTCTGGCACATCCCGGATCGGAATGCTCATCACATCCGGCACCACATCTTCGATCCTCGCACCACGCTCTTGTACTTCTGAAAAAAGTTGCCGCCACCACCTGTCTGCTGATGTACTATTACGAGTTGTACTTCCAACAAGGAGTCCTCCGGAAAGTCCTGTATTATTAGAGCTAGCGAATGTTCTTGTAGTACTTAGTAAGTACTACAAGAACATGTTACGAATCCTCCGGAAACAAGTCCTGTATTATTAGAGCTAGAAGTTGTGCCACCTCGTAGCATCCCTGAGTAGACCTCCCGAGACCCGCTCTTCCCTTGAAGAAAAAGAGGCCAGGGATCATGCTCGGACCATGAAGGCACCATGCTTTTTCTTAGTATCTGGTAAGCGTGAGAAAAGAGGCGGGAAATACGAGCAATGAATGGAGGAGTAGCTTCTAAGATATTAATCCAGCTGTGCTATATTCCACCTTAGAGAATTATGCATTTTCTTAATATTTCTAGCATTCCGATCTCGATGCAGTCGTCTGATGTGTTGCGTCATTAATGCCTGAAATTGAGCGCGGTTTTTCTTCGGTTCCGAAGCAAGCAAGTGCTGGTCAACGGCTTGAATGTCAGCCATAGCCATCTGATGACACAGAGGCTCGTCTACTCCTCCTGACGGATTCGACTCGTGTACTCCTCCTGCAATGCCAGTCGTCGATGTCCCGCCAGTGCTTCTACTCGCATGTTCTTGATGCTGTGCACTTGGTGGCTGGTGGTTCACAGGAGGAGAGGACTGATGAGCGCGATTTTGGCTCCCTTCTCTACCACGAGAGCCGACACTCCGCATCCTCTGCGTCGACGACGTGGTGCTGTGCATCATTACTTTTCTGTTCTAGTTCCTTGAAGATGGGTCACGTTCAGACTCAAGTTGTGTTGAACAATATCTGTTTAAGTACCTAAATGGATCTGGACGATGGTCGTGGGATGGATTCGTCATATAGAGTATGTCACATAATGTGTAAGAAGACCTCCTCCAGAGCTGTCCCTTATTATAAGTAGAGCTGTCCCATATAGAGCTGTCCCATATAGATTTGTCCCTTACAGAGTCAAGGTAATATCATCAATAAAGGTCTATGAATGCTGCATAAGGTTACCATCTATAGGATCTTCGTTTTTAATGGACCGTTTTGGATCTTCACATCTTTTTTTGCTTCCTCCAAGTACGGGGAGCGCTCCTATCTAGGTGTGTCGCTCGTCTCAAGCGCTTTCTCGTCGTAGAATGAAGTTCGCAAGTGTGAAACAGGGTTGCGAACCGTAGAATGAATGTTGCGAACCTGTTTCACGCTTCACTTCATCGCACGAAAGGTATTAAACTACTTGATGAAGGAAGTGAGACACAACCACGAAGGATAGGATAGGAAAGTTATTGCTCCGCCGTCCAGAGTTTGGCCTGCATTCTCCATATGGAGTATGTGCAAGAAGAATCCGTCCCAAGACCATCGTCAAGATCAATTTAGGTAGCCGGTGGCGATTCTTTCCCTAGATGTTGTAATATGTCATGCCATGATGATATCTCTTTTTACGTCCTGACTAACCCAAAGAGAACTCTTCAAATCATTTTCTTGATACGACAACTAGGATGCGTGTGCGCAAACTATTAACTTTGTGTGGAACCACCACAACACTGTTGAAGATTACGTCCTCAAGCCATCTTCCTCCCTAACATTAAGTCATTCTTGCAGCAATAAGAGTAACATTGTATTTGTAGTTGGTATAGCATACGTACGGTGATGATGTTGGAAGATGAAAGGATAAGGATATAGCTCTGCTCTTATTTGACCGAAAAAGGACTCAAGGAGCAACTAGTACAACACTTTTGGTTGCACATCATCCAAGTACATGATTAGTACTTCTTCTATAAGAATAAAGTTGGAGGTCGTTCTACATACATCACATAGTACTGCAGCATGTACATTGATT
Source organism: Amoebophrya sp. A25 (assembly GCA_905178165.1). Classification (NCBI taxonomy): domain Eukaryota; class Dinophyceae; order Syndiniales; family Amoebophryaceae; genus Amoebophrya; species Amoebophrya sp. A25. The sequence goes on from CAJINU010000080.1 coordinate 440,495, forward strand.
ATCTTGTGCGAAGATAATGCAGTGATAACAACTACAAGATAGTTATAGAAATTTAAATGATGGTCTAATGGTATCTACACTGCCTAGACAAACGAAATAACAAGAAAAGCATACGGATTTTAGGAAACAGCCTACTATGATGACCCCTTCTTTCAGACAACACATCATTCAACATCTAGACTATGAGAGTAGAACAAAAAAACATCTATTTAGATTCAGACAGCCAGAAGGAGTTCTGCATCATTCAAACGCTCGAGATTCTAGACAACCCCGAACATGCCCCGGCACGCACTGCCATCCTCCCTACGGAAGTTCGCATCTCCTCTTGACGTCTTTCCTTACGTTCTCACGCAACCGTTTCATCAGAGACAAGTCTCTAGCTTTCAACGTGACCCGATTCGCGTGTGATGCTAAGAGCAGACTGTTACTCGAAAGCAGCGTTAGGCTTTCCTCCATCACCTTCTGCAATAGAAGTAGAGCGTGCGTGGTCCACTTTCGCCCGTTCCAGCCTGCGAGTTCCTGAGCTTCTCTAACGCACAAGCGGAAGGAACGGGGATTAGAATGTGAGATGTGCTTCTTTCGCTGTAATTGTGACCACTTTACGTAATTATACTCCAAGGAAGAGGTAGTGTATGAAGTACGATACGAGAGTCTACATGTTCAGGGAAAACTTATAATCGTAAGTTTCGGCAACAGATACCGATCTCGATTTTTTTGGAGAAGTTTGATTTCCATCTCCGCCACTTTCTGTTGATATAAACCAGACGCAGTGTGGATGATCCGCGTTACACCAGAAATCTTCACTGGGACGTCTTTTAGTCGTTTTATATCGATTTGCGGGTCGTAGTCCTTCTTTTGCTTCGCAGCAGCATCAAAAACAGATCGCATCTCCGATTCATCCATGTCCGCTAAATCCGAGGTAGGGATCTGGAAGTTTGGTACTCAGGAATCAAGAAACATGATTTCGCAAGCTCAAGCTTGTTCAGTTCGTTGTATTAAAACTGATTTACAGAGGAGCAAAATTAGTACTCCTGAAGATATAGATATTAATCAAACAAAGTCAGCAACAGGCGTTCCTAAACTTCTACGACGATGAATAGTGATTCGATATGAACTTTAAATCTCATGAAGAGACTAGTAAATAAGCCGAAGGAAGCATAGCATAGCATGAGTCTCACATAGTCTTACATGTACTATCTGGGAGACTAAACATTCTCACTTTATAACTTTGAGTAGCTCAGGAGTACATAAACGCCGCCTCCTCCATCTGGTCCTTTGTTCTCGTCGACGAGCGACTGCACCATATCAGCCCTAACCATTCTTTCCTCAAGTTCCACGTGTCCGATCCTTAGCTTGCTAGGAGAATCTGAAAGATAAAGCACAGCAATTACTAAATATCAGAATGAAGAAATACAGTGGAAGAAGTAGTAGTAGTATAAAGATAACTATACTTATACTCTGTTTTGCTCTATTTGTACAGAAAGAACTTAAAAAACTTTGTCTAGTCTACATGATCATTGTTTGTCGCATAGGCTGCATAACTAAGCGTTTTCAGTAACACTCATATTTTAAAAACAATTTTGTTCTACATGAGGCAACTTAGTAAACTTTTAAAAAAGTACCTCCTCTCGCCACCAAAGCAGATTTTCCGTGTGCTTTGGGTTGTGCTCCTGCCTTTGGTGAGGGTCCCCCTCGTCCCGCCTTTTTCCCTACACTCGGACTTACTACAGGATTGCCATTTTTGGAAGTTGTAGTTTTACTAGTTGCACTTTTGGAAGTCTTAAAGCTCAGCATTCGTTGGTCACTGACTCTGAACGGAAGAGACCTCCTTCAAAGCTCTCCCCTTTCCCTTCTTTTATTTCCCCTGTTGATTCTCTCAAGAAGGGGTCGCCTCTTCGATCTCAGTGACCAACCCCAATGACCATTGAAAGTTGAGCCTTAAAAGTAGTTGTACTAGTTGCACTTGTACTTGAAGATGATGCGCCAGACGTTGACGTTCCACTAACAGTTGCTCCTTCACCCTTCAACTTCGTTATCCTTGTTGGCTTAACGCCGCTACCAGAGGATGGCGCTTTTGCCGGTGAGAAAAGGGACGCTGAAGAAGAGCTCGAACCTGATGAAGCTCCGACGACTGCTTTTGGCATTAGATCATGAACTATAATTTTAGTATTATCTTGAAGATGAAGAGGAGCCTTATCTTTAGCATGCTTAATGACTTTGCTTTTGCTCCAGGAGTGTCCTTTGCTGCCGCAGCAGGAGTCCTCGCCTTACTTCCATTCAGCATCGCTTTGGCACCACCTCCTGGCGTTTTGGCTTTTTGACCAGAAGAAAATGAGGCCGTTGCCTTGTTCTTATTGGATGATGATGAGGATGGCGTTGCTTGGCTATTGGATGATGAGAATGGTGAAGCTTTGGATCCCCCTCCAGATGCCGGAGAAGGTCCTGCCTTTGCGCCACCTTTCCTCGAGGATAGAGACGAAGCCGGTGATACTAATCCCCCGCCACCTCCAAGTCCAACGCCTCTAGCATTGTTCCTTGCTACTCCAGCTGCTGCTCCGCCTGCGTTTGGCAGATTACTATTAGAGGTATGCTCTTGGTGTTCGTTGTTAGTACCCCGTTCGTCATGCCTTTCCCCCTTCAGGAATGCAAGCCGAACGGTATAGCAAGAACACCTCTAGCCTACCCTTAATACTAGACAGATTACCGTTACTAGGCGAATTCGACACGCTACGACCTCTACTACTATTCGGCGTTCCCTGACTTGATTCCTCTACAATGCCGTCTTGAGAGTCGGACGCTGTGTTTTCTGTCCCATCCTCGTCAAACACGCCTTCGGAATCCTCTATTTCTCCGTCTGACCCAGGTGAAGATGACGCACTTATTCTGCCACTAAGTCTCCTATTATTAGAGCAGATAGTGATAGATTTGTCTGCCACTAAGTCTCCTACACGACCTTCTAACACAATTCAGCAGCTCAAGGATAATTTACAGCATCTCGAAGTTACTACATTCTGAGCGTGTTTTGTTTTCCCTTTGAAAAGAAACGTGTCTAAGTCCATCTTGGGACTGCTTCTTTTCCCCTTGAAAATAGAGTCTCCGACGAGCAAGAGCGATGCTTCTAAAAATGGATCAGCATTACCATTAGGGGAAGCCTTAATATCAGAAGCGGTAGAATGCTGTCGTTGTCTCTTGGCGGCAGGGCGGTCTTCGTCGTCAGAGGAGGCCATCAGGTCATCCTCCTGATCCTCCTCGACTCGCTGTCTGGTACCGCCAGAACGAGACATTGTTTTCTCCACTGACTTCGGTAAGTATCATTTACTCAAAACAAACGACCTGGATAGAGTTCATCTTCAACTCAAACATAACCTGGAACATGTAAAATAAATCAAACATAACGACCTGGGTAAAGTTCATCTTGTTCGATTTCCAGATTCCTATAGTAGGACGCCATTCAACTTCTACTTGATTCCTATAGTTTTTCCCAATTAATCTTCGTGAACCATTTCAAATGAGCCCAACGTCGAGCAAGTGAGGCATCTTTATTACTGATAGACCAACCTCTCAATCTCTTCACGGAACGGGCACTATCTTCATGGAACGAGGACCCTCAGCAGAAACCCGACGGTCGCAATCTTCAATTATTATACAGAGGTTGCAACACCAATCACGAGAATGAGAATCGAACGGAGAATTGAAATCACTTCCATGATGTGTTCTTCCACCCGAGCAGGGGGTCTCTGGTCTTCTATTCCCCGCTTGATTAACTTCAGAAGTTTGTTACAACGAAGTCTGTAAAAAAAAGGAGTAATTTCGTCCTGAATCGACAGGGCACTTAGAACGATGCCCAGCACATCTTCGTCTGTGTCCTGGTTGATTTGAAATCGAAAAACGAAAATCGAAAAGTTGCGCAAAAGTATGATGATGGAAAGCAGAAAAAAAAAGAAGCTGGATTCAAAACTGGTGCACTTAACCATGAATTCTTCAACGATAAGGCGGTAATGACCTAGCATCTTCATCTGGCGACTACAGTAGTACCCCAAAACTATTCATGGACCGAAGTATTAAGAGACTTTTTTTAACGCGTAAGTAGTCTTATAACCTGAGAACCAACTTCCTCGGAAGCGCAATCCACTCACCCATTCCCTCGAGCATCGCAACAGCCTCATGTCACCGCAATAACCGCACCCTTTCCCTCCGTCCCAATGAGAAAAATTCAAAGTATGCAGACTGGCTCCGTAGAAGTTTCTCCAACGCAGGAGGCTTGCCGTGGAGCATCTCATAGACTGCTGCATCTCTGTTTTTCCGCTTCCTAAGCTCCACAATCACCTCTTTCAAACTTTCTGCTAACTTCTTGTCCTCTACATTGAAGAGCTCGCGGAGCATCTCAACACGCAAGACGTGAGGGAGCCTCTCATCCGAGCAGGGTAGCCAGAGGTTGGTAGTAGGTAACCTGAATGATGAGGTTGCAAGTCATGAGGTAGCCAGAGGTTGGTAGTAGGTAACCGTAACCTGAGTGATTTACATATTTTGAGGTTGCATCAAGGGACGAGGCTTCTTTACAGTAGAAAAGTCTGATGAGTCTTGTCATTGTCGATGCATAAAATCATGCACGGATCAAAACGGAGGTTGGTTTTCCAGGTGCGTAGTACTAGGTCATTCGTATCACATCGTCCATTCTTCAGAAATGCAGATAATTGTACTATTCAAGGTTGAGAGGACCATTCATTTATTAGTAGCAATCTCAAGTACAGAAGACTTGTAAAAATGAAATGTTTCAGGAGCAGCACTTAAAAATACTAGTTGTACCCAAAGAACCTCCTAGTCCTAAACTGTATAAGTACTACTGTTTTCTTCGCACGTGCATTCTTTGTTCGAAGAGGCTTGATATAGCTTCATCCTCCTCTAATCCTGCGCGTGCCTCTACTCCACTACTTGCCGATTGCTCCGCTACGTCTGCTAGTAGTGTACTCCTCAGATCCTGCGCTGCATTCAGCAGTGGGCCACGTGAAGATGTTGATGATGTCTGCGGTTGTGGTGGTGGTCGTATCGAACTCGAAGTAGATGTTGTAGGGGCGGTAGACATAGTATTCATTTGGGGAGGGCCACTTATTGTGTTTGGGAAGCTGTTGCTATGCCGTCCCGGATGCTGCGATACTCCCGGTGGTCTAGAACTAGAAGCTGTGGGGCCAATGTTGATACCAGTAAAGCCGCTTGTAGGAACCGCGGCCCCTAACAATGCTGTTGTACTAGTTGCTCCTGTAGTTCTAACGGCTGAAATTCCAAAGCTCTGTTGCCCGCCAGCACCCCCAACGCCCGTCGAAGTACTACTGGGAAAGGCCATACTACTACTAGATCCAAATATAGGTCCTGAAGACCTCCCCTGGTGTACGTTGTTCGCTCTCGGAGGAGGTGACGAAGCGTAGCCATCGATGCTCATACGTTGCACGCCTCCAACATTCCATGACGTCATGGCAACTTGCCCATCTGCGTCCTCCATCTCCACGTCTTCGGGTATAGTGACTGTCACGTCGGGTATTAGAAGATGATACCTAATTTTACGTGTTGTATATCTAACGCTTTAGACCACACCGTTCAGTCATCCTGTACCTTCAAATTAGAAGAGCAAAATGACCGAGTGATCTACTATCAAGTACGTATAACCAAAAGTAGCCACGGTTCTTGTCTGCTGCCACGACGCTACTACGCAATTTCAAAAGCTACGATCGCTAATGCGGCGACATCAATCCACAAGAGAAGTTTCTGAGTCCCCATGATTCTTAACAACAAATCCCCAGCAGCTCTTTCGCCTTTCGGCGTTGGCAACACTAAGCGACGCGCTGTGCCAGCAGTCAGCTCGTCTGGAGGACTGCTGGCTATATTTCTACTCGGCAACCGACTGTTGGTTTTCACGTGAGACGACTCTGCTTCACTTTGGAACAAAGCTCTTACCGGTTCTTTAGACAGAAGGGCAGAAACATTGTCGGAAACGAGTCGTTGTACGTGTTCATGTTGTTCTCGTTCTGGTCCATGATCTTGTGGAAGATTTACTGCTTGGGGACGTGCTAGAAGCGGTTGTTGATCTGGGACTGGGTGTTGATGCAATGGCTGTCCCGTTTCTGCCTGGAGTGGTCCTCTTCCAGCCTCTACTGCACTCGCAAACGAAGAGGAAGACGAGGCTGTCGCTGTGGGTCCTCCAGGCACGATCAATTTTGGGATTTTTATAGGAGCTCCAGGCCCCCTCGCACCTTGAACAAGAAGCGTTTCTAAAGGTGTACTAGAGTCACGAAGTGAACCGGCATTGTTTCCTTCCTTTCCTACTTCTGCCATTTTTGTAGTTGCTGGGTCTTGGTCTTCATCTACCAGACAAGTACTCGAACCAGTTCTGTGGTCATGATTCTCCGCACCTTTTCTTGCTTCTCCACCACCAGCTACTGCTACTCCATCTTCGTTTTCCTTTCCCTTCATCGCCGCCCTCCTCTCAGTTCTTCCATCTACATTCCTTCCATCTACGCCTACCTTCGTCCTTCCATCTACATCGCGACCCTCGTCGTCAAAATCAAGAACCTCTCCTACGAGGTCCGGTTCAAAATTCTTCCGGCAGGATCCAGCCTCACTATCTGAGTCATAGCGACCTTTCCTTGAGGAAGGATTGATACTGTGCCCACCATAGACACTACTGATCGTCTTCCGATGAGGTCTGGAAACGAGTGCGACGTCCCCCTTGATCACAGGTTGCTCCTGCTCTGTCGACGGCTGTTGCACTGCTGAAGTTAGAGTTGTTGCAGACTGTCGAAGTACTGATTCTCGTAGTGCTGCTGGTGCGTGTGCTTCTGGTGCGTGTGCTTCTGGTGCGTGTGCTTCTGGTGGTTTCTGAAGTAGTTGTGGTGGTGGATCTTCGGAGGCTACTGTCTTCTGAACATTCTGAGTCTGATCTTGATCAACATCAGTGTTGACTCTCACATGCTCATCAAGGGACATTCCCCTCGCGCCCTGTTGAGGTTGTTCCCCACGTGCTGCTGCTGATCCAGCTACAGATGCGTTCACGCAGTTCTTGGCAACCGAATGCCGAATCGGTTGCGAAGTCGACACGTCAGCCTCCTGCGTTTCTAAGATAAAAATGGAGTCACACGTATCTTCATGCACTAAAGTTTCTTGTTCTCCCAGCGTAGAAGAAACCCCTCTGATATCATCTCGATCTCCTCCAGCATGCTCTTCATCTCCTCCATCATGCTCTTCTATGATCCCTGAAGCTAGACCTGCTGGACCCACTGGATCTGAACTTCCAATACGTAGACCACGACTTGTATTTTTCCCTACAATTCTATTTAGTGGCTGCCTCGCTAATGCCTGTGCCGGAGACATGGCATCTTCTTCCTCGTGTACTATGGAGACATCGATCACGCGCAGTCCGTCTATCTCTAGGCTCTGCGATCTCGTAGTACGAAAAGCATAATCAATACTGCTCGTCGGAGGAGCTGAAGTCGTAGGAAAACGAGGATCTTCTAGTTTGGTGCTTTGTTGAGGTCGTTGAGCATCATTCTGGTCTAGTCCGTTGCGATCTAATCGAGTTGTACTCGTCTTTGGACGATGCAAGCCAGTAGTTTCCTCTACCCCTACTTCGCCCTCCCCTCGTGCTCGCGCCTCAGGTTCAAGCTCGTCTCCTTCTCCACCCAGCACAGCTTTTACGCTCTTCCGCCTCCTCTTGGATTCAGGCGTAGCAGCTTCAGCCACATCTGGAAACAGCGCAGCAGCTGAAGCAACTCCGAATGTCTTACTTCTTGATGTTTTCGCCTCTCCCTCTTCTGACTGTACTAGTTGTTCTTCACTTACAACATCCTGTCGGCTTCTCCTACTAGCACCTATTGTACTGCTGCTGGGTACAACCTGAGAAGCTTCTTCGTGGCCAGTGCCACTTCTGACACAACTAGCACCAGAATTACTCGCACCACTAAAAGTAGAAGAAGCTTTTCCAAGTCGAGTCCTTGTTGTTGTACTCAAGAAAGGCATATTTTGTTCAGTAGTAGATGATGTAGATGATATTTTTGCACCCATGCTTCTAGTTGTAGTGTACAAAGAATTCATCTCAGGCGATTTTTTCTTCGTCTCAGGAGACCTCTTTGCTTCTCCAGCGACACAGGGTGCGCCATCGAGCGTCGACGCTCGTCTTTTCCTTGGCCGTTCTGCTGATACACTCACAGGCGCTTCTATACGATCAGCCTGGAAGGTACTGTTTCGGGATGACCTATTTGTCTTTTGTTGACCACCAGTACTACTAGGTTGTGTATTATATCCTTCCACCTCCGGCTGTCCGTACACCTGCGGCCGTCCTTGTACCTCTGCCTGCGGGTGTCCCTGTGCCTGCGCTAGTCCGTGCGATAACCCTCCACCAGCACCACTAGTAGAACTAGAAGTCTTCATACTTATGTACTCATCTAAACTCCCTGTCTCTTCTAATCTACGTGCTCCTCCAGGAGCTGAGGAAGATGTAGCTGCAGATCCTAGACCTGACGTCGTCTGAGGCACGTCTATCCTGTTCAGCATAGGCGGTTCGGTTGGACTGGTAGCGAGCGATGATGGCGCACTGGTAGAAGAGGCGTTGTCATTGTGACTACTTCCAGCACCAGCTACTTTACTACTAGAAGTAGATGCTGTTCTAGGTGGATTAATCTTCATCGTGTTTGACATGGTGCTCGCAGAAGTTGTTGTACTAGACGTTAGAGGTGCTGGATCTATTTTCATCGCTGATGTGGTGCTGTTTGTACTGTTCGTACTTGGTCGTCCAACTCCAAGATTTGTTCCTGCCTGCTGCTGCTGCATTCCCTGTTGTAGACTCGTCCCACTATTATACCTCGTATCAATATTAGCAAACGAAGTCGGCGGCACCACCGATCGCGTTCCTCTCGCTAACAATAAAGACGGAGGTGGCATTTTCTCTTGTGAGCTGGTGCGTACAACTGAAGCACTCCTCTTGTTAGCCTGAAATCTAGCATCGTCTAAATCCCGATCGAATGAGCCAGAGGATGCCATACGTCGCAGAGGCTCGAAAGGAGTAGACAGCTTCTTCGCAGCATTGTTGTTGGGTAGATTAGAGAAAGATGTTCAAGTAGGAGGTCCGAGGACTCATTTTTGTCTTCAATGCATCTTCTAAATACCAAAGTGGGCATTGTTCATGAGTGCTGGTCAACATAACCACAATAGAAGTACTAGAAGTCTATGGACGAAGCCATGAGTCATAACGTTCTCATCAGGCGCCTTGTTTTTCGGAACTCGAGGTCTTGGATTAGAACTATCGTCGTTATCCATCCTAGGTGTCGAAAACCATCGCGAGCTAAACAACGTATCACTCATCGACCCCAAAAAGTTCTTCGCGATGCTGCTAACACTGCTACCCGCGGAAGCTGTACTAGAATGCGTACGAGCAAGCCGCGCTGTCTTCGTCGTGTTCTCGTGTGTGTTTGATGTGGTCTCAGTTGCAGTGGAAGATGTAGGTGGGATGACCGGTGGGCCGCCGTAAGTGGCTGCTGACGAGGCAGTGGAGTTCGTTGTTGCAGTCATAGTGGGTGGTTGATCGGCAGCACCTTTTGTCGAAGCGCTTTTGTTTCGCGAAGTCATGGCACCCGCTGCTGAGGAAGAAGATGAAGAAGAAGAGCCCGATATTGTGCCCCGCAGCGTTTTACCCACGCCGGCTTTTTCCCTAGGTGAGACCCTAGGAGATGCTTCTAAATCAATCACATTAGAGGCTACGGAATTTTTACACTCTTCAGCACATAATTCCTGGCCTCTTTTCTACTAGGAAAAGAGTCAGGGATGGTCGTGAGGAATGCAATTCGGAAACCCTTAATCACACCGTCATCATCATCGTCGTCATCATCATCGTCCTCCATAAAAAGCTTATCCTCCTGTTGTTGTCCTTCTACTACTGGACTAGGATCTAGATCCACGACACCTTGACTATCATCCATAGATACGTCCAGGTTGATGACTTCTCCACTAGCAACCCTCGAATTAGGCAGAAAAGGATTCCGATTATCGGTATTCTTTTTGATGATTCCACTAGGTGAAGCCTGCTGCTGTTGTTGGGAGTCGCCGTCTATAACAATAACCTCGTCTACCTGTGTTCCTATTTGAGGTTTTAGTTGTACTCCTTGTCCTTTCGAGGTTTTAGTTGTAGTTGAAGATGATGTTGCAGCTGCATTAGTGTTCGCCTTTGTAGTTGAGATGGAAGATATATTTTTCATATTAAGATCGCGAGGACCTCTAGCGCCTTGTCCTGAAGCGTCAGTATTAGAGCTGTACATAGCATTCTTGGCATCCTCTTTCAGCGGCAGGGCATGATCCTTGGCGGGGGCTTATTTTTCAAGGATCATGCTGTAGGGGGATGCTCTCTGCTCGGTTGCCTTAATCGAAGAAACCTTGCTCATGAACGACGAAAAAGCACCTGCTCCTGCACCTTTTTTCTTATTCGTAGTACTGTTGTTTCCTGCTGTTCGTGGCGTTTTTACTGTGGGGAATAGGCTTCTAGTTTGGCCTGCTCCATTATTGTTCACGGAGGAAGAATTAGACGATCCTCGACTCGAGGAGCTACTGCCACCTTCCCCTCCACGAGAATGACTCTTTGAGCGACTCTTCGATACTGTTCGTCTATTAGTCGGAACGCGAGCCGTTGGAGAGGGGTAGAGTGAAGAGCCCTTCTTCTTCCCAGCGCCAGCAGTCGAGGAAGCACTAGCACTAGCACTAGCGCTGCTTGGATTAGAACCCACTCCCATGCATCTTTTCCCTCATCTGTGTCCCGTTTTCTACTTGCAAGCAGGTCAGGGATGAGCTAAAACATGGACTAAGTGAGGCCTTAATTGAACCGCTTGAGGAGGATGCACTGGAAGAGCCGTCCTTTGGTGAGGGGGCCTGAAATAGACTCTATCGGTGGAAGTGTAGTAACCCTAAGCAGCTATTGTTAGTAGTATCAACGTAGCAGCCGACGTAGCAGTCGACGTAAACTTGAATTGCAAAAAGGCTTATGGCTCATCAGAAGCAGTTTCAGGCTGTTCTTGCTCTTCTTCTTAAGTAGGTGGAGACGGAACTTCCTAAGTAGGTGGAAACGGAACTTCCAAGTTAGTTAGGATAAGAAATACCTTAGTCTTTACATGACGTCGGTGAAAAGCATAGCAAAGTCTGGTGGATAAGACAAAAAAAAATACCTTCCCCCTCGTTTTCCGTTCGAACAGGTGTTGATATGCCGCTTGTGAAGCCTTCGGTGGTACGGAAGCTGGACCTTGAGGATCCACGTATGCGGGTCCCTTGTTCACATTAACGTTGCCATAGGCGTCGGTTGGCCCTGCATCACCAGATTTTCCCGGCCGTCGACCAGCAGCAGCTTCGCTCTTTGCGGTGGGGTGGAGGGTGGGATTAGAGGACGTACATCATTGTAGTACATCATTGTAGTACATCATTGTAGTAAATTATTCATTGTAGTACATCATTGTAGTACATTTATTGTAGAGGAAGGTAATAGGTAAAGGGGGCTGGGGCACAACAACATTGTTGTAGTACATTCCTTGTAGAGGAAGGTAATAGTTGAAGGCGGCTGGAGGAATATTAGAGGAGGCATATTTATCAAGGGTCAACGATCGTGGCCAGTAGAGGACACCCTGCTTCACATAACGAGCCTCCTTTTGACAATAACACTTACTTAAAAAGAGAACGAGCACGAGAAATCAGCCTGTTTCACCATAAGAACTTGTCTCCCAACAGGTTGCTTCTCCTTGGACGCTAGAGCGGGTTCGCCTCTTTGCCTCCGAAGATAGTCCTCTACGACTCGAGGCCTGCGCCAACCAGGCCTCACTTGCACCCGTTGCCAATCACGATCCTTATTCAGCATTTTCGTTCGGGCTGCGAAGGTTAGAGGAGACGGGTTTTTTCCTACTCTTGCGGCAGTTGTACATAATAAAGAACGTTCTAGGCCTCTTCGTAAGAGTAACACAAACACTCGCACCTACTAGCACTAGTAAGAGCTAACTGCATCTTGCGAGTTCAGGGAACCTCTCTGTCGTTTTCTTCATAAATTCAACAAAGCGAACTCGTATGTGTACTCGTCGATTTTTTCTTGTCCTTCACTCATGTGTTGATCTGGGTGAACTAGAAGCGACAACCTTCGAAAAGCCTTGTCTACTTCCTGCTTACTTTAGAGGTAGGCTTTTGGTGTTTCCGCTTCCCATTTGTTCTACTGCTTTTCTCGTCCCTCAGGAGAGAGAGAGAGGCAAAACAAGCGGTAATACAAACACCTTTAAGAGCCTCGCCTTAATTACTGGCGTGAGGGCCGTCAACTCCTAAGACGTACCACGAGGATCTATGGTTCATAGCGGAAGATAAGCTGGCGGAAGCTTCGTCTCGAGACTGGGAGGCGCCTCGGGATGCGCCTCGGGATGATCCGGAAGGGAGGTCTTAGAAACCAGCATCGCCTAAAACTAAGAAAACCTGAAAAAACCGATATTCCCTACACCTTGAAAAAACCAGTATCCACTTCCACTACAAACACCTTCCTGGTGCAGGGCATTAATATCATATCTCTATCTTCCGCTACACCTTCAAGAATACAGAACAGCCACTAATCCAAACCCTATTGTTCACAATGAAGGAGATGGAGTTCCGAAAAATAATAATAATAGCTCGAGTTGCTCCATAATTCCATTGTGCACCTTGACCAGGCGCAAAACGGTGCATGCCAGGAGGCGCCTCAAAGTTGCGACCTCCATAGAAAACGCTCCTACTATTGCTCGACCACCCAAAGAAATGACTAGGATGACCTGCACTAGTGCTTCTGTTTAGACTAGGACAGCCCATCTTTCATAACATCTACATTTACTTTCTTCATAACATCTCTATTTACCTTGCTCCAAATAGAAAATGGCTAGAAGATGCTGATATTCTTTTAGCTTGTTCCAAGAAGGAGCAATCGGCTAGAAGATTCTTAATCTCTTAGCTTGTCCCAAGAAGAAGTTGGCTAAACAATGTACGTGTAAAAGACGGATTGACCACGGTGCCCATAATCTGTAGTGGCTGTTTTGCTGCCTGCTGGCACGACCGCCGCGGGTCGCGTCAGAAGGCTGCATGATCTTGTAGTCGGCTGTATTTCGACGTGATGGCGGTAATTTGCTCGGGACGAGACGGCGGCGGTGGTCACCACGACTAGGACTTTTCCTCGTAAGCTGCGGCGATGGTCATTAAAATGGTCATTAAATGGACATCCGCATGGACGTCTTCTACGTGGTCATCATCTTGGGGCGCTCATCAACTTGTACTGCAACACTCACGTTCGCTGCGACATCCGCATGATCTGTTGTCCTTCGACGACGTGGAGGACAACACGATCGTAATGCTGCGTGGGAGGACATGCTGGTCGTCATCACTACGTGATTTTAAGGTTTAGGATTTAGCACGACATTATATTCATTGACAACTACAAATGCCCTAATTAGTAGGGGCGACCGACAATCAAAATTAATAAAATAAAGGATAGAAAATCATACAGAGCTGAAAAACAAGAGAGTGAAGCGTTATGAATATCTGGCGTCTATGTCCATCCTAGACATAAAAAAAATGAGGTATAACGAAGAGGACCTGCACCACCAGCCGTGCTATGGATATCGTTTAGTCAAAAACAAAAATACAACAATGCCCGTTGACGTGCTAAACAACGTCTTCAGAGTATTTAGTACGACAAAGGGCGTCTTTTTGGAGCAGATAGTGCCACTGAAGATGACAATCATGCTTACGTGAAGATGACAATCATGCTCATTTTTTCAGAAAAAAAACTTTGACTCCACTCATGTTCACGTCTTCTTCATGCACACTAAGTTGTATTCTGCACAAAGCTAGACAGCCTGCTTCTTCGTACTCGGATACAGCTTGTTCCATCGCGAAACGACCACGTGGTCTTGTTCATATTATACTTCATTTGTGATTAGCATCACAAGCTCACCAACCTGGAGATTCAGATAAAATCAATCATGCTCCTTTGTTCAAGCATCGGGCTTTGATCTTGCGATTTTTTCCTGAGTATGTGACAAGAGTGATTTTCTTTTTGGGATAGACACACTATAATTTTAACCCTGCAATGATGAAATGCTGCTGTTTATAATTAGGTATGGTTATAGGATAAGGATATTATCGATTAATGATTGATAGTCTCGCTATATCATTGCGTGGCTGTTTTTTCAATACATTATATCTAAGAACGAGTTAGAACAATTGTTAATATTATCTACTAGTCTACTAGGTCTACTAGGTCTAGATTATTTCCAAGATATACGTTTCACCAACATAATTTTTTTTGCGCACAAGCACATCTCCTCAGTCATAAGTCTCCCTTTCAACTAGAACCTGCAAAGGACTGCAGTCAGAAAGAGGTAACAAGGAGGTCGTTGTTACAAGGTACTCTCCTTGTTTGGCGTACTCTCCTTGCAGTCTGGGGTACTCTCAAAAATAACAACAACATTTTCGCGTTGTTTCTTGTCCTTCAGACATGATAATTTTCCCAAAATTCCAACACCTTTTTGTTTGAAGTTTTACACTTTTTGACAAAGATAGGAAGATCTCTACTGAGAGTTTGTATCTGATTCTGATTTTAGCGACAATAGAAAAGTTCACAACTAGCTACTACACTTTTGATAAATCTGACATAAAAAAAAAGAGATGACAGGAAAGTCATATTTCTGTTTCAATAGCATAGGGAAGTAGTATCACCTACATCAATGATGTATATTTTCAGCATAACAAGACTCAGCAGAGGTTTCTGTTTCCTTAGCGCAGCATGCGCTATCCTTCTCAGTTGAAGTCATGCTCAGGTGGCTCGCCATGGATTTTTCGATCGACCGGTTTGCCTGTCAAATTGATTATTGGAGTTTCGATCGTGAGTGTGTCAGAAGGAATGGGCTGTGAGAGCAAAATCGATTCCAAAAGAACCAATCCAAGATCAATTCATTGTCATTGACTACTACCATCCGTGGTACTAGAACATGTAAGGTTCTTTGAGAATCCAACTAATCCGTGTTACTAGAACATCTGTTCTCTATTAATCCAAACTTCTCTATTAATCCACATGCGCTGCTAGAACACAAAAAAGTACCGACAGTCAGGCACAAGACCGTGAGGATCAAACCCGTGACGCCTAGAGCAATAGTGAGCAGCTCGTTATCCGGATACTCGTTCGTGTTGCAGTCCTTTCCATCATCCTCGTAGGCTAGCATCCGTTGGAGGAAGGTTTTTGATCACAATTGTCTCTAGTAATAGTGTTGGTGGAGCAGACCTAACTAGAAAAAACAAAACCCAATAAAAGAACAAAAGTTATGGTCGTTACTCAACGTATCAAGATAAGTTGTGAGCTGCAAAGGTATTCTTATACCGTCTCTAGTGATTACATTGCTTCATAGATACAGACTACAATCTTCAACTTCATCACGTCTCTGGGTCTATCCTTCAACTTCATCACTTGATCACGTCTCTGGGTCTATCAAGAAAATGGTCCTCTTGTTTTATAGCCATAATCCAAAGCAGACACCACTCGATGACTGCTCCAATCCTCCCGGCCGCAGAGATTCCATAGCACTTTGGCAAATCTCGACGTATAGTGTCCCCATGTACCACAGATTGCACTGAGGAGAACAAGTATGGATATAGAATTGAAGAGTCCTCCATAGGTTGACTGCACAGCACTCAGGAGAAGAGCTGTTTCGTGAGACTGAGAATTTTATGAAGGACAATCATGTAGTTGGGGGATTCAGTTTTTCGTTCGGGGAGAAGCAAGTAATAGGACCACCCTCTGAAGAACCTATTGTAGGTAGCTGTAAGAAGACTGGGTAGTGCCAAGTAATCGGTAATATTGGTGAAGAGGTCCTCGAAAGAAAAAATCGAACAAAAATTTAACAAGTACACGACATTCAGCGCCTCCTTTCCGCACGACTCGTAGTCCCAAGGCTTTAGGTCGTCGTGGACAGGTACGGTGTCGGCTTCTACTAAGCCACGTAAGCATTTCAGCTTTTCCTCCATGGTCTTCAATGGCGCTCCCTCTCCATCCTCCACATGGAATTCGTTGCAGTTCGTCACTTTGATGAAACTGGATGTTGATAAAGAAATATTAAACGTAAACCTTTTAGGATATGGATTGATGTGGTGGCTGGGTAAATTCCAAGAGTTCGTTGCAAGTATTAAAACTTGCCATCTTGCAGGCAGTTGACAAAGAAATAAACGTAAACCTTTTAGAAAAGAAATAAATACTTCACTAAGCTAACAAAGAATAGAAACAGACGAGTAAAATCATCTCAAGTAAGTAGTACAAATTATCTTCCTGTGATCGTGAGGCTGTGACTGGTACTAATCTCAAGTAAGTAGTACGAATTATCTTCCCTTGATCGTGAGGCTGTGACTGGTACTAAATCATCTCAAGTAAGTCGTAGTACAAATTATCTTCCCTTGATCGTGAGGCTGTGACTGGTACTAATCTCAAGTAAGTAGTACAAATTATCTTCCTGTGATCGTGAGGCTGTGACTGGTACTAAGGATCCTTGCAGCGTCGGTAGCGTGCTCCGACTCGTATGATAAAATCGACAGAGGTCCACTGAGTTGGCGTCGCACATCTCTTTCTCCGTTTGGACGGTGCCATACGCAGTGTAGGCTGCATAGGGAAGTGCTGCGGTGTAGAGCTGAAGATGAGACGGGAGAGAGGTTTGTCGGTGGTGGGTGGAGAAGAATTGGAAGGAACGAAAAAACTTTGAGAAAAAATCAAACTTTGAGAAAAAACTTTGAGAAAAAACGATCTGAAATCACCTACGTGCCCTAAAGAAGTACTTGTTGACCATGAAATATAATTTACCTGCTACAAGGACAAATAGACTAGAGGATGTTGACAGATCCACGACTTTGGCTAGAACAGGATTTTTCATTACCGTGCTAGCTGTGTTATGGACCTCCAGGTCCTCGAAGTTGGCAATAAGAGCTCGCGCCTGGGCTTTCAAAGTAGCACCTGGGAGGAAAAGTTGAGAATCTTTTTGTGGAACACATGAATCCTACATTGCAAGAACTGTAGTACATCAAATATGACTGCATTCTACCCACTAAATTCCACATCATTAACATCAAGCACCATGTGTCGCCATCACAGCCTGCGTGAAAACGTTGCTTTTGCATACTAGAGGAGCATTCGCATGGAAACACTGGGACACACGCGCGCTTCCGACTGTCAGAGCCACCGCGTTAGACGGCAAAAAACTGTCTCGGAACATCGTACCCGCGTCAGCCCAGTCAGCGTAGATGAGCTAAAGGAAAGATTCGAAGGTATTGAAATTCCAATTTATACAAAGGACAATACGTAAGGCAAAGGGAGGGATGGATTTGGATGGTCGATAAAATTTTACTCTACAAGCAAATCTAAAATCAGTACAACTAAACTTATATTCATTGTAAGTGGATGAGGAGAGCATCATTTACAATACATAAACCCACGTTAAGTTAGAACAAGTACCAAACTCTTGAACGAGCTTTCATGAATAGTGTCGTAGAGGTCTTGTCTGGTCAATTGCTTCCTCAAGTCCCAACTCTTCCAACTAGCACCGTCTCCGTCCGCTGTCGGAAAGGTGAATAGACGATATCCACCAAGGCCGACCAGAAAAAGGACTACCTGCAATATCATGGGTTTGGGTTTGCGGTAGGAGCTTGTGACAAAAAAGGCCAAATGTGAATGAATGAGTGTACTACCCACTCCAGGGGTAGAAAAGACCACTACAGACTACTTCCTTCTACTTACATCGAGCTTCATGAGACCGCAAGGGAAACAAACGAAACAAGTAGTACACACTTAGAAAAAACATTAAGATTGTTGTACTGGTAACAAGTAGCGACACAAGTAGTACACACAGTACTAAATACGTCATCATCCGCTGTGAGGGATTTGAAAACTGACTCAAAATGCTTGAGCCTAGGCGCGTGTGTCGGTGTACAGCCGGCCGCTACATCGGCGTTGGGGAAATTAGAAGGTGATTTAACTTAAGAGAGACCCCAACGCCATCGGCCGCTCAAGTCTCTTGATATTCTCTCTATTTACCTGAAGAGAGAAGAGCTACAAGTAACTGCCTGGTTCCGTTGTAAAGTCTTCTAGACATGTAAAAAGTGAAGAGAGAAGATCTACTGATGAACATGGACAAACACGAATGATAATATCCCGGCCTACTTTTAGAGGTAGGTTTTTGGTGTTCGTTTATCCTGTTTGTTATGGCCGTCCCCATTCGGAGCGCCATAACAAACGGTAACAAAAGCACCTTTAACAGCCGGCCGCTACATCGGCGTTGAGGAAATTAGAAGGCGAGAACCTTAGCTTACAGCCGGCCGCTCCATCGGCGTTGCGTAAACTATACCTACGAGGATACAACTAAATGTATTGACCACGCCATAACAAAATTCAGCAGACTGCTCGGCTTGTTCTCCAAAAGAACAAATTTCTTCGGTGCGGCTGCGAAAACCGTTGTGGCTAGCGTGCAGATGTCCGCTTTGTGATGATAATCCGGTCCAGCCACTAAGATAGGAACAGTTGCTGCCTGCGCGACTAGTAATCCTCCGAAAAGATCGAAAAAGGCGAAGCATGTCAGCAAAGCAGCGTCTAGGATGAAACGTCTAGGATGTAAAAATGGGTGCTGCTGCGACGACGATGAAAATGGGTTTTTCTCTAGTCGTCCTTTTCTCTTGTAGTTGTTGGTGTTCCCCATAGAAGACGGAGACGTGGTGGTACTTGCGGCTCTCGTAGATGCTTGACTAGAGTTTGACTCGTTAAGTGGTCCACCTAAATGAAAAGACGCTGTGCTACAACTGGATGAAAATGGAAAAGCTGATAGTACACGTCGAGTTGCTGTACTAGATGTGGAAGGAGTTGGAGTAGATGCGTTTCTAGACCCTTGTGGTGATGTTGACGATGAAGCTTTCTCCTCCTTCAATTCTGTCCCATCTCTACTCGGTCCATTTCGCTCCCCCAGGCGTCGTTCGCTGCCTGGTCTATTTGCTTGCGCTGCGCAGCTCCCTACAGCTGCAAGAAGATCTCGCGTACTTCTCCGATGAGTCATCTCCGTACTATGAGTTACATTATGCTCGTTATCATCATCCGCCGATATCCTCCACAGCATCCCCCTGTCCACGCCCTCAGACGGACAAGACAAGGTCCGCCTGTCGTGTCCTGCCCCTAGCATCTTTTCGTTACTTGAAAATACAACTACCTCAGGCACTTCTTTGGCCTTTGCTGGCACACAGGCCGAGTATATTTCTTTTGTTCGATTTCGAAAAGGATGTTTATGTAGTTTATGTTTACGTGAGTAAGGATCGATGTTTGGATGAAAATGAATCATGTCATCAACCGAATTGGAGGAGAGGGGTTTGAAACATCAACCAAGAAGAGTTCGTTTTCATACTTGCCACAATCTTGAAGATCTTCCCAACCCTGCAAAAGTTTTCCTGCTTGCCACAATCTTGAAGATTTTCCCAACCAGACTATTTATTTTGCTGCCGTTTTTCGGGTTCGCTCATGTTCTTCTCCCTTTTTAGCTCATGTTCTTTTCATCAAATTTTTTAGCGCCTCTCTTTGCTCCAAGCCTCTAATGGAACGACCAGCAAGAAACCCCTACTCTTCAGTGGCAGACTTGATGTTAAAGGGTAAAGGGATGTCGGTGTTCTCTCACTTTTGATCTCTTTTTAGCGAATTTCAGATTATCGTTTACCATGTTTTGGCAACCAATGCTTCCATTTTCCACTGGGTCCTGTGCAGATTAGAGCCGAAGGATGGGGTTGGATATCAAAGAATCAACACTATCCGATTCAGAAAATGAAACCTATGCGCACGCCGCTACATGAATGCAGCTACTACATCAACAAGGCTCCCTATTAACTACGGCAAGGACATGAAAATAGATGGATCATACTGACGTACAACCTAACTATCCTGCCATAATTGAAAATCCGGATGCAAAGCATCACGACTCTTAGGTCCTGCCTTGTCTTTGCCGACCAGCTTTACGACACTGTTCAGTCTGTCGTCAAACCAGTCTGTCCATCGAGGCATAGGGTCCCGACCTGTCGCTGTATCTCGGAATCGTGCGAAATCACCGGCTTCGATGGTGTAGAAGTTAGACTTCAAAGATCTAAAAGAGGTGAAAGAATGTTGTACGATGTTGAGAATGCATAATTATAGACGGGATCACAAGTCATGTGGGAGTTAAGTAGCAAAAGCTGATGTTGTATAGTAGTAGTGGCAGTGGGTTGTTCCATAACATCCACATCTGACTCGTCCCCAGCAACACCCCCTGCACCCTTCGCATTCGATGATCCTCCATCCAGTCTCTAGCCTTTTTCCGTCAGATATTGTGCCATTTTCCAATTTTTCGCCCATCGAGGATCCTCCTTAGGAAGATCCTCTGTGATCCTCATTATGAAGATCCCCTGTGATGTCTGCTAGTAGTGTTTCGACTACAACGGCCTCGCCGATGGCTGGGCTTGCTTCAAGAACAAGAGTTTCTAGAACCCGACAACTTCCTCCAGGATCCTTGAGACTGTAAACAACGGCGTCCCGGTGGATGCGTCTTCGGGTTTGTAGGCAGTAGTTTCCACTACCAACAGCTCGTCTTCACGTCGATGGAAAACGTGTCGGTAGAGGACTTCTGGTGACTCGCAGTTGCTGCAGGAGTCCTCAGCCCGTTATGTTAGACAAAAAACATCAGCACACGCCGGTTTCCGATCTTACTAGGAATATCTACAACTGGGGAGGTGTAAAAATAGAAGACGGAGGATCTGCTTTAGATACTTTTGCGTTATTTCATCATCTGTTTACTCTTCTATCTACAGCAACATCCTACAATAAAATAGAAGGAACAAAAAAACATGATCTGAATTTCCATAAAATAGGTTGCTGGAGCAAAATCAAAACTCCGCTTTCCGACAAACGACACGTGCAGTCTGCTTCGACATCTGGATGAACGAAGTCGTGAGCTCTAAAAAACTTGTTCGCAGAATGCTCCACAGAACTTGTTCTGCAGTCGTCCGTAGTGTCCAGTGTGCTAAGCGGAATTTCTAATACGTGTTAGAGGAGCAAGTAGGCAGAGGCCTTTCTAAGAAAGAAGTTGTTGCATGGGATAAGCCTAAGGCCTTTCTAAGAAAGAAGTAATCCACTCTGGTAATGACTTCTTATTTGAAATTTAGGACTACAGGTGAAAGAAGTAATACATCCATGCTGGTAATGACTTCTTTGAAATTTAGGACAGGCACACCCTCTTAATCAATAGCGTGTTCACTCGATGCTTGTTCCAAATCGTCGCGAAAGATCCGTAGGCGCAAGCTCCTATCCGATGTAAGCGTTACTTCCAAAAATTGAGGGTGGATCATCTTCCCAGCAACAGCAGCAGTACTAACCGGCTTGTCATCACCGTCGTTTTTCGCCATATCTTCCGAGGTCTGCGTTTTATCGCCACTCTGCGTGGTCTTCTCAGCATCCGACGTACAGTGATCTACATGCAGAACCGAATAGAGTCCTAGTAATCTGTCTAGCGATTCCCCAAGCCTTTTCTCGGTCTCTTTCCATGTACAGCCTGAGTTGGCGTCCTCTGTTGCTTGTTCTTTTCCGGCGTTGTCTCCTATTCGATCTGGAGTAGGCTGCCCATCAGAAGTGGCCTGATCACCATGTTGGCCCTCTAACAAGGTGTTGAAACTAGTAGTGCTAGTGCTGTTCGTCGTATGATGTTCTTCCGCTTCATCCTGTTGTAACCTTGGCGTAGACTCCACATGATCATCTACTCTGTCTCTGCTGTGTAGTTGATGCGTAGCCTTCCTAGCATTTGTAGACTCGTTATGTTTAGCGCGGGAGTGCGTTCTTCTTGATGACGAGTGCAAGTGCTTCATCACTGTTGCAGATCCACTAGAATGGCCACCATTATAGCTTGCACTACCCCCACTTTCCTCACGGAAAAATTTTCCCTGCAAAAAAGCTGACCATTTTGCGTATAATGGCAACACTAAACGCGGGCCCAAGTGCGTTTTCCATAACCACTCGCAAAGTAAAAAGAGTTAGAGTTTAAGTTTGATTGTGGACAATAGGCTGTCGCAGTGCGTTACCCTTACGGCGGGTGTCTTGAGGCTACTGTGAGTACTTAACATGGTGAATCAACTCGTCGAAATTAAGTAAGTACATTGTACTACAACCATAAAAATTCAAAATCAGGACTACAAGCCACACGAAGGTCCAGACTTCCTTCAACGCCAGAGCCGCTCGATGTTCCCACCGACGGCGAGCACGCGCATCCGCTTCTAGAAGAGCAAAGACCGTACGTGCAAGATAGGCTATCTTCTGGCTCTCTCTCCTGTCAGCAAGCGTTCTTTCAGTAGTACAACTACCATGGCAAAGCGCACTCTGGATAGTAGTTTTCATTGTTGAAGACTTTATTGTTGTACTACCCTCAAAAACATTTTGTTCGCCTCCACTACTTCCACCACTCTTCAAAACTGCTGTATCTGTAGGTCTAGTGCTTTTCACCAGTAAATCAGCTTTCTGCCATTCCACAACTCGATGAAACGTCTCCAGCCAGTGTCGCAGCTCGTCTGCGTTTCCCGTAGAAAATTTCAAGGAAACATCGCCAGAACGTAAATGGAGTCTATTCGGTAACAGCCCCATCACCTCTGTTCTCTCTGGCAATAGTGGCCACAGCCCTTTGCTCCGCTCAGCCGCGTTCACAGAAACAGCTTCGAGGAAATACTGGAATCGACGGAGATTAAAGATAGAGAAGTTTCAAGACAGATTTGTCTTGGATGCATGTCTTTTCTTTGAGATTTAAATGCAGTCGGTCCACCACCTGGGGACTCGGACTGTGCTCGTCCATTTTGTCTTTCAATAAAAAAGTTTCCTCCTCCTCAAATCTACCTTCATAAGTTTCCCTCCCGCTACCACAAGCGGCAACCGGAAAACAACAAAGACTCGGTCTACCCGGTTTTCTCCATGAATCGGATGCCGCCAAGATCGGTGCCGCCTCAAAGTCTGAATATTGGAGCTCAAAACAACTCATTTCTTAGTCTCATTCTTTCAATATCCTAAGAAGGAAACAGTAAAGAATTACACGTCGTGGAAATGAGTTGTATTGCGCTGGGAAATGAATTGACAATTATTGAGCCTTAAGAACACGCAATCTGCCAGAGTGGAGAACTTCTTTTTCTTTCATTAGTTCCGTCCATTGTTGCTTTGGCAGCGTTTTGTTAGCAATTTGCTGCATTAAATTATCCCACTCTCTGCTCTCGCTTGTTCCCGCCTTACCCCGACTGAAAAAAGATCCGGCTCCCCCAGCACCACAGGATTTGGGATTAGCGGAAACAAGTGCCTTTGAACATACTTGCTCATGGCGTGTACTACCCTACGATAGATTACTAGATTCTTTATGTTAGTAGAACATTGTATTCCAGAGCGTTCAGAAGTATGAGTTATAAGAGCTTATATACCACAACTACCCTGAGTTTTTGTGCAAGAAGGCGAAGGGGACGTTGAAAAAAATGTGTGATACTAACAAAGTCGAAGTCCCTTAGCTATCCCTCCTTCCATCGAATACGTACTGCTGCTCGCGGAATATTGCCCTGTCGTGTCGCAGAATGATCGGATACAAGCACCGTTTGGCACCTCACATGGGTCCCAATTTTCAGCGCAGAGCTCCAACCGTTGACCCATATAGAGAAGCTGGAGAAGTTCTGCTAGTGACGTCGCTGGATCTCGTTGATGCTGCTGGGAATGGTAGTTTATTGTAGAAAAGTTACTGATGAGCATCGAATCATTGATGAGCACACGCGTACGCCAAGCTTCTACTGTCGTACCTTCAGAAGGGAGTCCATGGGGTTGAGAAACAGGCAGATCTGAAGAGACAGTGCGCGGAGGTTCTCCAGACGTATGGTCTGCTAATCCTGCGCAGCTATCCCTTTGTGGTAGATGAAAGTTGTTCCAAGTTGTACATGAACCGGCCACCTGCTCACGGGGCTTCGCTTGTTCACTTCCTACTTCGATACGCCCTTGAGATTCGTTCCTCGTAGCATGTTGTCCTATCAACAGGAGGAGTTTCTCAGACACACTAGAAGAACCACTCAAAACATGAGGCTGTGCGGACGATACCTCGTGACTACCGAACAGATTCGCAGCAACGCGGAATGGCTTCTTCAATACACGTGATAAGGTACGTTCATGATGTTGTCTTGGTGAGGGCGTAGAGGCGGATATACCGTGGTTCTTGCTTTGAAGATGAAGCTCTGACGTCGTAGTTGGAAAAGATAGAGGGGACACTGCCAGGGGTTGTATACTCGGTAGAAAGTCTGACTCAGCGCGATACAGACTCCTCCGATTTTGATTTCTCATGGCTTTAGATGCAGCATCTTCTCCCGAGGACGGATCGCGATCTGGTAATGCGCTGTCAATATTAGCTGCTGCGATTTCACCAGCTTGAGCAGTAGAGCAAACTGGTGCGCAAGATGAAGTTGTCGCCGTGGCACGACTCGTAGCACCCACTGTCCTTGCTCCTCCTGGCCAGCTCGCTAATAGATCGCTTCCCTCTAGTCGAATAGACAGCATTTTGCGGCTGTCGTTGGACTCAACGCCACGTTTCCCCAAGTTCCGGAAAAAAGCGATTAATATCGCGAACAAATTCCCATCCGCTAGATCGAGATTACGACGTGTTAAGTTTTCAGTTTCACCATCCAAAAAAAAAAGATCTCTAGCTTGTTCCATCGCACTAATTGCAGCGTCCATATTCCGTCCGTATGCGGGACCGAAAGCAAGCTGGGAGTTAGAAGGAGGTAATAAATATGGTACGCAAAACGATTCAGCTCCAGTGGGAATAAATATAGATTTTCTTTTTCCCAGGAGACACTCCTTGTCCATCCAAGTGAACAAGAGTTCATAACTAAGCTGAAATCTTCTTGTGAACAAGAGTCATAACTAAAACGTCTAGAACATTGGATAGTCCGACACACTCCCCAATCTCATCCGCTATACGCAGGAGACCTCCAGCTTCAGGTATAGTGGAATAGAAAAGGTAAGGAGTAGACGTCCTAGAGCTAGGTGAAGAAACCGAGGACGCGAGCACGTGGTGGCCATTCTTCGTCTCCTCTAGTACAAGCGCCTCGTCATCTATTGTCTTGTGTTCAGACGCGAAATATCCATCCACTGTCTCCAAGTCACGCAATACGCAATAGAGTACATTAGCGTCGGTCCCATGTGCTCTGCGTGCCGAGTCGAAAACGTAGCGCAAAACACAGGTCTTGAAGTCCCAATCCCACGTGTCGCTGCGCTGCTTGAACAGCAAGAGAAACCTGCCATCCACATAAGAGGTGTGCTGCTGTGACGAGTCACCCCCATGTCCATGTCCATGTGGATGAGTGGTCGCCGTGGTTGATGTGGTAGTTGGTGTATTCTGATATTGTCCAACTTTACCCAACGCCCCAACGTACCTGAAATGCTCAGGCCTTGCGTAGACAGCGACTGAGTAATCAGGCATCTCTGTGACACCCACCAGAGCCTCACCCGTCACGAGAGAGAGATCCCAACGAGCAGACATTATTTTTTCATGTATGATTTACTGGTAAGCGAGAACTTAGAGAAATAAAGGCAAGCATGATTGAATCTTAGGACGAAAAGATGGGACTAAGCCAGACATTCGTTACATGCTAAAATTTCTGTAGTCGTCAAAGAAAATCATCTTTGGAGAAAAGCGTAACTGTCAATCATTCCAATATCAAAGACCAAAAAAAGGTGCTAAAGGACAAGGCCGCCTCATCAAACTATCGTCGCTGCCGCACGCAGTCGCTACCACAACTAGAACCGCATCGAAATCTACTTCCTTCATCTCAAACAAGCTTTTTGCTTCTAACCACCGTGATTCAAAATCTCCATCGTCTGACGTGTTCATCAGGAAAGGCTATCAAGAACAACTGTTGTTCCCGAACACTCTTGAACTCTTCGTTCGGTCGTGTGTCATCCTAGGTAACTAGACTGGCAACAGGAAGATGTCACGAGAACGAACGACGTACTTGTTGTTGATGTACTTAGCAGCTCAGAAGCAGCAGGAGGAGACCAACTTAGTCTCGTCTGGAGACAGCCGTGCCTTGAGAAAGCTCCCCAGATTGTTCTTCAAATCTTCCACTGCTCTCCTTACATCACAGGGACGAGTATTTAGCGCTTATCTCCACAGTCAGCCACCTGTTGCTGGCGTTACCGTGAGTCAGCGTCGACCTTCTTAGTCACCCGCCATCACCAGCTTCAGTAGCATCCAACAAAAGAAATCGCCGTGTCGCAGTAAACTCTTCAGAGATTTTTAGAGGTTTACAAGATCTAAAGACTCAACGAAATCCCTCCAGGTGGCACCGTATAAGCGAATCACGCATCTAAACCTCAATTTTTAACGGTGACTTCGCAATCCGAAATGCGTCTGCCCTTAATGCCGCTGCTCTTTCCTCCAAATAACATGTCGCGCTCGTGGTGGAAGAACCACCACTTCCTCCAGATGGAGGTGTTGAGCTTGACGCACTGCTTGTACTAGACTGAAAGAAAATCTGGTCCGCCGGCTTCTAGCACATCGGCAAGAGTTACTGCGAGAATGAATAAAAGTCCTCTATCACTTTCACGACCGTTTGAAATCAATGTCCTTCTTGTAAAGAATAATCAATAGTTAATTAGCCAGTCATCATACATAGAAAACAATCAAGATCCAAATTTTGAGCACTTAACTCGTGATCATGTCAAATATTTTTGCATACAATGTGTTTTTCGCGCAGCTTCTTGTCGAAGCGGGTTTTCACCTGCGCGTCTCGAAAAACGAGTCGTACTTCGTACACCACAAGCTGCTTTCTCTTAGGAGCTATTTGTGGCTGGTGCGGCAAGCAATTCTATACGTAGTCCACTTTGTGCTCCAGCTGTGAAGTGCGGCTCGTGTCCCTGCCCGTAATATCTAAAAAAAGGCGCTATGTATTGGATATTACTGCGAAGTCGAAATTGACGAAAGATCTGAGAAACGCACTATAAATATAGGTTCTTCTATACACAGGCTGACAATTGGTAGGACTAAAAAGTGAAATTCTTGGATGGGATGTTGAGTTGTATTTTGTCTGCTTCCTTGCAGTTGCAGTAACGGATTTATGGGGAAATACTTCGGAAGAAAGTTGTCGGGAGAAACTTTACCCTTGTCCAACTGACACTTATACTGTAGTGGAAGCTACCTTTTTCATCTGCTACTCTTCTTTTGAGTAACAACGCAAGACCAAGTCGAAGGGAAACCTAAGCTTCGACGACATGGCCCGCCAGAAAGCCTCGCGGTCCTGCTACCCAACAGCATTCTACGTCGGTGATGGTGGTTTGGGTACTTGATGTTAAAGAAGTTTTTGATCTTGGCGTACTTCATGTGCCAGAGCCGTCCTTTCTTGTCGTGTCATATGCCCGTTCAACAAGCCCGCTTTTGGTGCGCCTTTGCCGAAATTCATGCGGAACACAAACTTGGATGTTTTTTTGCTGAATAAGTAGCAAGTCAGAAAAAAATTATTGCACGTAAGTAACAAGCAAGTAGTAAAAAAAGTTCAAAAAGGGTCAGTCGTCGATTGGTGCTCGTGCTTCGTAAATTCGTACTTAAATTTTCATTTACTCACTCAAAGGACTTATACTAATTCAATGAGTCCATCTTTTGCATCTTGTTGAGTTAGAGAACCAGTTTCTGTCAGAAAATTTACGTAGCTGTTGATCTATTCGATCGCGTCATTCTGAATGATCGCTGCTGTAGTTAGTGGGAGCTGTCTGTTCATTCGGTTTCAGTTACTTATAGTAGATGACAATACTTATTAGATTTGTAAGTTGCTTGCAATAGCTAGTTAAAATGTAAATGATTGATAAGGTGGTAATGCAGTTGGAAATTAACTGTAGCAGTGGCGCAAAGTGATTTTCATCATCAACATCTACATCAGTCCATAAGATGAATCATCATCGCAAGGTGCTAAAATAACGAGGCTCGAGTAGTCTACAGGACACTAGATTTCAGATATGTTGCATGGCCCCTCAGGAGTATGATACGAGTTTCATTATGGATGGATGTTGTAATCAGCAGGATCATCGTAGTTCAAGAATCATAAAAAGATAAACCGACACAGAATCTCTAGTGCTCAGAGCCTGCGCCTACTTACTCATACTCAGAAGTCGGCTTTTTAGTTCTTTTACACGGCTCCGAACTCAGACAACTCAGACCTACTAAACTTAAGGGTTCAGACTTTCACTTCTACTAAACTTAGACTTACTGGACTAGGAATAAGGGAGTGAAGTCTATTCACCGTCGCACGCCACTGCGCGGCACTTAGGACAAGGAGTCAGCCTGCTGGCTAATCCCTCGAAGAGATAGGTCCCTTTGCGGGCGGTCCTACTTCTTTCGCCTGATGAAGATGCTGAAGTTGCTCATCGCCGATTGCCTTTAGCGTGTCGTTTGCCTTTGCCTTTGCCTTTTTTCCCACCTGCTTCAGTAAATCTTGCACTAGAAGTCGACATGCACGCGTCCCTGTTGTCAACTTTCCTGATGACCGTAGTACTTTCTCTTTTTCTATCCGGTCCCGCTACAGCAGTTTCGGCTACGATCTTTACGGCAGGATCGACCTCGGTAAAGCATAGGCGCATACTAGCTTGGTCTCCGCCACACACGGCGCCAGAGCCAGCGCCCAACAGTGCGCAACCAATGTAGTCGCCAAGAGAATACTGGTGGGCGTGCTTCTTAAGTGCCGAGTTAGACAGCTGCGCGTGCTTCTTAGGCAAGGCGTTAGCGTTAGATGGCGATGGTTTCTTCGAGAAAGACGATCCATTTTTCGTGGAAAAGGTTGAAGATGGTCTACTGGAGGAAGCATCAGTGCTAGAGGTGCTAGAATTAGACACTTTGAGGACGTTCTCTTCTTCATCTTGTTCATTACTTGCTTTGTAGTTACTGGTCTTCTGCTCAGATTCCGAGTTTTCAAAAAAGCGCGTCCGCAAGGACTCCCAAACAGCGGATGCTATTGAAAGAAACGACTCACCGTTTTCATCTGGCGACGCCACTGGTGAGGTGGGTACTTCGGTACTACTAAAAGAAGCGCTAATTGTCGAGGACTCTGGACCTTGCTCGACGTGGTCTGGTGAAGAGCTAAAACTAATTGTCGAGGACCCTGGACCTTGCTCGACGTGGTCTGGTGATTCGCTTAGACGTGAAGACGTAGGTCGTAAAGACTGCTTCCTTTCGTCTGACGTAGGTAAAGACTGCTTCCTTTCATGTGAAGAAGAAGCTGGCTCGTTTTGCTCCTCTGCCGCGCAAGGCGATGCCCTTTCGTCCGCTGAAGTAGAGCTGTGTGGTTCGTCCTTCTCATTCCAAGAGAACAAGGAGGAGCAGCGCGAGCTGCAGTCGTCCTTCTCATTCGAAGAGAACAAGGTGGAGCAGCGTGAGCTGCAGTCGTCCCTCTCATTCCAAGAAACGAAGGAGGACTCAATTGAAAGGTGCGAGCTACAACGGGGAGATGCCACCGCTGAAGATGAAGACGATGGCAATCGTGAAGATGAAGACGATGGCAATCGCGACGACCCGGCAGATGTACATGGGGTCGCTGTCGATGAGCTCGATGATGAGAATCTTGGTCCCCCTTTCTTTGTTTGTGGAGTTAGCAGGTTGAGGGAGAATTCGACTGCTTGTGATCGACGTCGCAAAGAACCTTTGCTCAAAGGAGATGATGCTTTTACCAAAGCTGGTTGCTCTTCAGTGGACGAGGTGGCGCTATCCAGCACCGCTTCCTCGCTAGTTGAGGTGCTACTATCGAGTAGCCTAATTTCTCGTCCCGTTTCTGCACTAGAACTACTATCAAGTAGTCTACTACTATCATTTTCCTCTGAAGAAGAGCAGCCTGAACAACATGAGCTTGATGGCATCGGCAATCCGCCCACAATACGATGATCTCCATCACTTTCATCCGAAGACGAGATATCCTCTTTCACCAGGCCTTCTGTGTTGTTTAAAACGCCAGTTGCATTCATCATCTCCGAATTGTCTAACCCTACGTCTTCGCCCAAACGCGAATTTTCTAGTACTTCTCCGCCTACAAGACACCCTTGCTCATCCGAGCCACTCCTGGTAGAAGATGCTTCTTCGTCCGAGCGCCCTTGTTCATCCGAACTACAACTTCTTGAAGAGGACCACAAACAAGTTCTTGCAGGAAAAATAGGACTCGGGATCATACAGAGCGAATCCAAACAGGAAGCAGACTGCACCCTCTTCATAGGACTAGGAATACAGAGGGAATGCAAAGAAGTAGACTGCATTCTCTCACCTTCCTCTTCTCTTTGTTCGGTATTTTCACCATCTACTTCCTGAAGATGAACTTCTTCTTCATCCTCGTCATCTAGAGCTGCTGCTTTCCACTCTTCCACCTTCTGATGGCACGCCATTTCCGCGACATTCGCAGAGGCCCCCACCAAAGCTGTGATCACCACCGCTGCACCGATGCCGAGGGGAGCGGCCAAACCCCCAGTGGTCAACGTTGTGGCTATCGTGCCTCCAGACACAAGGGCTGTGACCGAATTACCCTGTGCGTTCCGTAAAACCTGCCAAGGACAAGGATTCCACTCATCTTCCTGAGCCTCAAGTGGGAGGTGGTCCTCTTGGGCATCTTCTTCAGAGGCATCTTCCACGAGAAGGCCGTTACCTTCTTCAACCTCTGGACGGTGGTCCTCTTGTGGAGGATCGTTGGAGGAACCATCGTGTTCAACCGGGCAGATGACACGTGCATCGTCTTCGCCTAAGGATGACGTAGTAAAGGAAGACGAAGACGAGCCTTGTTCCACAGACGAACCTTCCCTGGAAGTACTGGAACTACAAGAATCCGAGAGCAAATAATCCGACAGCAATGTCCCGACCCAAGATCCCATCTTCAATGGTCCTCCCTGTTTTTCATGCATGTCCTCTTTCTTTTGGTAGATCAAAGAACAGTCTTTCTTTCCGAGCAGTTGTCCTTGTTCCGCATTTCTCGAGGGCCTCGTGGCTTGCTGGTATACTGCATTACAGACTTCTTGGTATACTGAACTGAGTTCTTTGTACACTTCTGGCCTCGTCAAAACGTAGCCGAAGCTCCCTAGGATTGAATCCTCCAAGTACAGACGGCCACGTTGACAAGCAGCTTCAAGGAAGGTTGTCCCGGCAAACACATCGCCTAAGATTTCTCCTGCAACGGCTAATTCCTGAAACACAGGCAGCGGGCGGAGAAAGCCACCACCGCATAAGGCCTTTCCACTAGCTCTGGCAAAGCCTTCGAAATAAATGTCACTCTTCTTCTTCATAATGAAGAGCGACTCATTTTTGAAAACGTCCACCTTTGTCACAAACGGTTCCTCTTCTTTGAAACCGTCCACCTTTGTCGCAAACGGTTCTTCTTCTTTGAAACCTTGCACAGCTTCTTCTTTGACAACTCCTAGTGCAGCTGTCGCCACATCTTCAAGATGCTGGTGACAACTGGAAAGATCTTCTGGCATCGCCAAATACGAAGTGTCCTGGATCTGATGCAGCGGATCAACTGTGTCCTTCCTCATAATAACAACAGTCTCCGCCAAGCGAGCACGTTCTTTTAGAGTCGCACCTTCAAGGCCGCCAGCGCGTGCTTCAGCTTGTTCTTCCAAGGACGGGACCAACGCCCGAAGGCGCTCGATCTCTTTCTCTCGCAAGTAGCACTCCGGCTCTCGGTACTGGCTTTGGTGCAACGCGGCTGCGCGTTGGTGGCGGGTCCAGTGGAATTCGAAGTCCCAGAGGGCCTCCGGTTGCTCCTGCTGCGCTTTGACAGTTTCACGCTGGCAAACAGCGGCCTCCTCCGACACACCTGCCAGGCGTTCCCGGACCTCCCGAGCCTCCTGCTGCAGTTCCTTGACCAAAATAACTGCTGGAGCGTCCTTGAGTATTTCTTTTGGAGCACTACTTCCTTGACCAAAATAACTGATGGAGCACCCAAGACCGCTGCTGCTGGAAGTAGACACCAGATCACTGCTGCTGGAAGTAACCACCAGACCACTGCTGCTGGAAGTAACCACCAGATCACTGCTGCTGGAAGTAGACACCAGATCACTGCTGCTGGAAGTAACCACCAGATCACTGCTGCTGGAAGTAGACACCAGATCACTGCTGCTGGAAGTAGCCACCAGATCACTGCTGCTGGAAGTAGCCACCAGATCACTGCTGGGCATAGGCACCAGATCACTGCTGGGCATAGGCACCAGATCACTGCTGGAAGTAACCACCAGACCACTGCTGCTGGAAGCAGACACCAGATCACTGCTGCTGGAAGTAACCGCCAGATCACTGCTGGAAGTAGACACTGCCGTAGATAGTGGCATCACTTCAGCTGTTGAGAGATTCGCATCTTCTTGGCACGTAGCTTGTTGGACCACCACAGGAATATCACAGCCGTCGTTTTTAGCCTGAAAAAGATTTCAATTATTCAAGATCATAGGGTTACTGATTGAACGATTTGCAAGACAGAAGATTGATATCCACTTTCACTTTTTCAACATCATAAAAAGTGGACGACTTCTCGCAGGATTAGCATCTTTGTGGATGAGCTGCTCCTGGGATCTTTAAATATGACTAGCTGAGATTGATTAATACGAGTTGCTTGCATGTAAATCAGATTCATTGAGCACAACTAACTAGCACCATCTTCAACAACGAATTGGTAAAACAATCAAAAATTACTTAACAAGAAATAACACAGATGGCAGTCATAGTCAATAGACTAACAGAGCTTATTACTCGTATAAAACAAGGAGATGCAGGAAATATGAAAAGTAGCAGAGTACCGGAAATGGATAGAAGAGCGGCCTAAAAGGTATGACAACGCCCAAACATTACTCCGTCGGCCTCCCTGGGTGGAACATATCAGCGAACAAGCAGAAGGCCACTAATTAGTCCCAGAAAGCACCCAGAGGCCCTTCAGTTGGAGTTACTTAATAAATAGGACGTTTCAAAAAACGCTCATATCCACCAGCAAACAAAGGGCAAACAAGCAAGCCGCATAAGAAAGCGCAATGGGAGTCAGGGAGCCCAAGTAGCTTCCAAACCGAGGGCATACAGTTCCCTCTAACTAGCTATTAGTCCAAGGGGAAGCCGAGGTGGGGGGCACTAATCCGAGCAAACGGCTGCGAAGATCTTGCTTTATATACTTAAATATGTATTCACATAAGCCTATAAAGCAAATAGGTTGTATAGCAGTCCACGCCTCTAAATGTAAAGTAAGCACCCCTCTCGCGGCCTCCTCTGCTTCTTCTGCATCAGACTCGGCGAGCCAGGCTACAGACTCTTCCTCACTACATTCGTGCGCCGTAGCAGAGCCCACTTCTTTCGCAGCCCGCCACTCTCTGCGCGCGTTGGCCTCAGACTCTGACGAAGAGAACGAGGCGAAGACGCGGCCGCCGCCGCCCGCCCCCCTGCCATCCTCCGCCAATTCTTGTAGCTTTGCACCACAAAAACAAGCCAAGGAGCCAAAAACGCTCTCCGCCTGGTACTCAGCGCAGCGGCCCGCGGGCTTCTCCAGATCGCCAGCCGCATAGTCGCCCACAACCGAGGCCGCAAGGGCCAGCTCGTGACAGCCCGGAAGAGACGTCATTTTTCTGGCGCTGGCGCTGCTGCAAGAACTAGAAGAGCCTTAAAAAAACGAAGCCAAGTTTATCTTTTTCTTCCCTCATACCTATCTAGTCAAGCAGAACCTTAAAGGAAGTGCTTCGAAGAACCTAGAAGCCAGCGCCGTTAGAAGTACGTAGAAGCACGCTGGTGCTGTTAGAATGGATGAAGGAGTTGGAAGTTAGTACAACCTACGCTGCAGCGACTTAATTTGTACGAGGAAGGAGACCAAAAAGACACGTTGAAAGAGGAGGAGGAAGGAGGAGGGGAAAAATATGTTTGACGGAAATTGATATCACTTAGCCACGATACATCAGTGCTAGAATTCAATTGTTTTGTTTGTTACTCGGAACTTCAACTGAAGATGAGCTATCGCAAGTAGAGTTTATCAAATTATAGTATGCACTAGTTTCGAATTAAAGAACTCACCTGCGTTTTTTTTGTAAGAAAAGTTAAAGTTATGACTTCAACTACTACAAGTATCACCTAACTTTCAACTACTAGAAGTATCACTCGACGATCAAGCATCGTCCCATAGATGAGTAACATCAAGTATTCAGAAGTATTTAAGTGGTTCAATAAAAATAAATGAATTCATAGAGCACACAAGAATAGCCCTGCTCTCTTACAGAAACCGATTGAAAAGCTTTCCTAGTACAGAAATATACGTGATTCTTATAATATTATATAGCTAAAAAAAAATTCTACAACAACCCCTCCAAACTCTCACTCTCCCACTTCCAAACCCCAAACTCATGAACTTACGAACTCTCACTCTCCCACTTCCAAACCCCAAACTCCAAACTTATGAACTTATGTACTTATGAATTTATGAATTTATGAATTTAGGAAAGAATTTAGGAATTTAGGAATTTAGGAATTTAGGAATTTATGAATTTGGGAATTTATGAATTTATGAATTTATGAGTTTCTGAATTTCTGAATTTCTGAATTTCTGAACTTCTGAACTTCTGAGTTTCTGAGTTTCTGAATTTCTGAATTTCTGAGTTTACGAATTTACGAAACCGATGAATTTATGAATTTCTGAATTTCTGAATTTCTGAGTTTCTGAATTTCTGAATTTCTGAACTTCTGAATTTCTGAGTTTCTGAATTTCTGAGTTTCTGAATTTCTGAGTTTACGAAACCGCAAAACCATGAAGCAATGGAATTGAATTTCGGGGGAAAGGGCTTAAAATCAAAAATTTTAGGATCTTAACGCTTCAAACTCACGAGACTCGACCTCAAAACGACGGCAAAACGTGGAAAATTTTCGAAATTTGAGAACGCGAATCCAAGGGATTAAATTTCAGAGAAAAGGCCTAAAGTCAAAAGCTTTCCGATCTTAGCCTTTCAAAGTCAACGGATTCACTCCCAAAATGAAGAAAAAGGTGGAAAACTTTCGAAATTTGAAAAACACATGGCCAAGAGATTGAACCTCAGGGAAAGGGCTTAAAATCAAAAATTTTGGGATCTCAACGCTTCAAACTCCCGAGCCTCAAACTCAAAACGGCGACAAAATGTGGAAAATTTTCGAAATTTGAAAAACGCGAAGCCAAGGGCAAGGCATTAAATTTCAAAGAAAAGACCTAAAGTCAAAAGCTTTGGGGTCTTAGCGCTTCCGCTTCAAACTCACGGGATTCACTCCCAAAACGACGAAAAACGTGGAAAATTGTCGAAATTGGAAAAACGCGAAGCCAAGAGATTGAATCTCAGGGAAAGGCCTTAAAGTCAAAAGTTTTGGGATTTTAGCACTTCAAACGCACAGAATTCAACCCCAAAACGACAACAAAATGTGGAAAGTTTTCGAAATTTGAAAAATCATGGAAATCCAAGAGGCTGAACCTCAGGCCAGGGAAAGCGCTGAAAGTCAAAAGCTTTAGGGCTTTAGCGCTTCAAACGCACAAAATTCAATCCCAAAACGACAACAAAACGTGGAGAATTTTCGAAATTTGAAGAATGCAAATCCAAGAAGTTGAATTCCAGCGGAAGGGCTTAAAGTCGAAAAGTTTTGGGATCTTAGCACTTGACTTCAAACGCACGCGATCCAATGCGCAAACGATGGCAAAACGTGGAAAATTTTCGAAATTTGAAAACGCTTATCGCTTACGTCTTTGCCTTGCTTAGTTTCTTATTTTGGGGAGGAGGGGGATCCTAGTGGGAGGGATGTTATCGGACGCTCCAGGCTAGTATT
>CAJINU010000080.1:476454-506328 GCA_905178165.1 Amoebophrya sp. A25
ACCAGGAAACCAGGAAACCAGGAAACCAGGAAACCAGGAAACCACGAAACCATGAAACCACGAAACAAACCACGAAACCATGAAACCACGAAACCATGAAACCACGAAACCAGGAAACCATGAAAGAAACCACGAAAGAAACCACGAAAGAAACCACGAAAGAAACCACGAAAGAAACCATGAAACCACGAAACCACGAAACCGCGAAGCCATGGGATTGAATCTCGGGGGGAAGGGCTTAAAATCAAAAATTTTGGGACCTTAGCATTTCAGACTCACGGGATTCACTCTCAAAATGGCGAAAAATGTGGAAAATTTTCGAAATTTGAAAAAACGCGAACCCAAGGAATTAAATTCCAGACGAAGGGCTTAAAATCAAAAATTTTGGGATCTTAGCACCTCAAACGCACGGAATTCCCTCTCAAAATGGCGCAAAATGTGGAAAATTTTCGAAATTTGAAAAAACGCGAATCCAAGGAATTAAATTCCAGGGAAAGGGCTTAAAATCAAAAATTTTGGGGCTTTAGGGCTTCAAAGGCACAAAATTCAGCCCCAAAATGGCCTCAACGTGTGGAATTTTCGAAATTTGAAAAACGCGAAGCCAAGACATTCAATCCCAGCGAAAGGGCCTAAAATCAAAAGTTTTGGGGTCTTAGCCTTTCAAACTCACGGGATTCACTCCCAAAACGACGAAAAACGTGGAAAATTATCGAAATTAGAAAAACGCGAAGCCGAGAGCTTGAATCCCAGGGAAAGGGCTTAAAGTCAAAAACTTTGGGGCTTTAGCACTTCAAACGCACAGAATTCAATCCCAAAACGGCGACAAAATGTGGAAAATGTTCGAAATTTGAAAAATGCAAATCCATGAGGCTGAACCTCAGGGAAAGGGCTGAAAGTCAAAAACTTAGGGACTTTAGCGCTTCAAACGCACAAAATTCAATCCCAAAACGACAACAAAACGCGGAGAATTTTCGAAATTTGAAAAATGCAGATCCAAGAAACTGAATTGCAGCGAAAGGGCTGAAAGTCGGAAAGTTTTGGGATCTTAGCCCTTGACTTCAAACGCACGAGATCCAATCCTCAAACGATGGCAAAACGTGGAAAATTTTCGAAATTTGAAAACGCGTATCGCTTACATCTTTGCCCTGCTTAGTTTCTTACTTTGGGGAGGAGGGGGATCCTAGTGGGAGGGATGTTATCGGACGCTCCAAGCTAGTATCATGACACTCAGCTCCTCTTGAAGCACAACTCTCAATAGGTGTACAGAAGCACGGCTCCACACTCATTGACAGAAAGGATGGCTTTTATTTCAAACTCTCACTCCAAACCACAGGTTTCACAAGATCTCTCACACGCACAGCAGAAGCTTTGGACTTTTGAAATGACTATCATCTCACAGAAATCTTCAGCCTACGCATGTCATGTTGCCATGGCGCGTCTTATGTAGCTAGTATTGCCCACTTAGTCAATAGACAGATTTCAGAAACCCTGGAGGATAAGAGACAAGTTAGCTCCACAGAAACAGGTAGCAAATATGCATCGTGGAAGTATTCTTTCATCGTCTCAAGATCACTCCTCAAGATTAGACCGTAAGTCTATGATCGCTCATGGACAGAAAGCGATTTTGTAGCTCTTGGTGGTAAGTTGCGATGCGACAACGTAGTCAAGGAGTTTCAGTTTTCGTCTTCCTTTTGGTTTTGTTCCTGCCAGGAGGTACAAATCTTTGTCTTGATGAATCGACTTATTCCCATATCATGCAGATACACGACTTTTTCCCAAAAATTATTTCAATCTTCACATCTATATTAGTACATCCATGCATTTTCTTATTACACGACTCAAAAATCATTCTTCTAACTACAAACTCAAGCATTCTTATGGATATATTTTTACATAGTAGTTCAATCACCATCACTTTGTACAGGTTTTGTTAAACAGACAACATCAATTAACTATATCATGATCATCTTCATCATGACTTATATATAATGGTGGTGCGGCATACATAGTTCAGAATTACTCTGTGCGGAGGTTCCTCTTTTCGGATTAGCTGAGGAGGACTTCCTTTTTTTCGGATTACCCTCTCGCTGAGGAGGACCAGGTGATTCGTTGAATCGTTGTTGAAGCTGGTGTTTTCTTGAATCAATGCCAAGAATTAATATCTACTACTTTTTACATGCATCATTCATTCATTCATTGGGCGACATCGGCATCGATCTTTTTTTTTTCCATAGATATTCCGTTTATTTTCCATAGATATCAGATATTCCGTACTACAACTACAACATGCATCTAGATAGATCTCCGGAAGATAGGAACTGACCCACCTCCCACAGGGTACGTAAGCGTGTGCCCCCGGTCCTCGTCCACAAATTCTAGGAAAATCATTTCGTATTCAATTTCGGTAATTCTGCTCTGGAAAAATTGTTTTTACACGACATGCTTGCCTTAGTTGGATGTGGATTAAGAACTACTCCACCCTTGCTTTGGCTGGATATTAAAAAAAACTCTTCTTACATTCAGAAACTTACGCGAAGAGTTTTCTTTGGATCATTTACAGCTTCACCAACATACTTATTCTTGTTACATCTTCTATTTCATAGTAATTACAGCTTGACTCTTTACAACATAATTAATAAATCAGTTTGTACAACAGCGTAGCTCTCAGGTGACAACCAGCGTTAATATTATGATCAGGTGTGCATCAAATGACTCAGCAACTGCTCTATACAGTTTTCATTAAACCACCTCCATCATGCATCACACTCCAAAAAAAGCGGATACAACATATTTTGTTCGGATACATATTTTGTTGAACTTTCTGTGCAAGATGGCTACTTCTTGAATTCTGACAGTCTGACTCAAAGTATCTCTTCAATACGTTTAGATAGATGTCTATTTTTTCGGAAAGTTAATGTCGGTCCATAGTAATGCTAGCAACGCGATTTTCTTATGCATTCGTTCGGTCTTATTCATTGTATGCCATACCCTCCTGTTTTTGTCCTGTTCATTGGGTGCCACGATAGTCGTAAGGGTGGAAAGAACGTCATCCAACATGCACTATGAGTGATAAAAATAGAAGTTTCATGAAATTTGTTCCAATTTATGCACATACTTTCAGCGAGCACACTATTCTGACTGCCACGATGAACATGATGAGACTTTGCTATTCCTACGTCAATCATAGCATACCTCCCTCGTACGTCAATAGTAACATAACTCCCTACGTCAATAATGACATAATTCCCTATGTCAATATCAGTTGTAAAATAACTCCCTACGTGTCAAGAAGAGTAACATAACTCTTGTTCTACCATGAGGCGAGTACTTACCCGTCAACGATATTACGGTACAAGTCTTCTACACTGTTGCGCCGATACAAGCATGGCGCCCATCCGTTCCACTGGTGCCCATGTTATCCACAGAAGCCGCATTAGCCGAAGTAGATACCTTGAAGGGTAGTTGAGTAGTTGATTACACATTGATTTATTGATTTATGAAGTTTTTAAGGCACGTCAGAACCAGAAGATGAAGAAGATAGCTTCATTATATAATACCAGAACCACAACCATTTTGATTGTGCTGGTAAACAAAACTACTGCTCAACAAGAAGATCAACATGCTGAATCATAATTTTCATGAGTACTCGAACCCGATGGAATAGGGTGTGGCTTTGATCTAGCGTGCCTACAGCAAGGAGATCAAAACTTTTTTAGGTAGGTACCTGTTCGCGCTTGTCAGCCGCTTTGTTCTGACCGCCGCCGCAATAGCCTGCGTAAGGCGAAACAAAGTTGGGATCCACATTCTTCAGAACACATTAGAGGCGTTCTACTTGCTCAACACCAAAAGTACAGTACATCCCAACCTATCAAGTAGAAGTACTGAAAATTGTGTCTACAGTGTGTTAACAGACAGTACTCATTTACTTGATCATGACAAGTACAGGACAATAACATCAAATCGACTACGTACAGTATAAGGCGACACAGTCTAACATGATCTTTCGGCAATCTAATGTCACAACTTTCAGTATGTAAAGATGATGACGATGAGAGTGGAGTACCAAGGGATGATGATAACGCTACGCCATTCTCTAATGGCCACACTATATATTATATGCGAACTATCTTCTTCTTGTTAACAAGGTCTACTTAAGTATTATCGCGATCCTTTCATAAGGTGTCTTCTCGTTCGCGGCATCATGCGTATCAGTAGCAGTAGATACCTTGATGTGATTCAGAACAGTTCAAGGTTCATCATAAAACTTCAGGTACATCAGACAGAAGATTCATTGGGTACAATTACTTATGATTTTTTTAATTACGATTGGAAAAAAAAATATTCAAGAACGACATAAATGTGGTGAAAAAACTATGGTCAATCATATTCCTCAGCAGTCCACATTGATAACTGGCCTTGATCTAGCGTGACAACAAAAAGATCAAAAGAACTTTTCTAGGTTTTAGTACCTGCTTGCACTTGTCAACCGCCTCATTCTGAGCGATCATAGAGCCGTCGCAGCACGACGAAGCAAACAAATCGTCCACGGTCCGCTCGTTCTGAGCTTTATAGCCGTCGCAACGCGATGCAAAGGGATCGTCCACCATCTCGCGACGATGTTAGAGGCTTTCTTGTTGCGTTCCTACCTAGATTTTCGTACTTGGTCTGGCAATTTCTCTTAGTCTGATGATGCACAGTTGTCCACCAGCGACACTCTTAGACAACCTACTTCAAACTATAATCTTCTTCTTGCTAACAAGCTCTGCCAATGCTGTAAGATTATCGCGATGCTTCCATAAGGAGTTTTGTCGTTTGCGGCATGCGCCATCATCCCTTTCGCTGAACCAGTCGCGACGCAAAGCAGACCCAGCAAGTACATTAGAGCTCTTTACTCACAATGCTGTTTTCATCTGTGCATCCCGAATATTAGTCCTACTCAGAATGTGTGGCTCCATAGTCACAGTGTGTGGCTGCGAAATGGACTACTTGTTTTGTTCTTCTGAAAGAATACTGTGTATCATGTGAAAAAGAACTGGGCCAGCGATTGAATCTATCTAACATAAGAAAAACACAGAAAACCTATTATGTACTCCTACGCACAACCGTAAACGGAGAGCCATTTAAGAAGGCCACTCATTTTAATGCTGGGTAGTTAGATCCTATCTAGAAACAAGAAAAAAATCAATATGGGTGGATGTGTGAGAAAATAATGCTAGTCGCCTCTACCAACTTGTTCTCTACAGTACAAGAAAGTATAGAACACGTCATGCTGATCACCTTTCGTACTCTACAGCAAAGTATAGAGAGATACTAGTACTAGTTCTCCTAGCCACTTGTCATAAGAGAATGCCACCGACAACGAGCGCCCAAATAGCGTACGCCGGCCACAGCTCGGCGACCGTGACATCAGCGCCGGAAGCCGCAGTCTTGTGGCCCAGATGATAGTTGCCAACGGTATCCAAACCGGCCTGAAAAAACGATCCTACATCCGACGACAGCAGTGTGAAAAAATCGCTTCTTGCTCCAGCCCGCAGTCTCCATTTTTCTCTTCTCTCAAGAGTCCATCGGCTTAAATATGCATCATTCATCGCTTTCTGGGCCTCTGACAGCCCTGGAACGTAATTGGGAAACAAAAAAACTGGGCAAATCAATGTGACAAGTAGCCTCGTACACTCTAGGCACAAAAAAAACCGCTGACCTCCTATTAGATTGGCGTAAGAAAGTAGTCAAAACATCAACTCAAGTGCCGCAGGCGCAGCCGCTCCTGTCCATTTTTTACTAGATGAAAAACGCACTATCAAAGCCAAACACCCCCTCGCCCGTCGTAGCCCGTTTTTGATGGAGAGAAGAAAATCAGGCACAAGACCACGACGAACAACGAACCAACAACAAGAACAAAACAAAACAACGAAGAGCCAGCGAGGGACCTACAGCTGACGCAGGCGCAATACAAGAAAGCCCTTCTCACTTTTTTCGAGCATTTTCCAACCGCTGCTGCGTTAGCATTGCTCCACACGAGGCTTCCCCCAAAAATGAGCGCGGCCCCCTCCGCCGTAAAGGTAAACCACGCGAGGCCCCTCCGCCGTAATTGAAACCGAGGGCCATGGTGGCCCAGATTCTTTACCTACGTAAGAACCCACGGCCAACTATCTTCTGGCAAGCAGCTCTCTGTTGGTCTTTTTGCGCTTCTTGGGTCGTCCGTCTTGGTGAGCCCTTGGCCTTTGGTAGAGGAGCGCTTTTTTTGCCGTGGCGTTCGGCGTGGGGCCGTGTAGCACTGGCAAGCGGATGCGCCTGCTCTTACTTCTTGGGGAGACTGCACCCTTTCGCGCCCTTTTCGTTATTTGTCACGCATGGCGTAGAAAAGTGGGCGCAGGTGTCTTATCTCCTAGTATAGGTCCTTCTTTTTTCATGGTACGAGGCAAACGGGTGAGATTGCTCCAAAGTCTGCCACATGTGTCACAAGTCAATGCTTCTAGACCGCTTGGCCCCACCCCCGGGTGCCATTGGGTTTGGATGAGATGTAGTCGCGCGCCTGCCGATGTCAAGACTGACGTCCGCAGCCTCAAGCCGCTGCACCCTTCGTTCTCTATGTATCCCCCAAGACCTTGCCCCACTGCTTGAGGCTCGGCAAGGTTGGTAATATCGTCGACAAGCAGGCTGCGGATTGCCACGCCTTCACTTCCGTCGGGGGAGGATGCCTGCAATATTAGCATGCGCTTTAGCATACCTGCACGCGCTGCGCTGCGGTGTGGTTGCTGCATGTAGTGCCGTGCAGGTCACCATCAATAAACTGAGAAGGTGTGGCGGCTTCGCTGTCATTTTGACGCGCGCGAGCAGTTCGTCGGGCGACGCTGTCCCCTCCCCGTCCGTGGGTGTGAAGCAAGTTGCGCGGCGTGGCCCATGTTGTGGGGGCGAGGCGCGTTGCCATTGCTTCGGGGACTTCGATGCGGAGGGCGCTGCCGACGATCGATGCGCACAAGCTTAGCGCGGCCAACATTGACCGAGAAGCCCTCACGCCGCCCGGCGTTGTGGACCATAGGGGAGCGCCTATTGTCAGCCCCTCCTGTAGGCCTTCCCCCACCTGTCGAAGCGTCCGCT
Organism: Amoebophrya sp. A25; assembly: GCA_905178165.1. Lineage (NCBI taxonomy): Eukaryota > Dinophyceae > Syndiniales > Amoebophryaceae > Amoebophrya > Amoebophrya sp. A25. Next base: position 483,553 of record CAJINU010000080.1, read on the forward strand.
GCGAGGTATAACGAGGCCAGGCCGCGCGCTGCGCCTGCCTGCCCGTATGTAGCTACTGGCGATGATGGTTAAGGTGCTTCCTGAGACATGCCAGTAAAGCGCGGGCAGCTTCTGCATTTCTTGTATTTTTTGCACGCATCGAGGGGCCACCCATCGAGCCGCCTACAAATCAGCCGCAGGAGCTCCGCCCCGGTTTTTGCCCGGGTGTGCTGTGTGCCGAATGCGGCAAGGCCGGCAAGCTTCTTCAGCCAGACAACACCGGTCAGCCTGAGCCGCTACGAGCATCCTTCAAGATTTTCACTTTCAAGATCGCCGAGAGGAAACCAAGGCCCCAGATGCCCTCACATGTGAGGCCCCACGAAGAGCCAGCGGCGACACCAAAGCAGCAGAAGCCCAGCAGACAGCCGCCGAAGTGAACACCAGCCACGCGAACCAATGGGCAGCAACCGACCAGAACACCCTGCCAGCAACCGACCAACGAACAACACACACACACAAACACGACACCAACAGAGGCTCCGGGGCAGCGAGTCTACAAGCCCACAGAGTCACACGCGCGTGGCGTCCACCGCAAGCCCGACGGGCTGCCCAATCCCTTCCCGCAATAATAAATCCAGAGAGCCGCAATCCCGCAAGGGATGCGCGGCCGCCCCTGCAAGCGTGGCCGGGGCGGCAGATCCAGCCCGAGCAGCCACGCGGCGCGACAGGCTCCAGCACCCACGGCGAAAGGCGAGCGCGGGAGCCGCGGCGGGATCGACCCCCGCGGCCACGCCAACAGCGCAAGACTCCCGACGCAAGCCCCGCCTGAGGACCCTGAAGAGGCCTAGAGCAACCTACCCCCAAGCCAAGGCGACTGGGCGAAGGACGCACCCCGCCCCAAACGCCGCGCCCTTCGAAGAGATCGATCACAGCGGCCCTCCGGTACGGGAGTGCCCCTGCTTCGGGGGCCGGACCCTGGGCCACAGTCTGGCTAGCTCATCGCGGAGTCCAGCCGCGTCCGGATGGGCGACAGGGCTTGTGCAAAATACTAACTCTTTAAAAAATTGGCCTAATTAATATATTAGGCAAATTTGAATTCTAGTATTTTCTGGCCCCCCTGAAAATCATTCTAGGTAGTGCCCCTTCTAACAACAGCGTTAACTTTCGGGGGTGCTGAAAGAAAAACTATTTGACACCCCCTGGCAGCGCCGTACCATGGGGCTTCAAAATGAACGCGATTCAGCACCCCCGAGAAGTTTGAACTTTTACTCATGTTCAGATTAGAACGATCTCAGACGCCAAAAGACTCCCCATAAAACCACCCAAAAGAAAGCTAGAACCCAATACCAGAAAAATTTAAAAAAAGCGCCTACCCCTCCCCGCGAAACCTGAAAACAAAAACTACTCAATAAGCAGAGCCCCAAAGCCAACCCTCAGCGCCAGAAGCTTTTTAAGGCAAAAATTAGAAATATTAGCCCAAGAACCGAGCAAGCGCTCGAGGAAGAGCCAACGACAAGACGCTCCGCCGAGCAACAGCCCCCCCCACCCCCGACGAAGAAACGAAAGCACACAAAGGAAGCCGCCCAGCGAGCCGCCTCTGGCTAGCGATGATATACCCCTGCCGAGGTGAAGACCCGACGCCGCACCAGGAGCACAGGCTGGCGCACACTCAAGCACGACGTGCCCACAAACTCATCGGCGTGCCCCAAAACAGATAAGAAAGCGTCCGCCCTTGGGCTCACGCTTCGCCCAACCCAGAAAAAGCGCCCAACACGACACAGACACCAGCAGCCTCCCGCCACTACGACACGCGGAAGCGAAGAGCCTGCCTCGAATAAACAAGCAACGCGCCCCCGATGTCGAGCGCGAGGACACAAGGGGCGCCGACAGGTGTCCCCGCTCCCCAAGCAGCCTAGCCCCCTGCCCACCGAACGAGCACGACCGCCGCGGCCCCCTGCTGAAAAAAAGACAGAAACTGGGGCCCGTCCATCGCTCCAGGAGACCACCGGCGGCGGAAAATCTTGGCGAAACGCTGCCGGAGCGCGCGCGCCGTCTTTGTGCCTGTCTCCTTCACGCGAGCCCCGCAGAAGCTCCGAAAACGAAGCCGACAGAATGAACACACACACGACCAAGCCGACCACTGTGCCGATAACTACATCGCGGGCCAGCAGATCAGCCAACGCGGCAGCCATCGCTAAGCCCCCAAGCAAATGCACCACCCAAGAGGACTCACGCACAAGCCTGTAGAGAGAAGCAGAAAAGCCACGAAGAAAAAGCAGAGAAAAAAAACGCAGAACCCGACGCGGCCCCGCTGCAAACTGTTGCGGGCTGGTCCCTGGCGATCTTTTTCCATGCCTTCAGAAAAAAAAAAGCACAGAAGCAAAAGGCCCCGCGGCAAACGCCCACACACTCGCAGAATGTTTGGGAAAAGTTTCAAAGCCTTGAGAGTGTTGAGAGTGTTGGAGCCTCATGCGCCCATCTTTTTGAAAAGATTCTCCGGGGATAGACTTTCTCAGAGGTTTCTTCGCCTTTTCGGCAAGATTTGCCCCTTGGGACGAAGAACCGCCCCAAGCGTTCAAGCGTGGAAAGATGGCCGGCGCCGTCCCGCTTGAGCACTGCCTCCCCGCCGGTGTTTCGCCCGTCCTCCGCCCGATTTCCCTACGCCCCGGGGGCTCCCAAAGGTGCGCCGCGGCTGCACTCCCTTGGGGCGACGCCGGCGCCCGTGGTGCGCGGACGGTTCACACACACGCAGGGCAGCGCCGGCGCTACTAGCAAAGACGAGACACAAAACACACGAAAGGCAGCCGAAGGCACTCCAGGGCCATCTTCGGCCTTACAGGTAAAAAGGCAACAGACGAAGACTGGCGAGCAACTTTTCGCGAAAATTTCGCGCACGTCTTTCACACCGTCGCGGCGGTCTCCAACAAAAACGGGGGCCGCGGCGACCTGTCACACCAAAGGCCCAAAACAGTCTGCGCACCACGCCGCCGACCCCATCAACGACACAAAGAAAAAGAAGACCAATCCCAGGCGCCATGACCACGCGCGCCAGGTGAAAGAATAGACGCCCAAAAAAGTGAGTAGCTCCCTCGGAGCATTTTAGCCAGAAGAGCTCCCCAGGCGTGTCCACCTGGGCTTGTTCTGGGTAGTTTCTTAGGCCCAGACCTCTCTCACCGGTCTGGGCCGGTGGTCAGGCAAACACCCCCCCAGCTCTTTGCCTCCGTACTGTGTCAAGGGCCGTCGCCGTCTATTCTAGTTCCATAACAGTTCCCCCCGCCTGTTTCGTAGGGCAGGGGCAGAGAAGCCCGAAAAGCTTTCAGCAGTCCTCTTTTGCCGAAGACTAGCCAGCAGCCCCCCTCCGTTGGAGGTGCTCGCAGCTGCCTGTCTTTTGGCTCGCAGGTCTCACCCCCCTGGCTTTGATTGTTAGCTTTTTCAGCCGTTGGGCCCCTGCTTTTTTGGTAAGACAGCAGAGCACCTGCTTCGCCGTCGCGTTCGGCGGGGGGCATGGGTAAGGTGGACCGAACGCCGTAGAGCTGTCCAAATGAGTCCCACCGCATACTTCCCCCTATTATAAGGGTGACTTCTGTCGCTCTCCTTGATGCGTGACGCGTCACGCGTCACGCGTCACGCGTCGCCCCGAAGCCGCCCACGGATCTATGAAGGATCCGCGGAGCGATCGAAGGTCCACGGTTCTTTCAACGGATCACTCAAGGATCCACAGATCTTTCAAGGATCCACGGATCTTTCAAGGATCCACGGATCTTTCAAGGATCCACGGATCTTTCAAGGATCCACGGATCTTTCAAGGATCCACGGATCTTTCAAGGATCCACGGATCTTTCAAGGATCCACGGATCTTTCAAGGATCCACGGATCTTTCAAGGATCCACGGATCTTTCAAGGATCCACGGATCTTTCAAGGATCCACGGATCTTTCAAGGATCCACGGATCTTTCAAGGATCCACGGATCTTTCAAGGATCCACGGATCTTTCAAGGATCCACGGATCTTTCAAGGATCCACGGATCTTTCAAGGATCCACGGATCTTTCAAGGATCCACGGATCTTTCAAGGATCCACGGATCTTTCAAGGATCCACGGATCTTTCAAGGATCCACGGATCTTTCAAGGATCCACGGATCTTTCAAGGATCCACGGATCTTTCAAGGATCCACGGATCTTTCAAGGATCCACGGATCTTTCAAGGATCCACGGATCTTTCAAGGATCCACGGATCTTTCAAGGATCCACGGATCTTTCAAGGATCCACGGATCTTTCAAGGATCCACGGATCTTTCAAGGATCCACGGATCTTTCAAGGATCCACGGATCTTTCAAGGATCCACGGATCAAGGATCCACGGATCAAGGATCCACGGATCTTTCAAGGATCCACGGATCTTTCAAGGATCCACGGATCTTTCAAGGATCCGCGGAGTGTATCAAAGATCCGCGACACGTGCGAGGCAGCAGCACGACGACAAGAAACATAACACCAGCCCCAATCGACCCCAAGGGAGAGCGCTTAGTTAGAGTTTAGCTAGAAGATAAGCGATAGAGATTAGATAGACTAGACCGAGAAAACAATCCTCAACATAAATACGAGCGCGCTCACTTGCTTTTTGCGGCTTTTTGCGGCTTCGCCGCCTTCTTCTTCTCCTCCTTCTGCCTCTCTCGGTATCTTGCGTTTCGCGCTGCGTTTTTCTTGCGCTGCTCTTCTCTTCGGGCCGCTTCGTTCTTTCTTGGCGCTGCTACTTTTTCCACAGGCCTGGCCGCCCTCAGCTTTTCCCGTCGCTTCTGTTGCCGCTGCCTAGCGAGCTGCCGCCTCCGCTCTTCAGGTTCAGCAGCAGCCACGCCCCTTGTCGTTGTCAGAAGTTCCCCAGCTCCCTCATCCTTGGCGGCTGGTGCTTCGATCAAGCTCGGGGCCGTCGCGTGCTGCTCTGCTTTGGCTGTCTTCAGCTGCGCGCCAGCACTCAAGAAATGAGAAAACGGCCGAAGCGATTTCAGCTTGCCACTCTTGGCGCGGCCTTTTTTCGTCGCGGCGCCTCCCTTTCTGGTCTCCCCCTTTCTCTGCTGCTCTCTCCACTTCCGGGAACGCTCGGCCGCCTTCGTGGATGCGATCCGTCGGACGCGGCCAGCCCTTGCGAAGGACCTCAGCTGCCGCGCTATCTTGCGCTCATGGATTGCAGCCTTTCGGGTATCGCCCTGGTTCACAGGCAAGACAGAGCCGACGCCTTTCTTCTCCGCAGCCTGTCTACGGGTTTCTCGCTCACGCTCTTGGTAAGCTCGTTCGCGCCGCGCCGCTGCCACGCGGTCGGCCTCACGCTTTAAGCCTTCAGAGGGGAGCCACATCTTGAAAACCATCGGCGCCACCATGTTCGAGACACTCGCCGCCACCGTCGCGAGCGCTTCCGCCTGCGGTTTTGCTGCTGTCGGCCACCGGCGCAGGAGAGCCGCGCCCATCTTCATGAAGAGGAAGACCCTCAACTTTGTCGCAAATTAGAACTCGCCGCCCTTGAATCAACCCAGTGAGGCACCCCGCTAAAGTTCTGGCCGTAGCAACAGTAAGCCCCTGCCCTAATTAAAGCAGCCAAATAATTACTCACGAGACAACACCAGCGGCAGCGCAGTACTTTAACAAGATCCGAACCAGGTTGATTCTTGTGGGGCCTTAAGCTAACAAAGGTCGCCCCTGTCGGTACACACTCGCGCCGAGGGTACGCAGCTCACGGTGTAGAGCCTCGTTGCCCGCTGTGCCAGTTCCGTGCTCTTTTGCCTCCAGTGGCGCCATTTGTGCCAGGCGAAGACTGTGGTTGCGCAAAAAGGCGTAATGGCTACACTGTGCCTGCAGAAGCTCCTCCAAGCTCCTCCCATCCCGCGGACCTCTGCCTTTGAGATTCCCCTCAGCTTTTGCGACGACCGAGACAGCGCCCAGCAGCTTGCCGAAATTGTGCGCAGTGACTTCGAGGCTTGAATCCTTTAAGACTTCACAGGCCTCAGCGCTACAAAGGGCGGCACCGTCTGCATATCCCGCGCGGCTTTGCTGTGCGTCTTCCGAACCGGTGCGCCGAAAGGTCTCACCCGCGAGAGGATTCCGAGGACAACCGAAAAAACGCATCGAAATCTCGTGCACCTTTACAGAGACAGCCGACGGCTTCTCATAGCTGGCCTTCTCCAGCCGGATCCTCAAATGAACTGGGTCCTCGGTGATTGCTCGCAAGTTGGGAAAGGCTTCCTTGAGCGCTTCATAACCAGAGAGCAAGGCTGGCGGATGGTCGCAACAGATCGAGAGAACTCGCCCACAGTGCTCGGCCGGGACAGACTCACGCAAGAAACTAAGGAAGCTCTCAAAGCTCTCACTCTTCGCGAGTTGAATGCCGAAAGCCACACCAGTGCGGCCCTTCAGCGTCAGGCACTTGTTGCTGCTGGCTCCACTCTTTCCGGCAGGGATGTCGCCCAGTATCGACTGCGAGAGTTAGAACGAAACTACTCAAATTCATCAGGGGGGGGCGAATCTATGAGGAGGGGCCGCCTTCTAAAGTAGTCACCCCATGCCCAAGAAAGACGCCCCCCGAGATGAATCACGGTAGACCTTAAGTGACGGAGACTGTGCCATCAATCGCGAGGTCTCTGTACTCGTCGAATATCTCGCCCAAGTTCAGCCGCATAGCCGTCAGCATTTCTGCGACCGTTTTTCCCTCGAAGATGCGCTGCACAATCTGCGACAACACCCGACGACGCGGAAAGAGACAAGCGAGACCGTTTTCTTCTGCTGGTCGCTTGCTCCTGAGCGCCTCGCTCGTGAGTCTGACAAGGATGGCCGCAGGGCGGCCCTTCGTTTCGAGGGCGTGCGCCGTCACATCCTTCAAGAACTGCTGCGTCACTGCGAGACGACTGGACAGCCTCTCAGCTGCTAAGACCTCCGGATGGTCTGCTAACAAGAGGCGCCCACCTGTTGGCCCAATGATGACACGAAAATCCTCACGGCAGAAACCTAGCAAGAAGCCTTGGGGGTTCTCATCTTGGTGGCTTTGATTCCACAACCGCACACGCGCCGCCGCGTCTCGCAAGGGTGTCAGCGGTGCTGTCTCCACCTGCAACGTCTTGAGGCCGCTCGAACTGGCTTGCACAGCTTGCACGGTCACGCCGTTACTACCTGACGAAGATAGAAAACAAATACTGAAGCCAGAAAGCTGCCACACGAAGAGCTGCACGCTGCTACGATGAAACAATGAGAATCAATAAGCACGACAAAAAAAACCACCGCCACCCCAAGCAAGCTAAGTAATACCAGACACAGCACCCAAATCCCACGGCGCTGGAACTTTCGTCTGTGACGCTTTTGCAGTGTCATCATACAAGGCGCGCGCTATGGCCATGAATCCACGGAGGGGATGCCCGAAGGACTTCTTTTTCGGGTCAATTTTTGCCACTAGATGCATTCTCTTTACATGACTGGCGAGCGAGTGCGCATGCTTGAAGCTTTTGCAAGGACAGAGGGCACAATGCCACACCTTCCCCGGAACGCACTTTCCCTGCCGCCGGAGTTTCGTCTTACGTTGTTGGTCCTCCCTGTATGCTTGCCAGCAGAAGTCGTTATAACGCTGCGTCTCTGCTGCGACTGTTTCACAGAACAACACATCAGCCCCGTCGTTAGTCGCTACACGCGTGACAAACTGGCCAGCTTTCTCAGAGATATACACACCAGAACGAATGCCCACAAACTGCGCAGGCCCCGCTGCGACAGTCACCGCAGCGCCCTCTGCTGGCTGCAGCGCGGTGGCCTCTTCGTTGGGCCCGTTTCCGTCTGCGTCCAGGTTTGCCTCAGCCTTCACTTCATGCGCAGCAGGTTCACCTATAAGCGCTGCAGCCTGCTTGACTAGTTGCTTCCTCGAGCCCCGCTTCCGCCGAAGGCATTTGGTTGTTTCTTCTTTGGAAGACGCTCCAGCACTTTCTCCGCTTGCCAGGCCGAAAGCTTCTGACTTTGGGGGGCCACTTTTTGCCGCCTCCTGTTCCAAGCGGGGTGGCCCTGCGCGCTTGGTCGCGGAAGGGTTCGCCGCCTCTGCTTCGTCGATGCTGTCTACCCTCTCACCGAAGACGAGGCTGATCTCGTTCCCGATCTTGCGAAGAGCATCCACAAAGGAGCGAACTGCCGCCACTGAGTTGCCATTGCAGAAATACCAGACACCATCGCGCCGCACTACTGCAACGCAATGCCCGCTCTCGACGTAGCGGCCGACATGACGCACGAGACCCGTCACCCTGAACGTCGCACCCCCTAAAGTGAAGAACTCACTTGGCACATTGATGGGCGTGACCATTTTCATCCCGTTCAGCGCCTGCCGCGGACGAATCTCGATAACGCACGCCTTTGTGCTTAGACCATCACCAGGAAGCGAGTGGCTATTCTTGAACTGTACGCGTCGACTGAACTGGCCGCAAGGCTGCGAACCTGGTGCGCCACTGTCTTCAGAACATGTCACATCTGGCGCCGTGTTGCCTTGTTTGTCCACGAGCTTCTGGAGGGACAAGCCCCGCAGAGGAAGGCCCTCAGTCCCAGCCGTGGCCATCGGATGAGGATCCGAACAGGTTCGACACACTCCACCACAACGCCGGCACGGGTTTACTCGTTCCGTTTCTGTCATCACCATGGTCACGGTGCCACCAAATTCGTCCAAAAGACGCCCGCAAAGCTCTCCCGATGAATGCTCGAACCTTTTCCCAAAATCAGCCTCATACCGTGGCCCCCAAGGAGCGTCACTGCTGAAAGATTAGAGCCAAGCCGATAGCAGAGGTGAGGCGAGAAGCAGACCCGCCAGAGAAAGGAGGAAACATAGAAAGGGGCCGGCGCCTAAGGTGTTGGCGCCAGTTCTAAGACCGAGCGCAGTCCAAGGGCTAAATCTCATAGCTCAACTCTATGAAGCCCGTCAGCGTAGTAAGCTCAATCATCCAGCCACGACGCTCTCCGTGTTCAATCACATCAACACCGAGGCCATGGCTATGGCGCTAATTCTACTAAAGTCATAGACTAGATCTCAAATTGTCGACACTGAAAAACGAGGGGAGCGCCAGGCAGTAACTAACAAGCCGGCGCGCGCTCACGTCTTTCGCTTTCCCTTGAAATAACAACGACGACACCGGAGCCATAACTATCCGCGGGAAAGAGCTGCAAAGGCTCCAAACCGAGGCCGCTCTGCCTCATTGTCCTCAACACATCCGCCAGCCAAGAGCGCGGGCAGCTCCTCAACGTTTCCGCAGCAATTAGAAAAGCCCACCCCTGAAAAAAAGACACAGACCACAGCGACGAGCCCCCAAAAGGCTAACCCCCAAGCAAGATGGAAACTACTGTAAAGATTTCAGAGCTAGACTATCCTTACCCATAAAGCAAGAGGCTGACACGTCTGCCAGCACTGAAGGACAGCGTGCGCGAAGCATCTGGTCTGCGCAGTAAATGTCTTGCGCTTGTCGCCGTTCCTACTCTCACCACCGAAGACATAGACTGGATTCACGAGGCCACGCGGAACCACTACCGCATCGGGCGCCATTGTCTCCTTTTTGCTTTTCTTCTTTTCTGTTTTGAAAGAGCGGCGTGGCGATCTCGAGGCAAATTTCGACCCCCTGACGTCTCGCCAAGCCACTAGCTTCGCGAGGCGAATCTGGTTGCTTCTCGCAAAGCCCCTAGGGTAGGTAGTAAGCAAGAGGCAAACTCGTCAGAGCCGGCTGCCGCAAGTCCACTAGTAGCCAAGAGGCAAACTCATCGGGGCCAGCTGTCGCAACGCCACTAGTAAGGAAGAGGCAAACCCGTCGGAGCCGGCTGTCGCAAAGCCACTAGTAAGGAAGAGGCAAACCCGTCGAGCAAGCCAGCTGTCGCGAAACCGCTAGTAGCTCGGAGCCGTTGCTTCGCAACACCTCAAAGACGCCGCTTCACAAAACCGTCCAAAGCCGTTGCTTCGCAACACCTCAAAGACGCCGCTTCGCAAAACCGTCCAAAGCCGTTGCTTCGCAACACCTCAAAGACGCCGCTTCGCAAACCCGTCCGAAGCTGTTTCTTCGCAACACCTCAAAGCCGCTGCTTCGCAAAGCCGTCCGAGCGTTGCTTCGCAAAATCTCAAATGCGCCGCTTCGCAAAACCGTTCGAAGCCGTTGCTTCGCAACACCTCAAGGCTGCCGCTTCGCAAAACCGTTCGAAGCCGTTGTTTCGCAACACCTCAAAGCTGCCGCTTCGCAAAATCGTCCGAAGCCGATGCTTCGCAACACCTTCAAGCTAAGACTTAAGAGCGATGACGTTGGAATGAATTGCACTTATCTGTTAGTGGTTCTGCGGTTCTCCCTCGGGTGCTGCTTGGGGTGCTGAATTATCTCCCGCCGTGCTATCCCGTGGCCAGCTGCAAGACAAGACGTCACCCCAAGACGTAGCAGGGAGAATTGCAGCCGACCTTAACGCTTGTCGCGCAACCGCCTGGGGCTGTTTGCTGTTTCGCAAAACCTTTGAGAAGCCGCTTTTTCGCAAAGCCACAAAGCCGCTGCTTCTTCGCAAAGCTGTCCGAAGCCGATGTTTCGCAAAATCGATCGAAGCCGTTGCTTCGCGAAACCGTTCGAAGCCGATGCTTCGCAAAACCGTCCGAAGCCGTTGCTTCGCAAAACCACAAAGCCGCTGCTTGTTTCGCAAAACCACTAGGCCAGCTTCTCTCGTTTGACTTCGAATGGGTTTCCTGTTAGTGCTACTGCGATTCTCCCTTGTGTGCTGCTTGGGGTGGATCTTCCGTCGTGCTCTCCCGTGGCCGGCTGCAAAGATGTCACCCCAAGACTCGATAGGGAGAATCGCAACCGACCGTAACGCTGCTGCGGCCGTGGTCTGGGTGTCGTGTACTACGGTCGAACGCAGGAAGAAGAAGTAGCTGCTGCAGGTCCACTTCTCTACTAGAAGATAGAGGCCACGTAAACACGCGCGGAAAAGGAGAAAGCTGCTTATCGGAAAAGTAGAATTTGACGTAGAAGCACTGCTTGCTCACCGGGCCGCGCTGTCTTCGTTAGCTAGCCGCTCTACTAGAACTTCGCCGAGAGAAAAAAAAAGGGCTTTACGCTTTTACTCCAACGGTAGTCTTCGCCAGTCCGCGTAGCGCACCCACGCAAGAAGACTGAGCGCTGCTTCTGGGCACCCACGTCACCAAGAGGAAGGAAGAAGAAGATAGATAACGCAAGCAAGCGCTTGCCGTCGGTTGGCCAGCGCGCTCCTTCTGCTTATCTTGCTTTTCATGTATCTACCGGATGCCGCTGATGTTATCTATCTTGATGCTGTTGGTTTTTTCTTTTTAAAAGCACGAGTCTAGTGTAGTTGTATCGTGCTACTCAACTGCGGCAGTTGTTCGCCGTTGCCATCGTTTTACTGTGCCGGATGATCGAAGTCGGATTCGATTCCCGGCTGGTGCACCAATGTAACCGAAGTTGACTGCTCTCTCCACGCAACAACTGACATCCATGTATTTGGGATTGCGTGAACACTTGAGTACTTTGCTCAAGTTGAAGCCAAGTTTCAGGAAACTTACTCACTTTGTTGCTTACGTTGTGCTTACTTGCATATACGTGAAAACGTAGTTAGTTGCAATCTATTTCAAAACAAAACTGGAATACATCGTCGAAGGATGATTATAGGTTGAGAATCGTTCAAGAGTCTCAGTCTTGTTTTGTCGTGCTTCTTTGTTGTACTTACGTGCGCGCCGTTCTTCCGTTCTGAAGTGAACTTGCTTACTCTCGCTGACAAACGTCTAAACTCATGAGAAGTTCTGTCATACATGACAGACCGATCTCAGACTTCGCACTTGGACCTTCACAGCGTGAGCGTGCCAGTTCTCTTGACAGCTCTTGACTGTCGGTTCTGGTTACAGCTAAGAGGCACGCGTGGACTTTTACGCTCAGGCTGGTGCGCAAGATGCTCCCCTTCGTTCTGCTTCTCTTATTCTTGATCTTTTGAACTAATTATATGCAGAAGCCTGCTGTCTATTTTTTGAAAAAGATGCGACGTAGATTATCAAGGGCCCACAGATCTATCAAGGACTCGCGGATCTATCAAGGATCCACGGATCAATCAAAGAAAGATCCGTGGAGCGATCGAAGATCCACGGATCTATCAAGGATCCACAGATCTACATCTATCAAGGACTCGCGGATCTATCAAGGACCCACGGATCTACCAAAGCAAGATCCGTGGAGCGATCGAAGATCCACGGATCTATCAAGGAAAGACCAGCGGAGCGATCGAAGATCCGCGGATCTATCAAGGATCCACAGCTCTACCAAGGGTCCACGGATCTATCAAGGATCCACGGATCTATCAAGGATCCGCGGATCTATCAAGGACCCACGGATCTATCAAGGATCCGCGGATCTATCAAAGAAAGATCCGCGGAGTGGTCGCAGATGAGATCCGCGGATCTATCAAGGATCCACAGATCTACCAAGGATCCACGGATCTATCAAGGATCCCCGGATCTATCAAAGAAAGACCCACGGAGCCATGGAAGATCCACGGATCCATCAAGGTCCCGATCCACAGATCTATCAAGGACTCGCGGATCTATCAAGGATCCGCGGATCTATCAAAGCAAGATCCGTGGAGCGGTCGAAGATCCACGGATCTATCAAGGATCCACAGATATAGACTCGCCAAAATCAGGCCCCTCCTGCCCATTGTTGCGTGCTGCGTGACGCTTGAAATTGAGGGCAGGCATTTCATCCCCCCCGAAGCTCTGGGCGTGACGCGGTGGGCGTCACGCGTCACGAAACAGCTCTACGGCGTTCAGTAAGCCCCACGGGGGGCATGGCCCAAGGATCTATCCCGAACCGCCTCGAAATGAGCCCGCCCCTCAAAAATGCGCGGGCCTTTTTTCATTTTTTAGCTGCCTGCACCCACAAGCACAAGCCCGCCAAAACAACTCCAAAAAGAGACAGAAACCCCACCCCCGCGGGCCGGTCAGCCCTCTCAGGTCGACTCCTGTGAGCCTCCGCCCTTTCCTAACCAGGTGCAACCCATCCCACCCTGCTCGGATAAGACAGAGGACCAACCCACAGCGCCACAGTGAGAACCAGCCGCCGCACTTCACCCGCCGAGTTTTCCTGTGCTTCAAACTGACAAGAAAAAGCCAAAAGGCTTCTGCCCTTTTTTCTGCTTAAGAAAAAAGCGCAAGACCTTTCCCAAGAAGTTCTTTCTTGAAAAAAAGCCAAAAAAATGAGCGACATACTGACAAAAAACTGCAAAAAACCGAAAAGAACTCTCAAGAGCCTGGAAGCCCTTACTTGCGCAAGGCCTAAGGAACCCACAGACAGAAAGGGCCGACATTTTTGGGCAGGTTATATATTTTGAAAACTTTCCCAAAGCAGACACCCGCAGCAACCTACGCAGGCGAACTCCGTTGAAACTGAGGGCAAACCTTCACGAAGACGACCGAGCCGGCCCCGGAGCAACACACAAAGTCCAACGCAGCAGCAAACCCCGAGAGCGACTCGAGCAAGAGCAAGCAAGCCAAACAAGGCCAGGCCACCCTCCCCAGCGCCTTCCAGACCCCTGCCCCGCGCACACGCCAGACACAAGACCCAGAGCCGGCCCGAACTCCTTCCCAACCTACTCGCCCCAACCACGAGCCCGCCACCAATCAGCGGGAACTAATAAAAGTTTCCCCGTCTCCCCTGTGCCGTTTTTAAAAATAGAACCCAACACTTCCGGCGGCGTTTTCTGCTTCGAAGCGGTTCAGCGTAGGCAAGGAAACCGGCAGCGCGCCCGCCTCCCTTGGGTGTTGGCATTCTATGCCTTAGCCTTTTCCTTTAGTGCAGAATCATGCGTAGCACAGTAAAGGCCAAGGCGCGCAATATCTTGGGCGCCTCTTCAGTCTGCAAGGAAGTGCTGTGGTTCGTGAGCTAGTCCCAAAGCCACAAGAGCCACGGGTCGGCGCTCTTTGCCCGCTTCACCCCACCCGGGGCCGGCAGGTTTGGGCAGGTAGTCTTAACGCGTTTTCGGGTGTCAAGACTTGCGCCCGCGCACTCAGGTAGCTGAGCTCTCCGCTGTATATTTTTCAAAAACTTACACAGTTCTAGATCGCGCGGCTGACCGTACCGCCCTCGAGCAAGTCGCGAAGTCTCGCGCGCTCTTCGAGAAGGTTTCAACGATGCTGAAGCACGTGCTGGCGTAGAAGTAGAATGCCCGCCGTGCCGTGGTAGCCACGTGGGCGTCGCGCTGGTGACTATGTCAAGCAGGTGCGAAGGCTACGCATGCCGCTCCTAATTTTTTCAACTTCTTACTTTGTCAAAGGTTTGAACTATAAGGAAAGAAGCCAGCGGTGATGGCTGACATGTTGTCCAAGTCCTTCGATGCCCAGCAGCTGGCGACTGGCTCCACGGATTTGCATTGCGGGCACCTATCACATGCACCGCGCGAAGCTCATAGCTAATGCGGGCGAAACGCTGGCCCGGCTGCTGTGGCTGCCGCAACTTTGTGCTGCCTAAAGCAGCCGCCGGTCTCTCGGGAGCGGCAAGCGAGCGCAGATGGATCTCACTCCCGCGTCGCCGCGCCCAAAGGGCTCTCGCCCAGGCCTGTGCCCCCAAAAAGGCAGCGCTTTACTTTCCTTTTTTCCAAACCAAAATGTTAACTTTAGTCCGGACTTTTTCCAAAGTGTCACTTTTTCAAAAATGTGAAATTTATCACGGCCCTGGTACCAAGATGACCCCCTCGAAAAAGTTAGCAACTTAAAAAACCCACAGGGAGTTCCGATCACGACATGCGCCAAAAAAGGCCCCAAAAGCTTGATAAAGTGACACTTTTGGAGAAGTTGCCAAAAAAGCAACACTTTTGGAAAAGTTGAGACTAATGCCAACGCCTTTGGAATAATGGAAAGTAAAATAAGCTGGGGACTTTTGGGGGCGTAAGCTTTGGCGCGGACCTCCTTGGCGCAGCGAAACGGAAGTCAGGCCTGCGCTGGCCAGCCGCTCATGGGGGCGCGGTGGCTGCTCTCGACGGCGCAGACCTCTGGCGAACGCAGCAGCCAGTCCAGCCGCCACCACGAACCGGCTACCGCCCCCTTCGCGCTGCCGAGCTGGCACCCATGTAAGCTTAGCCCAAACTACCGACCTGGCACCAATGTGCTAGCACTCACACAACCTACCAGCCGCCGCAGCGCTTTGCCCTCCGAAGGGTTCAATTTTCAAAAAGTCCAAGAAGTAGCGCCATCAGGTCGCCATCCTTCACCGCCATCTTGATACCCGCGAAGAGTTTGCGCGACAACGCTGTCGATGTGTACAGGGGGCAAGCTGCTCCCTCGCCAGTATTTCGATGGCTAGGCGTGTCGCCGTGGCTTCTAGTAGCTCGGCCCGTAGCATGTTGCCAGCAATGTCTCCGGGGTGGGTGCGGTCGACTACGACAGAGAAGCCTTCACGCCTACCTGTGTTGTGGACAACGAGCGCCCCGAAACCAATACTGTACTGGCTCCCCGTTGGGGCCCCCATCAGAGGAGGCGCCCGCAGCGCAGCCAGATCAGAGTAAGACTGCGCAAGGCGCGCAGGCTTCGCATCGCCATCGCGATAGCCCGCCCGTGCTTGCAGCTGCAGAAGTAGGGGCGCCAGTGCTATCGCATGCGTTCGCAGGTGGCTCCGCTGCTTCTTGCATTCTTTCAAAACATAGGCGAGACGCTCGCCAAGCCACTTACTAAGCGGCCGCCGAAGTTCCGCGCCGGTTTTTGCTCTGGTATGTTGTGCGCCGAGTGTAGCAAATCCCGCCACCCTTTGGATGTCCTTAAGGCCTAAGGCTTTGCTTTGCCTTAGCCTTGATTTGGTGAGGGGGTCTGCTTGTCGAATGATGTGGGGGCCTTGTCATAATGAGAGCGCCGGTGAAAGTCAGAGGCTTACGAGTAGACCACCCAGCCACCCCCCCATGGTAGTGGCACAGTAGTCCGAGCGCTCTTCACCAGAGGTCGATGCTGGCGGAAGGTGATTGCTTAGCCCGCTAACGGCGGAGCCCCTAGGCCTAGGGCCGTGGCCAGCTGGTGGGCGAAGACCTTAGCCGCCAAGATTTGGCGCCCTGTTGCTCCACGGTGCTGCTGGCCATCGATGGAGGTGAGCACCAATACCCAAAAGAAGGCCGCGGCCGTCAGCCCCTATGAGTCCTGAGAGCCTGCAGAACGCCGGCGCAGGTGGTTCCGCTCCTGTGTTTAGCGTGTCGCCGGTCCAGTATCAGCACGCTTCGCCCCGGCAGCCGTACCCTGCTACAGGGCACACCTTGGCGCCATCTACTACACCGATGAAGAGGTAGCAAGCTTCAGCGATGTCATCCGAAGCCACTTCAGGCGGGGACAATACCGGCGCCGGTTCTGAAGTGCTGCGCCCTACTTACTACAGTGGCAGACAGATCCTGAGCCAGTTGGGTGCCGGTTCCCTCCAGTTCCGGGAGCTCATGCGCCGCTTTCGATTGTTGGGGCTCTTGTTGTTGTAGTTGCGCACATGCTCCCTTCATTCCTCCTCTGTCCTAGTGTGGAAAAGGGGTAGAGGCGCTCTTGCCGGTGTGAGGCACAGGCCGGCGGCGTCCTGTGCCTTTCTTGTAAGTACCATCTAGCCCTAGCCTTTCCGCCGAACAGCAGAAGGCCCCCCTGTCTCTGTTGTCGAAGATCAGCGCTCTTCATCTACGTAAGGGCAAACAGCTGCCGAAATTTTTGGCACGTGGATCACTTTGGTCAGGGTGTCTCTCCCTCTCGTTGTTTTGCGCGGCGGTCTTTCATTTCATTGCGACGGACCAAGCCAAGGACGAAGAGAGACAACAGAACAAGCATCAAACCCACGGGGGGCCCCTCAGTGGGCCAAAATGAAAAACGTGACCAAAATGGACTGCCTTCCCCACCACGTGCGAGCCATGTGCTTGGAATGCGAGACGCACCTGATCCATTTGGGTTTGCCCAAGTGATTAGCCAAGTTCCCGCGAAGCTTCCCTGGTTGTTTTGTGTTGTCATGCTTTTGTTGTATTTACATGCCCAGCTTTGCTTGCTTTCTCGTTCGTCCTAGTCTCTAAACCCATCCACGTTGACCATTATAAGAGAGGAAGCCAATCTGGATTGTTCGTGGTCGTTGGCCTTGTTGCTCTGGTTCAAAACTGTACAAAAGCGCCCAACGTCTTGCCTCCTATCAAGCATGCTCTAGCTGTTTCGCTCGTCGTTCTTGCGCCTTGTCTTGTGCTTCTCACTTTCTTAGGCTTACATCGTTCGTGACAGATCTAGACCCCTGGCAGCTTCAGTTACAAAAAGCGCCAACCACGTGCAAACCTTCCAGAAACCCAACAAAGAGAGCAGCCAGAAACCCCGCCCCCGCCCAGGAAAGACCGCGGCAGGGAACTCGCCAAGAAATTCGGACACGACCGCCAGAAAATGCAAAAACAGCTTTCAACGCGAGGCCTTCAGGCATTTTCCCAAGCACTTCCAGGAGACTCTCTCGATGCCACCCCCGAAGTCTGTCTTCTGGGGAGTTTGTTTTCGCACTTTCTGGAAACTTTTGCGCAGTGGACTCACAAGAGCAAAACCAACGCCAACGGAGGTCCGAACCCCAAGAAAAACGAACACGCACCCCACCCCAAAAGCCCACCACACAAAACCGCGCCAAGCCTGCTTTAGCAGATTCCCAAACCGGTGCCAGGCATCCGACGTCACACCCGTCCAGTCCCCCACAAAAGGGCGCGCGCGGGCTGCGTTCTACGCAGACTCCCACAAGGGCCCATCTGGTAAACGCAGACAAGCCTCGAACGCTCCTGCTGGCAAACTGCCTTGCCACCTCCCAAACGAAAGGCGAAGAAACTGCTCGAGCCCCACCGATGCCCAACCACGACACCAACGCCAGCGCCCCGTCCCCGCGAGGTGAGTCGAGTAACGAACGCGCTGCGGCTATCAAAATGAAAGCACACGCAACCACTCGCCCCAAACCGAAGAGGAGAGCACACCAACCAAGCAAACCAAGAACAAAGGCACTCCCGTGCGCTTTTCTGCTTGTTCTCCGCTCGGGTTCTCTATGGCCTCACCCAGGGCAACAACCACGAGGGGACGGAGAACCAAAGCGGAAAAGCCGAGCGCCGGCCTCTCTTTTCATTTGTTTTGTGTGAGTTGCTCGGCTGACTGGGTGCCCGGAGTCTCTGAGAGTGCTTCGCAGGCATCTCTCTGCGTGTCTGTAGTTCCTTCAAATCTTCAAAGCAGACAGCCCACGCAAGAGCCAAAAGAAAGAAGGCACACACCAACAAGCGGGGCAGCCGGTCCGCCTTTTGTTGCTCGCTGTCAGGCAGAAGCCCAGAAACCCTGCGACGGGTTTAGAGTTATAAACAAAGGAGGGACCAAACCAGGCAAGCGAGGTGGCGGGGTCAAACAATCTGTTACACAACTGAGGCACAAAGCCCGGCCTTAGCTGTCCTTCAGAGCCACAAACAAAGCAACTAGCAACGCAGCGAGAGACTAAAGGTCCAGCAGCGACGAGCTGCGGCAGAAGGACACGACGCCCCCCCCGGCCGGGTTGATGGTGCTCAAGGTAAGCTCCATAGGCTGGCCCGCTGCCGATCGCTGAAAGGCAACGCAAGCAGGAGCAACCATGCCCCCCCTGGCGTGCCGTGCAGGCAAAGCGGGTGGTAAAACAACCGACCAACAGCAGCAGAGGCCTGGTAAAGGTTCACTTTGGCACTGCTTAATTGAAAAGCAAAGCAAGAAGCGGCCAGGGCCACACCGATCTAGAACAAGGCAGCAGCGAGAGAACTGAGGCTGCGCGAAATGAGGGGCAGAAGCTCCCCCGCGGGCAGTGTACCAAGAAACCCGAAACCGAGCAAGGGTTTAAGACTGACTACAGAGCCTGAGGCCCCACAAACTCAAGAGCCAAGCAGGGCGCCCTCATATAGGCTACGTACAACAGAACTGGAGCCGAACTCAGCCAGCCCCCCCCCGCAAGTGAGGAACCAACTCGAAGAACCAGAAGCAGGCAAGCAGCCTCTCTGACTGTAAGTAAGGGAGTGGAATGCGCGGGGCACGAACTTGAAGCGGCGAGGAAACCTCGCGTGAAATGAACAAAAAAAGCCGAAGAAAAGCCGCCGAGGGCCCACACCGTCGAGGGCTAAGACAGTCGAGGGCCCACACCGTCAGAGCCAAGCGAAGCGCGCTCGCGAAAGCTGCGCGGCGCTCGGGATTCAACTCGAAAAGGCAGGCGGAAGCTCCTTGTTCACAAGCAGGGTATTAATTTCAAGCAGCAAAGCAGCCTCAGGGCACAATTAAAATCAGAGAGAGAAAGCCCCCCCGCTGGCTCTGTACAAATCCGAAGAAAAGCAGGCAAAGACCTCGGGGGCGGCTCTCGCGTTCTTAGGCACACACCCAAAAAGCCCCCGCTCTCCTGGGCGCAGACGCTGCGAGCGACGGCCCGAGCAAAGGGCCGAAAGGCTGCGCGCCCAAGCAAGCGCCATCCCCAAGAGCCACCCCCAAAAGAGGAGCTCCTGCCGCGCTGCCCGTCACGCAAGAAGCACCAAAGAGCCCGCCCCCCCGTATGATAATCAGCGCCGCCTTATATTTTGTCCTTTCGAACTTTCGTGCGATGCCTTGCTGTGCCAGGCATTTGTCCACCGGCAGGCGTTTGGCCACCTCCCTGCCTGGCGGTGCTGCCGGGGCAAAGTCAGCGACCCGCCAAAAGGGTTCAAAAGCGTGCAGTTTCGTTTTGGGCAAGACGGATGGCAAGCCCATCAGAGGCCCCCCAAGCTCACAACGGTCCGGGAGTAGCACAGGGCCTGTCAGAGTCAGCCTTCTCCCCGAAAGGGCCCCGGCCGCTATGGTCTTCCGAGTGGCCACAATCACCGAGACCAACGCCGGAAGGCTCAGAGACGATAGTACAGAGAATGCAGGGCGACGGCGATAAGAAGCAACAATCAACCCCACGGAGAGTCAACCGAACCAGGAGCAGAGTGCGGAACGCCGACGATCAAAGCCAAGATCTATCTGATACGTGTTGCAATGAATTTTTGAAGAACTGCGCCCCTTGCACTTGTTAAGTAGAGCGCATTGAGAACAGATATATGTACGTTTCTCCGCATCTAGTAACTCCTTGATTTCCTTTTGGAGCGCACTTCCATTAAATTGGCCTCCTGCATACATTTTCGCGTAGATGCATATAGAAAAGCTCCTGTCATCGAGGACCTTGCAATCTGAAAAAGTGCGTGGCACATTGAAAAAATTTTTGATGATTCCAGGGAGGTAACAAACAAGATGAAACTTCTATATTGAAGCGACATGCGATGTTGTTCTTTAATATGATTCCACACGAACGCGAAACAAAATACCTCTCTGAAGTGCCTCCTGCTTGTCAGTTTCAGCCATATTATTCTCCACAGCCTTTACGAGAAGATTTTCGTGGTAATCCGCATGCTCCGCTCCTTTTAATTTTATTTCTTGGACGAGACAGTCTCTATGCTCTTTCAGGCCAGTCTTCTCGTCGCATGAAACCTGGAAACCTGGAGATTTTGCACATAAAATTTCGAATGGTTGCGGGCTCTTGTAATCGAAAACAAGGTACTTTCTTACAACATCAAAAAAAAAGGTTCGTAAGGTAAGGCACTTGATTCGTTTTGTAAGACTAAGTATTTTTAGATGTAAATCACACAAGAGTACCTTCTTCCTCCGGGCTTCGTTTGTTCGCTGGATTCGCGCCTTCGCGCACAGCAGTTCTATCCGCCTCTGCCCGTGCCTTTGCCTGAAGCGCCTCTGTCCTTGCCTTTTCTCGGCAATCGAAGCGTTCTTGTGCTTGTGATAGTGGTCTCGTCTCACTCGTGCCAAATTTCAACTATGTCGCTTTAGTTATGTCGATCGGGCCGAAAAGAAATGGAAGAAAAAACTGGAAAGCGACATAATTATAAAGCAAATTTTTAGAATACCGGGGGCCCCAGGGGTCAAAAGCGAGGCCGGGGATGCGGAAGCTTTTTATAATTATGTCGACTCACCTTCTAATTATGTCGATTCGCCAAATTTCGGATAGATCGCTATAATAAAAAGTCCACTTTCTGGAAACCCGGGGGCCTCAGATCACGCGGCGGCCAACCTGGCGACTTCGATGCACACAGATGCAGGAGAATACAGCGGAATAACCGAAAGCGTGGCGCCGGGGACTCGGGGGGAAATATGAACCCCTGCGGCCAGCTCACGGGGCTCCTCACTGTTCCCAGCCGGCAGCACCTCTCCACGGCAACGAAAACAAGGCCCCCGGGAGCGCTTGGACCAAAAAGCCAAGCTTTAAAGCTACGGACAATTTGGCGACTTTTTGGCAAAATGCTGCCAAAAAGTCGCAATATTGTCCGTAGCCTTAGAAGGCTACGATTAGTGCCATTGGTCTTTTGGTCCAAGGCCCTCCAAGAGGCACTCCAAGGAGCGCCTGAACCAAGAGGCCAAAACCCCGGACACAGTGTCCGGAATTTTGGCCTTTTGGTGCAAGGCCCTGCCCGGGGCACTCTCGTGGGCCTATTTTAGTTCGCTGACACTGCCCACCTTTCGCGCACACCTTTGCGCACACTTTTAGCGCACACTTTTAGCGCACACGCTTGGCGCGCCACGCTTTGTTTTCGCGCACACATTTAGCACGCACACTTAGTGCACACTTTTAGTGCACACATTTGGCGCACACTTTACCGCACACTTTAGTGCACACACTTCCTGAGAAAATAAATTACCAGCACCAAATCAGTGCGCACTTCACTGCACACTTCACTGCACACATTTTTTTCCCAGTTGAAAAAAGTGCGCGCAGTGAAGTGCGCAGTGAAGTGCGCAGTGAAGTGCGCAGTGAAGTGTGCAGCGAAGTGTGCAGTGAAGTGTGCACCGGTTTGAAGAAAAACAAACACCAAAACGCAAAAACCAAAAAAAAAAAACCTCGACAACAAGCCAAAGCCCCAAAAACAAACAGCGAACCGAACAACACAAACAACCAACGGGCGCACACAACCCTGAGAAAAAAAGACGCGGAATACCAGCGAAGCCCGCTACACTGCGAAACACCACCAGCAACAAACCCGAAACCCCCAGGCCGAGCGGATGCCGAGGACAATGGCACACACCTTCGCCAGAACACGCTGCACCCTGCCACACACGACCCCACACAACAGACACACGCCCCCCACACAAAGCAAGACAGTCACCCACAAGCCAAGAGCACAAGTCACCACCGAACAGCCGGGGCGGCGCCGCTACCTGACCCCGATGAGGGCGATTGGAAACCATCAGCCAAAGGAAGCCAAGCAAAACGCCGCAAATTCGACCACAGGCCGGCAGACTTGTGAGGCGCCCAGCCAGCTCCCGCCGTCCTTGCCCGCGAACCGACACAAAAAGAAAACGAGAAACCTGAAGAGCCACACACCCACCCAACGACGACAAAAGCCCCCCATCGAATGGCGCAAAACTTACAAAATTCCCCGCGATTTGCGTGCAGTGACTAAGCCACGGAGTGGCCAGCCGGCCCGCCGCATGACTCAGAGGTCAAAAGCGAGGCCGGAGATGCGGAGGGGGCTTTCTATGATCATGTCGACCGCAGTCCCAATAGGCATAGCTCTCCACCGTGTAATCTATTATTAAGCTATAATTTTTCATCTTTCTAAGGTGCAAAAACTGTAACGCGCGCGCGCGCGTTACGCGCGCGGGTTACGCGCGCGCGCGCGTTACGCGCGCGCGTTATAACGCGTTACGCGCGCGCGTTATAACGCGTTACGCGCGCGCGCGTTACGCGCGAAATAAGGCGCGCGCGTTACATGCGCGCGGCGCGCGCGCGTAACGCG
>CAJINU010000080.1:513463-606620 GCA_905178165.1 Amoebophrya sp. A25
GCTCAAGCTCGCCGGAGCCACGCGCGCGCGGGCGCGTCACGCGCGCGGGAGGGGAGGGCGCGCTCGCGGCCGGGCTCGCGGGACCGCCCGGGCTCGCGGGACCGGCTCAGGCTCGCCGGGCGGGGCCGGCTCGGGCTCACCGGGGCCGGCTCGGGCTCGCTGGCGCCGGTTCTGGCTCGCCGGAGCCAGCTCAGGTTCGACAGCGCCGGCTCAGGCTCGCTGGGTCCGGCTCGGGTTCGCCGGGGCCGGCTCAGGCTCACCAGAACCAGCTTGGGCTCGATGGGTGGGGCCGGCTCGAGCTCGGGCTCACCGGAGCCGGCTCGGGCTCACTGGGGCCGGCTCGAGCTCGCCGGGGCCGGCTTGAGCTCGCCGGGGCCGGTTTGGGCTCGCCAGGGCCGCTCCGGGCTCGCTGGGCATGGTTCAGGCTCGGGCTTGGGCTCGCGCGGGTGCCCCTGAACTCACACGGGGCCCGTCGAGCTCGCACGCACGGAGCCGGGCTCACACGGGGCCGGGCTCGCACGGGGCAGGCCTCAAACGAGCCTGCCCAGGCTCATACACGGCTGGGCTTGCACGGGACCAGGCTTACACGCGGCTGAGCTTGCACGGGGCCGGGCTTGCACGA
Organism: Amoebophrya sp. A25; assembly: GCA_905178165.1. Classification (NCBI taxonomy): domain Eukaryota; class Dinophyceae; order Syndiniales; family Amoebophryaceae; genus Amoebophrya; species Amoebophrya sp. A25. The sequence goes on from CAJINU010000080.1 coordinate 514,086, forward strand.
AGCCCGTTTGGCTCCCGCGGTGCCCGCTCGGCTCGCACGGGGCCGGCTGGACTCGCATGGAACCACGCTCGCACGGGACCCACTTGGCTCGCAGGGGGCCCGCTGAGCTCGCACGGGGCTGGGCTCACGCGGGGCCGGCTGGGCTCGCACAGATCCGGCGGGACCGGGCTCGCGCGGGGACAGGCTCGCACGGGGCCCACCTCAACTGGCACAGGGCTGGGCTCGCACGGGGCTGGGCTCACACGGGGCTGGGCTCACACGGGGCCGGCTCGGGCTCGCACGGAGCCGGCGATGCCGGCTGGGCTCGCACGGGGCGGGGCACGTTATGGCCCAGGCCCGCACAAGGCCGGGCCCGCACGGAGCTGGGCTGGCACGGGGCCAGGCCCGCAAGGAGCCGCGCTCGCGAGGCCGGGCCCGGGTTCGCGAGGCTGATTTGTCCGAAGCATGCAAGACGGGGCCGAATCGGGCTCGCGGCGGAAACGGCAGCGGCGAGCCCTCTCGGGTTCGTGGCTTGGCTTGCTACTCTGGCGGGCTGAGCCAGGTAAGGCCTCGGGTTACTGTACACGCGTAAAGGCTTTCACATCTTAAAAAAATGCAACAACAACAAAAACCAGCGCCCACTCTTATTCTCGTTCGCGTTCGACGTTGCAACTCTTTGAGCCTCTCAAGCTGCTTGAGCGTTTTTCTTCTCTCTTTCTCGTTTTCAAAATAGTCAAGGAAGCTAAAAAAATCTTGTTGCAGTAAAGAGGAACTTCCTAGCCCACTATATTTGCCACGTGGGGTCCAGAGGAGCAACTTCCCTAGTATTATAAAGCGCTAAAGTAAAAAACAGCAACGACCCCGCCGAGCTCTCAGCCTTCCACTTCTGGCCCATGAACTTCCAAGCTCCCGAACTTTCCGAACTTTCTGAACTTTCCGAACTTTCCAAGCTTTCCAAGCTTTCCAAGCTTCCCAAGCTTCGCAAACTTTCCAAACTTTCCAAAATTTCCAAGCTCTCCAAGCTTTCCAAACTTTCCAAACTTTCCAACCTTTCCAAGCTTTCCAAGCTTTCCAAATTTTCCAAGCTTTCCAACCTCCCCAAGCTTTCCAACTTTTCCAAACTTCCCAAGCATTCAAAGCTTTCGAAGCTTTCGAAGCTTTCGAAGCTTTCGAAGCTTTCCAAGCTTTCCAAGCTTTCCAAACTTCCCAAGCTTCCCAAGCTTCCCAAGCTTCCCAAGCTCCCCAAGCTTCCCAAGCTCCCCAAACTTCCAAGCCTCCCAAACTTTCCCAACCTTCCCAGTCTTCCCAGCTCTCCCAACTTTTCCCAGCTTTTGTTTCCCAGCTTTTCCCACGGCACCTTTTCCCAACTTTTCGGCACTTTTCGCAGCTTCTCACACTTTGCGCAACTTTTCAGAACTTTTCCCAGCTTTTGTCAGTCTCCCAGCTTCTCGCAACTCTTCACAGCTTTTCCAACTGTCTGAACGTTCCCAACTTTGCGCAGCTTTGTCTTCACAACTTTTCGCGGCTTTTCGCGGCCCTGCTAACTTTCCGAGCTCTCCAAACTCCCCAAGCGTTTCGAACTTCCCCAGCTTTTCCCAACTTTCTTAACGTCCCCAACTTTTCGAAGATTTTCCCAACTTTTCAGAACTTTCCTAGCCTTCCCAACTCTCCCAGCCTCCCCTGTTCGTTCCAAGCCCTGAGCTCACGCAGATGGGCACTAATTCTAAAACTTGCGCGACAAGGCCAAAGCCTTTACGGTTTGAATGGCCTCAAACATAAAATTGAAAAAAGGCCCGGGAATTGGTTAGCTTGGAGCCCTAAACTGTCAAGCTGAAAGCCCACACCAGACAGCCCAAAGCCGAAGCCCCAAAGCCGATAGCCCAAGGCTGCTAGCCCAAAGTTGAACGCCCAAAGCTGAAAGCCCCAAGCTGAGGATCCGAAGCCGAAAGCCCCAAACTGAAAGCGCAAAGCCGAAAGCCCAAAGCTGAACCTGAACGCCCAAAGTTAAAATAAATTTGAAAGCTCAAGACGGAAAGCGCAAGGCTGAGCCTGAAGGCTCAAAACTGAAAGCGCGAAGCTGAAGGCCCCAGGCTAAAGGCCCAAGGCTGAACGCTTAAGATTAAACGCCGCGCCCCAAAATCTCAAAGCTTCAAACTTGAGACCGAGGGCCCAAAGTTTTGACTATATCCAATAGCGGCGAAGCTTGAAAAATTCCCATCCGAAGTCTTTGATTGTATCACAAGAGGAGGAACCCCGACAAGCTGCAAGCTCGAGCGCTGCAACCTGCACGCAAAGGAGGCCGAACCTACCAAAAGAAGAGCACACCAGCAAGCCAGCGGCTTCGGTCTGTACCTTTTTAATCAATGGCCGCACGCCGTCCCCCGCCCAGCTCTTGCCCCAACGATCAACGCCGCCAGACGGTTGGCGGGCGGGGGAGGAGCCGGGGAAGCGGAATCTCGCTGGAATTATTAAGGAAGTGCGTGCCGGGGGTGGATGATCCTAGTGGGAGGAGTGCTACCGGGCGCCCAAGTCTAGTAATTACTACACGCTGACAGCCAAGTCAAATTATGCCGCCAAGTCATAATTATTACACGCTAACAGCCTCCGAACATTGACCGACATAATTTCATTCCCATAATTGAAATTTGGCATCATATATCTGGCTGCAAACTGGGAAAATTTAAATTGTGCATCAAATTTTTAAGCAAACTAATAAGTTTCTATGTTGGAGCGACATGAGGTGTTGTTCTTCTCAAACGAAACAAGATACGAAATTTTAGTAGTGAGAGGTTTTCGGTAGTAACTGACAAAAGAAGGTATTGCACTTTCGATTTCTGTTAGAAGATCAAGTGATCAGTACGCTGGCGCTGGCTCGCTTCCTCAGCAGTTATCTTCTCCAGCTTCTCATCCAGAGTCTCAGAAGGAGGATCCATACCCGCCACGCGCGTTGGCGCAGATCCTGGCGCAGATGCCGGAACTGTATTGCACAAGAAGAAGTCGCCAGAGATATGAAAGAGTTGGGTAACTGTGGTGACACGAAATTTGATCAGTGAGAGGTTTTCGTTAGTAACGTTAAAACTGACGAAAAAAGGTATTAGACTTTCGATTTCTATTAGAAGATCAAATGGTCAGTACCCTCTGATTCAGCTGCACGCCCTGCTTCGGTGGCACTACTTCGTCTTCGACGTCTTCGCCTGGTCGATGTCGCTGTTCCTGTCATAGATGCCGTAGCTGTATTCATTGTACAAGAAGAAGTCGCCAGAGATATGAAAGAGTTGGCGGGTAACGATGACTGTGACTATGATTTTCTTGCTCATCTTGGAAAAAGAATAAAGTTTGTATGTTGAAACGACATGAAGCGTTGTTCTTTATGATTCCAAACGAAACAAGATACGAAATTTGATCAGTGAGAGGTTTATTTCGTTAGTAACGTTATAGACCAAATCTGACAAAAGAAGGTATTGGACTTTCGATCTCTATTAGAAGACCAAATGATCAGTACCCTCATTTGCGTTTGCTTCTTGTGTTTCTGCTTGTGGTTCTGCTTGTGATTCTGCTTGTGGTTCTGCTTTTGCTGCTTCTGCTTTTGCTTCTGCTTCTGCTTGTCTTCGACTACTTGGACGTACGTCCAGAAATGTCGTTCCATCAGCCGTAGCATTTTTGCGCAAGATCGTTGCATTGTTGTCGAGGAAGTCAGCCGTATGAAAGAGGTGAGGGAACTCCTACATTGAGGGACTAGATGGAGGGACTAGAGTGAGGGACTAGAATGAGAGACCACCGAAGGTACTGAGTACTAGTATGAAGTTGTTGACTTAGCGTGATGAGGGACTAGATCAAGCGGGTACTACTGACTTAGCATGATTGATGAGCACTAAATGGTTGGACTCGTCACGTTTGGGGACTTTCTTAGCATAACGAAGAGCAGCAGAAGTTGCTATTGAGATTTAAGAAATAATTGGACATATTAATATTAGAGAGTGGTACAAATTCAAATTTATTCGAAGATTGGAACCTCGTGATCGTGGCTACAACTACAATAACCATAATTGGGATTGGCAGCTCCCGCCGAACGCTCTTTGCTAGCTAGGCCACGCAGCAAGAAGCGCCTTTCCTCCGCCGCCACTAATCCGAGGCCGGCGCAGATAAATCCGATGCGAGATGCCATTTTCTGATGTGAGTGTTCCTTATCCTTAATGTATCAGTTGAATCTGATGTATTCTCTTTGATGTACGTAGTATGCTTTCTGCGAAAGATGTAGATATCCCCAATATTCTTGGTATAGTAAGTATGCTTGTTCAGAAAGATGTCGATGTCCTCAATGTTGTAGTTGTTTGTCGTATGTTGTTCGTAGATTGGTGTATTATGATGAGGTATGTCCGACGTTTCCGTTGTGGTTCTTCTATCAACCGTTGTAGTAAAAGTTGTTTTTCTACCCGTGGTAAAAGCTATCTTCCCAATATAAGGAATCTAGTTTAAAAGCAGTCCTATCTTTTTTGGGTTGAGGAGACGGATTGCGCTTGGTTGGGTTTGGACAATTTTCAACGACCCATGACAATAGACGCTTTGCATGAAGGGATAGAGGAAAAACGAACTGCTCTTTATTTACTGCTCTAAGCTGCTTTATAGAGGAAAGTTACTGCTCTATAAGCGTCGACGTCGCTGGACCATGACAATAGACGTTAAAAAATTCTCAACCTAAGGCAAAAGACTGATTTTGTTTTGTATTTTTTCACCATTTGATCATGCGCGCGCAGGAAAAATTTTAGGGTGTATTAGGAGGTGACTTCGGGGAAGGTAAGATTGGAGATGAGTTTTCCATATTACCGATCCTCTGCTTACTCTGCTGGTGATGAATCGAAACGATAAGAAGCTTTTTGTGAACACGTCGGAGTAGAGTCGTCAGAAACATGCTATACAGAAACACTTACGATTTTTTAGCTTTTGAGATCTACAGGAATCCTCGTCTCGTGCAGTGTCTCCTCTCATAAATCTATATTAATTTTTCTCGTCATTATCTTTTCGTTCTCTCGTTCCAGTCCCTCGTCGCGTGTTCTCTGTCGGTAGTACACATACTTGTTAAGCAGCACAGTTTTTTTCGTGGTCTTCTCAAAGTCCACCTATAATAGCAGGAAAATATGAATTTGACTGATGATTTATCCACAGAACCTGGTCTACATGGCAGGGAGGTGTTGTCTTGTATCGTCTTTCACAGCAAGGCTTTTTAAATCCACCGAGTCCTCCACGTCTTTTATCCGTCGGAGAAGCATTCCTCTTTTTAAATCCACCGAGTCCTCCACGTCTTTTATCCGTCGGAGAAGCATTCCTCTTTTTAAATCCACCGAGTCCTCCACGTCTTTTATCCGTCGGAGAAGCATTCCTCTTTTTAAATCCACCGAGTCCTCCACGTCTTTTATCCGTCGGAGAAGCATTCCTCTTTTCTCATCCACCGAGTCCAGCACGTCGGAGCAGTTCCTCTACATCCACGTCGGGCTTTTTACATCCACCGAGTCCTCTCATTTTCCTCTTGAAGATAATAATCCAATCACATTGATGTACAGCAGTGGCATAATGGTTTTAAGTGTCAAACAAGCAATATTCTGTGTACAACGTAGGTCACAATTACTCTGTACGCCCACGTAGGTCACAATTACTCTGTACGCCCCTTCCTCATGTTAAGAAACCCCTACCATTGAGGAGATGAAGAACCAAAAAAAAAAGCGAATACATATCTCGTCGAACTCCTCATATCTATTGTTTTCTTGGATGCCAATATCTACTTCTTACAGGCATACTCGGTACTACAGACATCTAGATAGATCTTCCCGTCCCCTATTCAATTAGAATTACATTCTAGGAAAATTATTCTTGGTTCGAATAAGTACTAACACAACGGGGCAACGCTGCGCCCATTTCTGTATTTTAATTCGTCTTGCACCCCATCCCTTGTTCGGGCTCGAGCCAAGAAAAACTCTGTTTACACATACTCTTCATTTACAGACACTTTTAGGCTATCTTTTCCGTGCCTTCAACTAACCCTTCGCATCTCCAACTTCACCAAAATATGCATTCTTGTTGCGTAGATTTCATAGGTTGACTCTCTACATATAGTTAAACCCCTCTATGCAACAGCGCAGAATTCTTAAATGACCGACGTGATTATGATGTGTGCAGCAAATGGTAAATGATGACTCAGCGACTCACCCTATACAGTTTTCATTCGACTCTGATCCAGTTCCCCCGTTCCGCAAATATCAGAAGAATAAGAAGGCGAAGAAGATGACGATCCTCGTCGTATGAGTATGAAGATTATCAACATGCACGCTATGGAAATCATTGCAGTCCCATGGTGACAAAGGTCACAGCACTGAAATGCCACGCCAATGATGTGGATCCTTATGGTGTTACCTGTAAGCAAGAAGGTCCACACATTTGACAACTTTGCAACCGCATGAGAATCATGCAAAACCTTCACGACTTGCACAAATGAAACAGGCCGGCAATTGTATAAAAAACGCACCACCTTGAGGGTGTAAATAAGCAGTCCTAGTGTTCACAAGCAGACTCTAATATACAGTTTTTACTAAACAGCCTCCATCATCATGGACGAGGAACCAAAAAACGCGGATACAAGTACAACATATTTTTTTCAACTCCCTGTGCAATTTGGCTTCTTGAATTCTGACGGTCGGATTCCCAATAAATATCTACGTACATTTAGATAGATCATGTTTGATATTTCTACGGCGTTTGTTTCAGTAGCCATCTAGATAAATCTTCAACATTTCCCGAGTAGTTCCTTTCTACTGTTTTCTAAAGTACATTGCGACTTGGTCGAGTTTTCTTATGCATTCCTTCGGCCTTATCCATTGAGTGCTACCAGTTTCATGATGTTTGATGTTACATCCAATATATGCACATACTCTCAACGAGCAATCCATTCTGACTGCCACGATGGAAATTCAGACTCACTGCTGCATTAAATAATAAGTTCCCACATCTATAATAAATTCGTATTTCTGTTGTATTCATTCTCAAACGACAAATCAAATCGAAAAAACTCTGCGTCACGTGTCACCCTTCACCTCTGGTTTCAGTACTGTAACATTCATACTAAGCTATCTTGTTCTACCATGAGACGACTCCCCGTCTCTGCTCCTCCTACGTCAACAGCCACGTAGCTCCCTACGTCAATAGTAACACAACTCTCCCTACAACGTGTCAAGAAGAGTAACATAACTCTTGTCGCCTAAATGTTCTACCATGAGGCGACTACCCGTCTCCCAAATTACAGTACAAGTCTTCTACATTGCTGCGCCGATCCCAATATGGCGGCTAACCGTTCCACTACTGCCCATGTCATGCACAGAAGCCGCATCAGCGAGAGTAGATACCTTGCGTAGGTGTGATTACACATTTATGATTTTAAGGCACGTCAGAAGAAGATAGATTCATCATATAATACCAGAACCTTTTTAGTTGTGCTAGTAGACAAAACTACTGCTCAACAAGCTAAGCATGGTGAATCATTTTCATGAGTAAGTACTCGACCCCGATGGGAAAAGGTGTGGCTTTGATTGATCGTGACAGCAAGGAGATCAAATACTTTCTAGGTTAGTACGTGTTTCCTGCACTTGTCAGCCGCTTTGTTCTGACCGCCACCGCAATACCCTGCGTAAGGCGAAACGAAGTTGGGATCCACATTCTTCAGAACACATTAGAGGCGTCCTTGTTGTTCAACACCTAAAGTGCAGCACATCCCACATCCCCGCCTATCAAGTAGAAGTACTGAAAATTGGCGCTACAGTTTAATAACAATACCTAGAGTAAGTACGAGTACTGAAATAAATAGGTCTACAGTGCATTAACATCAGACAGTACTCGTTTACTTGATCATGACAGGTACAGGACAATAACATCAAATCGACTACAGTATCAGGGGAAGCAGTCTAACAGGATCTTTCGGTAATCATATCTAACACCTTTCATTATGTAAAGATGATGACGATGAGAGTGGAGTACCAAAGGATGATGATGACGATGCGACATTGTGGTCCAAGAGCCACACTCTCGGACAACCTGCGAACTACCTTGATGTTGCATGAGTCTTGTTTTCATGAACAGCGTTCATAGACCTATTCGGAATAGTTCTATGGTGTAGAATCATCATGGTCCTTCCATAAGGTGTTTTGTCGTTCGCCGCATGCGCCAGAAATTTCTTCCCTGGATCCATACTAGCGTGGCAGCCAGCCGCTCCACTGGTGCCCTGCAGGTTGATTGGATAAAAATAAATACTTATCTATCATGATTTTTGAACGAGGAATTGAAAAAACTACTTCCCAAGAAGATGAATTTGACGAAAAACCATGGTGAATCATGTTCATAGGTAGCCCACTTTGATAAGTGGCCTTGCTCTAGCGTGACAACAAGAAGATCAAAAGAACTTTTCTAGGTTTTAGTACCTGCTTGCACGTGTCAACCGCATCATTCTGAGCGATAGAGCCGTCGCAGCACGACGAAGCAAATAAATCGTCCACGGTCCGCTCGTTCTGAGCTTTATAGCCTTCGCAACGCGATGCAAAGGGATCATCCACGGTCTCGCGACGAAGTTAGAGGCTTTCTGATTGCGTTTCTACCTAAAGCGCTGAGACTTGTCTAAAGTATGACCGTACTACTCCAGTATCTGACTTTTACAAGTACAGGAGGATAAGCAGAAGTCGACTCGAGTAAGCTTAAAATATTAGACGACCGGTGCGGCGAACTTGTCTAGCAACTTTCGGTAATCTGACAGTGCTGACGATGAGAATTGAATGATAAAGGATGACGATGCCGATACATAAGGAAATTTCTCGTTCGCGGCATGCGCCATCACCTTCTTCGCTGAACCAGTCGCGACGCAGAGAACGGCCAGCAAGTAAATTAGCGCTTTCAAGTAATCACTGGATAGACGGACATTACGTATTTTTATTACCACTATCGGTACGATAGAACTGAGTCGCTGATTGAATCTGAAATGAATCTGAAATACGAAAAACGCACAAAACGTGTTGTTGAGTAAGCGTAGTATTCGGAATAACCCTCTCAGCATCACAAACCTCTGTCGGATACCTGACAGTATAATGCCCGTTACTTTATATAGGAGACAGTATCTATAGAGGGGTGCTAACTGTAGCTACTTGCCTTAACAGCATGCAAGCAGCCACGAACGCAAAGGCCCAAAACGCATGCTCCATCCACGGATCATACGCATGCTCCGTCCACAGATCATAGCGCGTGGCACCAGAGGCAGAAGCCCCAGCATTGTAGCGCAGGTACCTGCCCACACGGTCCAAACTGGTCTCCAAAAAAGAACGCGGCGGAAATGACGCGGATCGACCCAACGGGTGAAACTGTTTTGAAACACAAGTAGAGGAGAAAAATGTATTCTGTATGCAAGTCCATTCTTCACTCTGGTCGAGAGACTAAGAAGAACGAAATGCGTTACTTAGACGAAAAGCGACGAGATAACTCGATAAGTACTGCTGCTCGTCCGCTTCTGTCGTCGAGCCGCTTCTGCAGCTTGTGCATCTCCGGAGGCAGCTTCGTTAGAGGCCCTATCGCCGCTGGTAGACCGTGCTTAATACCGTACGGAGGCTCGCTCTCGAGTCGGAAATTGTGGCGCTTGGCGTATCCATTCCCGTCCGCACGCGGCAGACCTCTTCTTCTTCCCTCCCTAGCAGCTGTCACCCTGTCCGCCTTCGCTATCTCCTCCTCTGCCTGAGGAACGTGTGGGAATCGCACGTTTGGGTGCACGTTTGGGAGCGTGAAAGGCCATTGATAAATAGACAAGATCTTCCTTGCAAATCTAGAGTTTACCTCTTAAAAAACAAGGATTCCGAGTTTATTGCTTCGACATGATCATGATGGACATTAGCAGGACATCCAAGAATAGTGCAACCAAAGAATAAAAAAAAGATTCTAGAAGTACTTGGGCTAACAGGTCGTCATCTAAAGAGCGATCACTCTTTAACGACATCCGCGCTGCCGCAATGTCCTGTCCTCTTTTCTCTCCCATCAGAAGGGGGTCCGAGTCACTCGTGACTTTTAGTACTCGGTCTTTGTCGCTGCAGCTATTAGACAACATACCTTCAGAAGCTGGAGATCATTTATATAATTGGGATGAGCATTTATATAACATTAGCGCATCATGATGCTCGTGCGTGACTTATATTTTGGAACTTTTTGATCGCATGCGTGTGAATCGTTTTTATGTTCGAAAAATAGTAGTGGTATTTACTATAACCATCGTGAGGATTTTGAAGTCGCCACTTCGCGGAGAGAGGGGCACATCGGAGAAAGTGCTACACACCCGATGACAGAGGTGCTGAGTGATGTCATATACTGATCTCAGAAGAATGACGAGAATAAGCTATATTATATATTTTTGTTGCGTCTGTCCGTGGTGCGTCGTATTTATTTTAAGTAAGTATTTACGCATTTTCGACAGCAAAACTGTATCGTCATAGCATGCTAGGGATGAATGCGATAGGATGGGATAACGATATAATCTAATATATTGGAAGAGGATCATCTATGGGACGATAGGATGATGTTGTAACTATGTGTAGGATCGGATAGCACCAGGAGGCAGGCTTTCTTCACCGTGCTGCAGGAGGAGTCCTATTTTATGGCAACAAATCTCACATCAACAACTACAAGACGCAAGACGCCTCTAAATAGGAAATCTGTCAAGTCACACGTAAGATTAGTAAGACCGGTAAGGTTAGGTTAGGTTAGATTAGTAAGACCGGTAAAAAGGGGACTAATAAGCAACACTACTAGTGAGGCTCATGCGACAAGGAAGGAAAGTAGTGGAAAACAAGCAAGACTAGCAAGAAGCACACCCGCATCTTAACAGCAAATGCACCTGAATTGTCAAAGTTCTTCTAGTGTCGCGCATTTTCTAGGAATTTGTCTATTGTTTTGATGATGCGTTCTATCTTATAACGTTCGATGTTTGTCAATATCATACACTTCTCTACAAACATGTAGTTGTAGGAGTAAGAGAGTCAACATTTTCTCATAACTGCCGCATTTGAACCGTCTCCCACACGTATGCGCTTCTTGCCGGCATGATGTTGTTCCACATAAGCCAGCTGCTTTGCCCTGCATAGGTATCATCATGTGTTTTAGTTTTTCTAACGGAACTTCTACGAATTAATGCATTTGAAATTTTTTCAGAGATCTGGCCTACTCCGTGTCTACGAAATAACAAGTCCTCATAGTTGAGGGAAAATCAAATTGCTCCTGAGAAGATTCTTTTTTTTGTAGAAGATAATCTTGTATAAGAAGGGCTACCAATTTAAGATTAAGAAGTGAATCAGTCTAAGTCAACAACGACAGTACACTAGTCATGATGTTTTTCTGATTGAACAATGACAGTACACTTTTTTTGCGTCTCGTTTGTTCGCCCGCAGCATCTTCTGATGTTCCTTTTCACTTTTCCACTCGACGTTACTCCCGTTCTTAACGCAAATCTCTGTGAATTCCACACCTGAGGAATCACGACTCTGCCGCTTCTTACCTTGGTGCCGTTTCTTCTCACATGTAGGCGTCTTCTTGCGCTCCTTATCTGACGCACCTGTATCGTGTGTTTCATATTCATGGGGATAATCGTGGGGCACGATGATAAATTGGAAGACGATGATGGGGGTTCTTCTACAGGTGACGAAGATCTTCTACAGCTGACGAAGATCATGTAATAAAGAAGTACTAAATCATCAGCTTTGAGTGTACCTCGTCCCCCATCTTGCGACAATTTCAGAAAGCTCGTTGCAGAGGAGGAAGTATTCGTCGCTTGTTCTCTGATAATATGAATGTCAGGATTTTTGGTTAGGTTAGCTTAGGTCACGGATCCTGCACGAACGTGGTGGGATTCATTGAGTTAGGTTACGTCAGGGATCACGTGATTAGGACAGGATAGGATAGGATAGGACGCGATAGGATAGGACAGGTTAGGACAGGTTAGGACAGGTTAGGACAGGTTAGGACAGGTTAGGATAGGTAAGAATAGGTTAGGATAGGTTAGGATAGGTTAGGATAGGTTAGGATAGGTTAGGATAGGTTAGGATAGGTTAGGATAGGTTAGGATAGGTTAGGATAGGTTAGGATAGGTTAGGATAGGTTAGGATAGGTCAGGATAGGTTAGGATTGTTAGGGATCCTGCACATTGAGGATTGATAGCGACGTGAGGATAGATGCTGTATCAATACAAGAACGTTGTCCTGTACTACCAGAAGACACAGGTGGATCCCAGAAGACCCTAGGTGCATCACACAGGTGGACAGAACCTATGCAAGCCATTGTCAGCATCCTACTGTGGGCCAAACCAGGAAGTTGAAAGAGAATACAGTACTAGAAATGAGCATAGTATTCTTGTCGTAATATTCACCTAGAAAGGTTAGGCTAGATTATGGATCCTGCACAAGAGTTAGATTAGGTTAGGTTATATATATTATAAGGTTGTAACCCAGATGTAGACGATTGACTGACCCAGTCCTTCTCCATCGTGTTGTGGCTGATCTGCACAAAGAAAGAGTCAAAGATGAGTCAGCTATAAAAAGATCCAACACTAAAAAACCCGTGTAAACCATTTCTAACCCATGCATAATATTGTTCCAACTGCAAGAACTGTCCTCCCAAGAACAGTCCTCCTTCTCCAGACAACGGTCCTCCACCTTCTCCTGGAGATCGAGGAAGATTGCTGTGACCCGCTCCCTGCTCGAGGTAGTACAGTAATCCGATTGTTGTCACTGCGCGAACCATCTTTTCAGTGTGTGAAGTGTGCAAGTGTAGTGGGTGTGGGATGTAGTCCTTGTGATTTCCTAGTTGTTGTATGTATCTATGCTCGTTTGGGTGTGGGTGTGGTTCTGACTCGACTCTATGTATGATTTCCGAATGGAAACCTAACAGTGAATGGAAACCTAACAGTTGTTCGAGGAAGAACGTAAGCTATGAGTCGGTTGATGGATTGATTGATTGATTGATTGATTGATTGGCTGATTGGCTGATTGATTGGCTGATTGATTGGTTGATGGGTTGATTAATTGATTGATTGGTCGACTCATTGACTGAGTGACTTTTGATCGATTGATTGACTTTGATGGCTGCATAAGAAATCTCTAATATCTCGATCATACTAACTTTATCTATTCATTTCAACTCCCAGAGATATGGTCATGCGAGACGCAATTGGAGGTATTAGTGGATGTAGATTTGGAGGTAGTCACTTGGATGTAGATTTGGAGTTACAACTTTATTGGATGTAGATTTGGAGGTAGATTTGGAAGTAGATTTGGGGGTAGATACAATGTTGCAAGGAAGATACGATAGCGCAAACCGATCTCTTCATACTCAAGCGGACACCGATATATGCTTCACGCCTCAAACAGATGAAAAATGCATCTCTATAAGTCCAGTATTTGGCGTTCTTTGAGTTCTCCCGATGTTTTTCCTCGAGTTAGTGTGTAACCTACTTACTAACTCTACCTCTTACCAACTCTACTTTTGTCCTCTGAATAGGTGGAAACTCTTGTAGTACTAGAACACTGCAGGTCAGAGACAAGGCACCTCATGCCAAATGTGATACTGACATCATCCACTCGAGCCACTCGCTCTGGAAGCACAAAAATAGAGCGGAAGCCACCACCCTGCATTCTGACCTTCTTAATCAAGACTCGTTCTGGCATTCAGTCGTAATCTGTCTCTATTAGACCTGAAAATGATCGAGAACGCACTCTGTATCAAATCTGAAAATGAACATTCAAAAATGCATGCTGTTCTTTTTGCTAGGTCTATAACAAAAAAAACAGCACAGAATCCAACTTGCTTGCCATGTCATGGTACCTTGCTCATAGCACTTGTTTTTGGTGTCCTACTGCCTACACGCCACCGCCTACATGTGAGGCCATTCAGTGAGGTAGTGCCTCCTATCCAAACATGAAATTCTTGCAACTGCCTCTACCAAACTACGAAATGTAACCTTCTACGCAGCGTGAGCACCTGCGGATCTTGCTGGAGCTGAGGACTTTGCCGGATGCTCCGCTAACGTCTCTTAGAGTGACGATAAATGTCTCCAAGAAAGAAATCAACCTCTAAGGAAAATATCAATGATCGCTAAAATAAGATGAACCAAACCCCATCGCTGCCCTTAAATGTACCCCTGTCGTCCCTCATTGTGGACCCAGAGGACTAAGAAGACCCTACGCAGAGGACTAAGAAGAACCCTTGGCCATCCGAACCTAGGCGAGAAAGACTAACCTCGTCCCCTAGTTCTCGCAGTAGAGATTAGGTCTACGAAAAAGAATCCCGTTCAGTCCATAATTAAAAGCTTTCGACGCTTTTTTTTTGGCCATCGCCTCTTGCAGCTTGCTTTGATAAATCTTTCTCCCCTGAGACAACTCACGCCTAGATGGTATCATTTCGCTAGCAGAGGAAGTTTTCATGTTGGGATTAGAGCAGGTGTGAACTGGAGGACTAGTATTTCATGAGTAAAAAGAACTCCAGCTGCTACGTCACTACTTTAATGCGCCGGTGGCTATTACTGAGGCGAAACAGATGCTAGTACTCTAAGCAAATTCTTCCAACTATGAAGAACCTTTCAAAAACAAACCATAAAAGTACACAGATTAAATTACACAAATCAAAGACCCTTACCAAAAGGAAGCATAATACACGTGCTTCCGCATTCCGGCACCGGTTTTTCACAGCCTAGAATGGGTTTTATCTTTGGGCGAACAAACTCCACACACTTGCGCACCAAAGCTTCAGGGTCAGGAGCACTTCGGAACGTTAGATATTTATAGATATGGTCATTAGCGAACCTATCAGTGATTGCTTTTTATGAGACACAATCTAATCATGTAATCAGGACACAACAATGTTGACCCAGAAACTACACCTCAACGCCGCGTGAAAAGAAAACCACGCACACGAAACGATGAAAAAAAACAGTTTTGACGTAAGACCAGATCCGTCTTTCCGATTTCGTTCTTGCGTTTCAGGTCCAATTCGTCTTGACCTTGTTTGAACGCTATTTTTTTCGCCTTTTTCAGTATCCTTTTCAGCTTCGCAACCATCTGTCCTTCTCGTTCCCTGCGAAACCGTTTCTGCATAAACACTGCTGGATGCATGAAGGTGTGAGAGGGAATCCCGAATCAATCATTTCTGCATAAAAAAACACTTAAACACTGCTGGAAGCAGGATGAAGGTGTCAATTTCAAATGTAGTTGATGGCGATAACAAACAGAGTATTGCATGTAAAATCTTAACATTCGACGAAACGCTCGTCGTGGTAGTGGAAGAAGCGCTCGAAAAACTGCTGTAAAAGAGAGTACCCGCCGACCGAGTACCCGAAAAAAGTGGCACAGGTACTAGAGGAAACGAGCAGCTACTAGAGGGCCTCATCATTCTGGAGTTGTAGCTGTTACAACCCTCACGTTGCCTGTGGGATCAATCTACAAGTCAAAATCAATAGGAGTCATGAAATAATGAGCGAAATGCAGAGGAGTGCTTTGGGCGAGATACTGCGTCCTTCGAAAGACGCGCATACAATTGCTCATACCGAGTGGCCCTCTCGCCTAGTCCACAAAGTGCAGATCCACAATGTGCAGACACTCTGTGCAGAACAACAGTTCGAGTTTCAATTGTGTTTGGAGCATCTTTAGTACTATATCTTCTGTAGTACTTTTGCCTCGTCAAAAATCAAAAATAGTGGGCTTCACTACCAAAGAGCAAGGCTATCCAATGTTGTGACGAGTGCCGATGAACTACGCCACGACACCATCTTCAAGACAGCTTGTCCTTAAAAATAACATTCGACGATATTGCCAAGACCGCTGTGTCCATGACATTTCACAAGCAATTAATGACTCTACCTTTTTCTAATGTTGTTAACAGAAATGTACTAGTTGTCCTCCATTGGATATGATACAAGAAGGAACTATTTGAGGAGTGATTCCTCCTACACAGTCGACTTAGAACTGCACTCTCAAAAATCTTCACAAGTGAGAGTGCTTTCTTTTCTTCCGATAGAAATAATACGCATGTCCACATGTTGTAACAAACAGGAACAAGAACTGAACTGCAATGCGGTTCTTACTATCAAAAATCGCATGTAACAGGAACAACTGAACTGCACTGCGGTTCTTACAATACATAAAAATCTTCTCTATCAAAAATGGCATTATATCAATATCTCGAAGATATAAAATCTCGAAAAACAGTGTCCGTCGTCAGTCTTCTACCTAGTACAACCGATCAGAAATCTTCACAACCAGAGTGAAGAGGAGTAAATTCCACAGCACAAAAACTGGTCCGGATCGTGTCGACGCGGAAACGGATGCCGCTCCCATGCCCCCACCTGACGGAGGTGCCGCTGTGCTTTGCGCGCAGAGATTAGAGGACTGAGAGACATTGTGTGACAAAAGTCGGAGATTGTAATAGAAAATCTTGTTGTCTGACAATTAGTTTTTTACGTAACAGTCGGAGTAGTGGTTGTTGCGGCTCCTCCACCGCCTCCACCAGGGCAAGAGTGCACTGTGGTAACGTCACTTCCACTGTTCGCTAGTCCAGGAGAAGTCAGCCCAGTCGTTCGCTTTCCGTTCCAGCTGCTAGATCCTGAGTTAGAGCTCACCCTAATCCACCCCGACGCCCACCCCGACATCCTCAGAAGATGATTAAGGGAAGATTTAGATTTAGCTTGATTTAGATCTAGATTTAGATCTAGATTTAGATCTAGATTTAGATCTAGATTTAGGTCGATTTAGATCTAAATTTGGACCTAGATTTAGATCTAGATTTAGCTTGATGTAGATTTTTTACAGATTTAGATTAGAAGCGCTGGAGATGGACCCTTAGTGGACGCCTTAACTGAGGTCCACACGCAACACGGATCGCCTAACTCGTACCCATTGCTCATCCCGTCTCCATCCGAGTCCTTTTGGCACAAAGACGCTGTCCAAGTCCGCCCGGCAGCCTGTGGTGGTGGAGAGGAGTGTTGAGGTCGAAGTTGAGATGGAAGTCTTCGACTTTCATGAAGCAAACCGTCAGCAAAGATTAGAGAACCAAAGATGAGCTAATTGTTGATGTATAGATTGATTATTCCGATACAATTATAAGGACTTACTTCTAGAACACCACTGTGGTCGCACTACCAAGTAAAAGCCCGAAAAGTCTTGTTCGACTTTCATGAAGCAAACCGTCAGCAAAGATTAGAGAACCAAAGATGAGCTAATTGTTTATGCATAGATTGACTATTCCGATACAATTATAAGGACTTACTTCTAGAACACCACTGTGGTCGCACTACCAAGTAAAAGCCCGAAAAGTCTTGTTCGACTTTCATGAAGCAAACCGTCAGCAAAGATTAGAGAACCAAAGATGAGCTAATTGTTTATGCATAGATTGACTATTCCGATACAATTATAAGGACTTACTTCTAGAACACCACTGTGGTCGCACTACCAAGTAAAAGCCCGAAAAGTCTTGTTCGACTTTCATGAAGCAAACCGTCAGCAAAGATTAGAGAACCAAAGATGAGCTAATTGTTTATGCATAGATTGACTATTCCGATACAATTATAAGGACTTACTTCTAGAACACCACTGTGGTCGCACTACCAAGTAAAAGCCCGAAAAGTCTTGTTCGACTTTCATGAAGCAAACCGTCAGCAAAGATTAGAGAACCAAAGATGAGCTAATTGTTTATGCATAGATTGACTATTCCGATACAATTATAAGGACTTACTTCTAGAACACCACTGTGGTCGCACTACCAAGTAAAAGCCCGAAAAGTCTTGTTCGACTTTCATGAAGCAAACCGTCAGCAAAGATTAGAGAACCAAAGATGAGCTAATTGTTTATGCATAGATTGACTATTCCGATACAATTATAAGGACTTACTTCTAGAACACCACTGTGGTCGCACTACCAAGTAAAAGCCCGAAAAGTCTTGTTCGACTTTCATGAAGCAAACCGTCAGCAAAGATTAGAGAACCAAAGATGAGCTAATTGTTTATGCATAGATTGACTATTCCGATACAATTATAAGGACTTACTTCTAGAACACCACTGTGGTCGCACTACCAAGTAAAAGCCCGAAAAGTCTTGTTCGACTTTCATGAAGCAAACCGTCAGCAAAGATTAGAGAACCAAAGATGAGCTAATTGTTTATGCATAGATTGACTATTCCGATACAATTATAAGGACTTACTTCTAGAACACCACTGTGGTCGCACTACCAAGTAAAAGCCCGAAAAGTCTTGTTCGACTTTCATGAAGCAAACCGTCAGCAAAGATTAGAGAACCAAAGATGAGCTAATTGTTTATGCATAGATTGACTATTCCGATACAATTATAAGGACTTACTTCTAGAACACCACTGTGGTCGCACTACCAAGTAAAAGCCCGAAAAGTCTTGTTCGACTTTCATGAAGCAAACCGTCAGCAAAGATTAGAGAACCAAAGATGAGCTAATTGTTTATGCATAGATTGACTATTCCGATACAATTATAAGGACTTACTTCTAGAACACCACTGTGGTCGCACTACCAAGTAAAAGCCCGAAAAGTCTTGTTCGACTTTCATGAAGCAAACCGTCAGCAAAGATTAGAGAACCAAAGATGAGCTAATTGTTTATGCATAGATTGACTATTCCGATACAATTATAAGGACTTACTTCTAGAACACCACTGTGGTCGCACTACCAAGTAAAAGCCCGAAAAGTCTTGTTCGACTTTCATGAAGCAAACCGTCAGCAAAGATTAGAGAACCAAAGATGAGCTAATTGTTTATGCATAGATTGACTATTCCGATACAATTATAAGGACTTACTTCTAGAACACCACTGTGGTCGCACTACCAAGTAAAAGCCCGAAAAGTCTTGTTCGACTTTCATGAAGCAAACCGTCAGCAAAGATTAGAGAACCAAAGATGAGCTAATTGTTTATGCATAGATTGACTATTCCGATACAATTATAAGGACTTACTTCTAGAACACCACTGTGGTCGCACTACCAAGTAAAAGCCCGAAAAGTCTTGTTCGACTTTCATGAAGCAAACCGTCAGCAAAGATTAGAGAACCAAAGATGAGCTAATTGTTTATGCATAGATTGACTATTCCGATACAATTATAAGGACTTACTTCTAGAACACCACTGTGGTCGCACTACCAAGTAAAAGCCCGAAAAGTCTTGTTCGACTTTCATGAAGCAAACCGTCAGCAAAGATTAGAGAACCAAAGATGAGCTAATTGTTTATGCATAGATTGACTATTCCGATACAATTATAAGGACTTACTTCTAGAACACCACTGTGGTCGCACTACCAAGTNTGGGGGGCTTCATCTAAGCTTAGTTCGTTGCCTTTGATGAAGGGCACTTCTTCTTCTAAGTGGGGGGCTTCATCTAAGCTTAGTTCGTTGCCTTTAATGAAGGGCACTTCTTGTTCTAAGTGGGCTTCTAAGTGGGTTCGTTGGGTTTGATGAAGGGCACTTCTTGTTCCAAGTGGGGGGCTTCATCTAAGTGGGCGTTCATGTAAGAACCCAACAACATGTCTGTCAAGTACCCTCAAATTCCTTTCCATCTGCCTGGCATGAAAGTTGAGCGTTTTGCACTTCACCATCCTTCCGAGTTGCGACGTGCATTTGTAACCCCTAGACAGTCGCGACACTTCGGCTCTTACCTTGTCTGGGAAGCTCTCTGCTGCCGACAAGCTCATGGAAGTACTGCTTGGATCACCTGGTGTTGCATCTATTAGAGGTTGGAGGGAAAAGCATCCTGGAGGGTTCCCCACAACAACTCTTTTCTCCTCACAAATATCCCCAAACAGAAACTGTGTCAAATCAGGTCCCCCCTTTTTTGATTTTTCACAAAAAAGACATCTATTCTTATAATACGGGTGGAGCCAAGCGAACTAGGAAGACATCTATTCTTCTAATGACAAGATATTCTTAAATGATAAAATGGACTACTACTTATGCATGCTATTGTCCCTGTTATCACCTTTCATAGTGACCGTAGAGACGTGGTCTGACAGTATTTCGGTGATACTGGCAGCTCTGGACAAACCTTGAGGTAAGCGAAAGAGCAGGGAGCTACTTCTACTAGAGCAAAACTCATGTAGGTGCCCACTGCCTCCACAATCATCCAGGCCAATTCCTGATAACTTTCCGTGCGGGAACGATGATGTGGCACGAGGAGATGGCATCTTGTGCCCACTCTCTGACCGGCTATACACACTACTTGCGTATGTACCCCCAGCCTAAGGCACTTCTGGATCCAATCGTTCATAGACGGTTCACATCAAAAACATCAAAGACGTGGTGACATGCCGCGTATGCCGAAGAGACCTCTGGATCATCAATATGTTTAATCCGGGCACATCATCAGGAGCTGTCTGTACTTGTTTTTAACAGACACGACGGGCAAAGCACGTCAACGAACACCCACAAAACCAGCAGAGAAGGGAGAACAAGACTCGTGACACGAGTCAAGCAAGCGACGCGCATTCGTCGCAAGGACCTTCTCAAGGAGGTCACGCCAAGTCTCAAACATGCAGTTTTTTCACATAACTGCAACAAGAGACGCGCCCAGTTTCTATGCTAACTCTGTGCTTCTTTTCACATCGCTACCTTTAAGGCTTGGCCTTTCTTCTTTCCTCAGCGTGTTCATTGCGTGCCACATTTTTCAACTCTCTGCTACTCGTGCCCCCTTCTCCTTAACTAACGGAGGAGCCTCAGCAAGGTCTACCCCAGGCAAGGTAACCTGAAGAGGCTCCTCGGCGTGCTGCTCTCTTGTTTTTTCGTCTTCGATCGCAGTGATCACATCCACGGAGACTCCCCGGAACCTAAGTGGCGCCGTCTTTACCATTTTCAGCTCGTTCGCCTTAGTTTCTATCATTTTGGCTGCAGGCGAGTCCATTTTCATAGTCCTCACCTTGGGCTCTTCTTCCCACGTTCAGACATCATCTTGCAGCATGATTTTTCTAATCTCAGCCCTGGCGCTAGAATTGTTCTGCGTTCTTCGTCGGTAATACGGCAAAGGGCCTCCAACTCTTACAGCCAGCATTTCCTGCGCAGACACTGCGAAGCAAGCGCGTCATTGCCATCGCTCTCTCGTGTGTGATCTCCTGTAGCCCTTCCATCGCCACCGCGTCCCCTTTTGGCTCTTCTTCCTCCTCTCCGTTAATCAAATCCGTGGCAGCTGCTCGTAGTAGTGCCTGGCGCCTGGTCTTCTTTGTCCGAGCTTCTCTCTTGTATTCCTTCAAAAAAAGGCTTATCAAGGAGATACTTTTTGCAGTTCTCTTACTTTCCCCGCTTCAGAACCGCCAAGAAGTCAGCAGTTACATTGTCAATCAACGACGTCCTAAAATGAAGGGGTGCGTAAGAAAGGAAAGGCCGGGAGCTACTGAGCGGGACAGCAGGATCATGACGGGGACCAGGGGAGTCAGACCAACCGTAACGAGGATTACATAGTCACCCTTTGCGCATTCATCAGCTCACTTTTTTGCATTTTCAGGCTCTTTTGAAAACTATTAATAAAGCACACATTTGTATGCGCGAATAGTCCAAAGGGAAGGGCTTGTGGCACCTGGGTGGGTATCATTTGGCACCGCCTTTTTTAACCGATGAGCGACAACCAATATTCACCATCAGCATAATAAACCAAGGAGACACGATCGAAACGAAGCAAACCCGCTATCAACTTATTCACCGAACCCGCCGTCGCGAGAAGCTCTCACTCTCAGTATTAACCTAAAACACTTCCTAGTGAAGTGGGCTGCCCTAGACCGATTCAGGACGACGAAAAGTAGTGAAACCGATCTAAAGGATTCTATCTCTTTTTTGCACTGAATTATCTTGGCATTAAAGCAAATGCCGATGTCGATCTTATCAGAAAGACTTAAAGCGATCCTTTTTCCTTTCGAAGTAGTGGATGATAATAAAATTTATAGGCGAACAAGCCTTAGACTACTTAGCTTGTAGTGGATGATAATAAAATTTATAGGCGAACGGGCCTTAAGTCTAAACGTTTGCTTTCCTGCTGCATCAAAGCGTTTTTCTCCTCTGCTTCCTTTCTCCCTCGGCGATCCATCACCGCATCGCCCAGACTGACATGGTCTTCCGCATGCCGAATGTGGTGTCGAAAGTAGTTCTCTCCTCCATCAAATTCCCCCATAAGCCTGCTCGCGAAGTTGCTGGCCGCAGTGGAGGTGAACGTTCTCAACAGCTCGAGCTCTTGTTTCTCGAGATGGGAATCGGGGTCACAGCGCAAACCGACCGGGAAGTCGCAGAAAAGCCAACGGATGTCCTCCAGACAGACGCCTCTAGTGCTCCCACGGCGGTCGATTCGTGTCATGTTAGAGGTTGAGAGTTGGCCCCCCTCTAGTAGGTCGCATATCTATGGCTTTCCTACTCGAAGAAGCCATAGAGATGCACTTATAGCATAGAGATGCCAACTTCCAACCCTTAATCATGTGCGTGAACAGCAGGTAGCCATCTTCCAACTGGACGTCTTCGCGCAAACTCTGTCGCATATCCTGCAATAATACCCGCATAGCCGCACTCCCACATCGTTGGACCCCACCACCGGGTGTGCTCCCGATTTCCTTACCTCCCTTCTTTCTTGAGCCTCCGGCTGCATTCGTGGTGCCTGCTTCTGCATCCAAGAGTGCGGCCCAGACACTCAAACTCAATCTCGCCACATCGTGCCCAGGACACCAGTTCAGCTTCGCTTCAGCCCGTTTTTGTTGGATTTCTTTAAGAGCTGCAGCAAGCTTAGGAGCCGGCAAAATTTTTCGAGTGGTTCTGTCAGCTACGGCGCTCTGCAGGTAGGAAGAACTCGCCGTTCCGAAATTGTCGAAATCAATGTGTTTTTCCCCAATCCCCAGAAAATGCACCACACTGGAAAGGAGAAAACTCTTGAGCAAAGCTGTCTTAGACCTCAGCACACTAAAGCTAATCCATCGATCTCATGCCATCCTGGTAGAACATCCTGGTAGAACATCCTGTATTTTCCCTTCAAAAGCTGAGTACTCAAATAAAGCCTCTAGTACTCTCCACCTAGTAGATAATTACAGAGTAGCTTATAGCACGCATGGCGCATGGAGTAGCATGGTGGAGTGCATGGAGCGCAGCGCTTTAAGGGGCGCAAGAAGCTCCCCCCTTAGCTCCAAGCTCCTCCATGTGATCCATGCACTCCATGCCATGCGAGCTGTGAAACCATATAAATTGCTCTGGTAGAAGTAGTAGTAGAGTTGTACCCAGTTGTCTAGGATGACTTCTCTCTAGGACGACTTTTGAAGATGGATTGGGCTATAGGGGAAGAACTCTTAACTGTAGCTTGAGGAGCGAAGTCGCTTAGGTACATGCGGTCGTCCCCGTATCGGTCTCCAGTTAGAGCACGCCAGAGGACTAAAGCGTCAATCTCGAGTTCGGGGACCGCACGCATAGCTGCAACGAACTCCATTTGAGAGATGCAACCCTGTAGTTGTAATGGCGATTTGATCTTCATGTTCCTCGCTCTTGTGGGATATTGTGATAGTATCTAGTACTAACATAGTAGAAGTAGTAGTAAAGGAGCCAATCCAGGGGTACAGTCCTTCTTTGTGAATCAAATGTTCTTGATGAATCTTTATCATGTGGTGTATTGAATGTTCAACCTAGGATTTTGAACTTTCATGTAGTATTCATGGATTTGATGGCCATTTTGATATGGGATCTTTTGATATTAGTAGTGGAAGTAGTAGTAAACTCAATCCAGGGAACAGGATACAGTCAAAAATACTACGGCTGATTATTTTCATGAATCGACGTCATGTAGCTCCGGGGGATAAACGGGCGACTCCATAATTTGACAAGAAATGCAGCAGTCCTCTAGTACCTCCTCCATCGATATTAGCAATTCTACTGGTCCTAGAAACTAATTCCATCTACCTAACTTCAGCAACATGATAGCATCCAATTATGAGCACAAAAATATTATACCTTCCCATACTTATTATACCTTCCCATCCACGTCCAGCACTTGTCTCCAAAGACGGACACGCGATGCATAACGGCCAAAATGGTCACACCTGTCCATGGTCTCCAGTGCCTCAGCAGCTGTCTGCTCGCAGATCGCAAACCCTCTGGGGTTGATGCTGTCGCGCTGGGGACTAAAGGCTTCCATTTTCTTTTGTAGGATGAAAAGGTAATTAAGAAGAGGAAGCAGGTAATTACGAAGAGGTAATTAAGAAAAGGTAATCAAGAAATTACCCTCTAGGGTTAGTTGATGCTGTCGCTCATAAGGGTTGATGCTGTCGCTCTGTGGACTCAAGGACTAACGCGAGGAACTTATCGATACTCTGATTCCTAAAAAACACCGATCCTAAGGCAAACAAATCATAATGTAGTCAGATGACATGCTGGTATGCGTAATCATATCACAAAGGCGGTATACATTGAGAATAGGGACTACAACCTACATCCGAACCAAGACGGTATACATGCGTAAGGGGGGATTCATGACAATCTCTGCAAGGGCCTGAAAAATGTATCAGATGCAAAAGTGGATTTAGGCTTAACATTGAAAATACACAACATTCTCTTCTCGTACACGATCTTCAAGTGTAAAACTCCATCACTCAGAGAGGTACAGATTTCCCTCAGTCTAAACAGAAATGTGCATCTCCTGCACGTCATTCTCATCAGAGCATTCTCACCTCGTAGGACAGACATTTTCTCAAACGTCAAACGTTTCCCCTCGTTTTCTCACGCCACAGAGTCACTCAGATCTCTCTCTCAGCAACAGAGGGATCTTCTTTCAACATCTTCATCAAGTAACAGAAGATCTCAATAATGCTATCTTATAATTCCCAATCGTATCATGTTCATGTACATCATTGCTCTGTGTAATGCTCGAAATTACTGTCTTTTTTGCTCTGCGAATTACTGTCTTTTATGCACAATTGAATTAAGTAGACTCGTAGCTTCCAATAGGATGCTTGATACCTTTCTTAAAAACATCTTACCTTTTTAACATTCATCGATGATCACAACATCTTCCCTTTACAACAAACATTTAAGTACATTAGCCCCAAAAAGACCCAATCATTTTATGTTACAGAAAAATACCTCTAGTTCGACTATCATGATTCGCTTTCTATTCTAGATGCACAAACAGACAATCTGCTTACTACATCTTTATAAATGCTGTTCAGTTAGAAAAGGAACACTGTAAATTCAGTACCTACAATCCCATTCAAGAACATCGTCTACTTTCAGCCTTTCACACACGACTGATTACATACTACTTCTAGGTGTGTTACCACCAGGAGCCTGATGCATCATGTTCTATGTTATCCCTGAACGCCACCCCCAGGGGCACTATTCCTGCCACCCTGTTGTACAGTTCCACCCTGCTGTACACCCCCTCGGACGCGCTCTCCACTGCGTGTTCGCTCTCGCAATGTCCGCTTCATGTCGGACCTAGACGTAGACGCTGAGAAGCGACCACTAGCGGAGTCGTCAAAGGGAGACCCCACTGTTGTACTGCCTACCGATCCCCGCATACTTTCGCGGACCTTCTGGATCTTCCTCGGTGTGCGGATCTCGACATCCTCGTCCAAGCTGGACTTGATCAGGGCTTTAGATGAGTAGGGTTTGCTTTTGATGATTAATTCAGTGAATAGCAATTATGTTTCAGGTAGACAGCAATGAGATGAAATCCTCGAATACTTTAGGGCCTGAAGATTTCGAATAGTTATAGGGCCAAGCGACCATGATGAGAAAGACCAGGTCCATGATTCACCACTATTTAATAAAATCTTCAACTTAATAATATGCCATAATAGCAGAAAACTTCACATCCAGAACAACAGGACTAGGTTGAAAAGCCTGTTCTTCGTTCCTTCGGTGTGTAGAGCCACGGTGCCCTCGTCCACTACTAGATGAAAAAGAGCTTGAAGATCTTCCTCCTAGCTCACTTGCTGCTGCCTTGTTCTTTTCGACAAATGCATAGCTTCCTTCATCGACGTTGACGAGAAAACTGGAGGTTATACTACCAGGTTCTGATCCCATGCTTGCTGAAGAATAGAGGATTAGAGGATATAGTTGGTGGAAATAAAGGAAGATGAAAAAGCAACACGCCCTGATCTTCGGTTTTCACGTACTCATAAGATGATCTTAGTGGAAGATGCAATAGAAATAAGCTCGCAAAGATGCAACAGAAATAAGATGGTTGAGGAATAGAGGATTAGAAAGATTCGAGGCTTGCTGAGGAATCGAGAATTAGAAAGTGCATGTTGGGACCTGATTTTTCGCCATCCCTGATTGGAACTGTTCCTAGTAAACCACAATTGATTATTGGCCTGTAGTACTGTGAAAGGCGTGAATTGATGAACGACATTTATCCAACAAATTGTTCTTCCAGCTCACTTAGACTTAGACTTAGACTTACACTTAGACATCTACGTCATAACTTATTCCCTCCAGCAAAATGGCCGCTAACAGTTAGCTGGTAGTCCCGCGTTTCCTCGCTAGGAAAGGGGCACCAAGACTCTTTAGTACGAGGCAGTTTCATAGGTGCTCCTGGCTCTCCTGCGCTACCAAAAATACTGCGAAAACGTTCATCCCTCGTCTTCCGAATCGGAGACATAGGAGGAGTGGAAGTCAGCATCATTCTGGTGATGTCGTGGATCTGGTGGCGGATCGATGTGGTGAAGATCTGGTCTCGATATAGAAGCGAATTCTCAGTTTATTTCGTCTTGAAGATAGATGTAGTTGTTGTCAGAGGTAGGCCGTCGTAGTTGAATTCCTTAGTATCCTGCACGAGCATGCTTCTAAAAGAACAAGAAGATGGAGATGAGATGTGTCACTCTATTGATGTAGATGAGATGATGTGTGATTCTATTGAACACACAGGTTGATATCAGTGGTACTAAACCACGACAAGCAACTACTAGAAGAAGTTTTGATAGTGCACAAGTCTTAGAATCTATGTTTATGGTAGTAGGTGTCACGATAAAAAGCAGTGCAGAATAGAGCCTAAAGTATAAAAGAAAAGACACAACGAAGAAAAAGCGTTTGCGACTACAAAAAAGAAGAAAAATCTTACTCTTGTTGAATGTTGTTTCAAAATAAGTTGAGAGACAGAGACAGAGACCGAGAGAGGTGGTTGGTGAGGGGTGGTGAGAATGAGGGATCCTCCTTGTCTTACAGTTGTTCGATGTCCCGATCCCAAATTTGCATCTACGAGTTACGATGGACTAGACAGACGCCAATTCCTTTTTCCTTCGATGATTCCTTTTCCCAAGCAATAGACTCAACAGACCCATATTCAAATTCTTCCGAGCCGTCAAAGTGAACACATATAATCAATTCGACGTCGTCCTTGCAAAGGCGCCTGCTTTGTCATCCTGCTACGTAGTAGATACCAAAAATTCACTGCTACACGTTCTTCATCGATAGCGACAGCGATTCTTACAAGATGAAGTGAAAACTAACTACGACACTATGACCACCACCATCAAAAGCTTATACTACTTCCGTTTCGGTTCATCCCTCTTAGCATTCAACCTCGCACGAACCTCAGTCCGCACCTCAGTCGCCTTGGACAGTTCGTCGCGCTTCAACAAGCAGTAGATTTGCTGGAAGTCTTTTAAGGTGAGATAATTTTGATCCGCAGAACAGGTATCGAAAACCGTTTTCGCAGTGCTGCCGTAATACAATGCCTGCTCCTCGTCGTCGGGACGAGCTCTGATGAGTAAAGATGAATTTTCTGGCGATGATATGGGAGAGGGTTATCATAATAAAGGTCACGCATTCACCAGCGTAGTCATGAGCTTAGTGCTGACCTTACTGTTGATCTTCATCCTGGTACTCAGATCCCTAACAGGAACAATTGTTTAGCCAAATTTTGAAGAAAATACCCCAGAAGCTCCTGAAAAGCATCGCGGAAGCCCCCTCGATCCAGCAAGTCCATTGGAGTTAGAGTCTTGCATTCAGACTTTCTAATGGCCATGGTCATGTACTTCAGGTCTAACCCTCCCTGGTCAAGTTTGAAGAAAATCTTACACAGATTGTCAAGAAAATCTTACACAGATTGTCTTCTAATATCATTGTCTTCTATAATATCGCCTTACTTGTAACCGGTCGTGCTGCTTGAAGATGCTGAGACAGTGCTTCTCCTGTTCCTGCGACAGTTTGAAGACTTCCCGCTTGCCCTCTCCGAGGATCTCGGATAGGCGCCCGACTACGTTCTGCGTTGACATCATTCAGGTGCTAATACCTGCTAATCCTGAAGTCGAAAATAGGTGGAAAGCCCCTTTGTTCCACCTAAAGGGGCGCTCAGCTTTCGAGGCATGGTTTTTGCTTTTTGAACAAACTAGCTACATATTCTTGGGCAGCTGAATATTTATTTTGTTTTTCCCATTTTTTTCCGTAATTTTGGTTTTTTCCGTTTTTTTCGATTAAGCACGCCAAGCGTCAATATGACTCATCTCACTTTCTCCTTCGCGCTCTTGCCTCAGAATCTCGCACGTATCCGAAACGCCACTACTTCTTACCAATCAATCAAGTGGCGATGCGCGGTGGTCCGAATCTAGCGGACATGACCGCGTCACTGCTCGTCGTGCCTCACTGAGTATGCGTGCTCGCGCAGGGTCAGTCGTCAGACGAGGGTACGACTCTCACTAAGCGGTTTGCCAGGGGACGCCCCGGATAGCGAGATTTCTAATAGTTGAACTCGTAGCTGAGCACACGAACACAGAGCCTGACGCATCCGAAACACCACTACTCCATCTTGGCGTATTTTTTAATATTCGAGGATGACAGACGTAGGACATAAAAAAAAGGGATGGATTTCGCGAAAAAAGAGTAGTTGGACTTCACTTGTATGTTGATACAGAGGTGATATCTTCAACTTGATCTATGTTACAGTATCATCATCATATCTTCATCTACATCTATGATGGTGGAAATAGATAGGAAGCATGTTGTTAGATCTTAGCGAAGAGAAGTGAGAAGTCCGAAAATATAGCGTTGATAGAATGCCGATTCCAAAAAAAGCCTGCACCTAGGAGTAAGTCACTCCATTCCACTCTAGTGACCATCATGGGCCACCAGCGAGACGAAATAAAGGCTTCATTTCTTGTTTCACTCCCTTTGAAATCAAGTTGACTTCTTTATGCAACTACTTATAATCACTAATAAAATATCTTTATGCAAGTACTATAATCACAACTTCTTTGGTTTCAATCTCAGACTCAGATTCATCGTAAAAAATACTTCTGCTCAAGCGAACGCATCAATAATAAACAAGCACAAGACCCCATAATAAACAAGCATAGACCCCTCACTTCCCCTCTACTTCTTCAGATATAAGCGGAGGAATGTTGATAGGATCGGATAGGATGCCTTTGCCTCGTTCTCACGCAAGGCGTATCCGGTTGAACTCCAATCTGTAGAGTCAAACGGATGTGCTGACGATCATGAGGGACCCCACAGAAATGAGCCTCAGACATGACATACCGATACCAGATAATGGTTATGAGGCCATTATTCATTACTTAGCTTACTTAGGTTATGGATCATCCTCGTCAGGTCATGATCTCGAGAGCCTTAGAATCTCGTCAGGTCATCATCTCGTCAGGTCATGAATTTTTTTCGAACTTGTCTCGCGATCTTCGCCATCAGCTGCAGGGTAATCAGGTCCTCATCAAACTCCGGAAAGGCCTGGACGAAAACGCAAGCCTCCGTCTCCACAAACCCCGCGATATGCAACGCATCCGCAAGCATCGTTTCAAGCTGGTGGTCCAGTTCGAGTTCACCTGCTTGTACAGCTCCTGAGGACGATGTTCCCCTCTTCTTCCTCTTCAACGGGTAAGGAGGTCCAGGTGATGCACCGGGAAGCATGAAAGAAGATAGATGATGTGATGTTTGCGTGGGTGGGGGGAAGCATATGTCATGTGTGTGTGCCCCTCATATGGTCACTCGCGACCACCGTAGGGTTTATTTTTTTTTGAGTTAGGACTATATGCTGCCACCCTTTCAATCAATTATTTACCCCCTTATTTATAAGATCATCCAAATGGCAGCCGACTTCGAACCCGACCACTGGGTAGAAAATTTATAAGAAAAAGCAAAATATAACATCTTCAACGTGGTCCACTGCATCACGGTCGTAGACGTGCCTGAGAAATTTCTATTGAGATCAGGCGTAGGAGGACATAATTCATATGTGTTGTATGTCAAATTTAGAAATACCGACATCAACATAAGGCTTGACTTCTGGTCATCATCGTTGCCTCCGCCACTCACGTTGCTGTTGCTTGTCTCACCCGCCACAATATCGTGCTTGCCAACTGTGCCTCTTCCGTCAACTTCACTCTCGTTGACATCACAAGTACTATTGTTAGTACTATCTTCGATAGAACAGTCGGCGATAGAACACCTTGACAACTGTTCCGTTACACCATCTAGTGCTTCTTCACCGACCAACAACTCGTCGACTTTTTCGTCTACTAGTACTTTCTCCATTCCGTGCACTAATTCGTCTACTGCTTTCTCCATCTCGTCCCTTACTTCGTGTCCCACTCTCTCCTCCGCACCAGAATTCTGCAACAACAAGTACTGAAAAAGCATTTCCCTGCATTGACTCTGATAGACTCGGATCATCCTAAAGTTAGAGGTAGCTTTTCACTATCCCTGGTCGAGTGAGTAGTTGCCCTCTTCCCCCTTTATTTTCTCCTTCAGATCAGGGAGGATCTCACTCAGTATAGTCCACATGGGATAGTGATAAACTACTCTTCATAAGGGACTCGAAATCTTCGAAATCTTGCCGGCCTCTCCTGGCAAACTTCAAGGGTCCTGACGCTTCTGTAATACTATCACCTTGTATGAAGAAAGGAAAAGGTGCACTGACACTCAAGAAATTGGCTAGGATTCAAGTAGGAAAGTAGCTACTTCCTTGAGTGTGAGTGCACTTTTTCCTTTCTTCATACAAGGTAATGATCCTGGTTCTGTATGTGCTGGACGAGGTAAGATTGTTTTTTTCAAGGGACGTCCATCAGCAATCTTACAACCTTGTTGAAGGGAAGCCAATTCTGCCAGTCTTTGCGATTCTAGGATAGAGGCCAGCATGTCGAAACGAGCTTTGCCTTTTGCTACTGAGTCTGCTTTACGAGATGCTGAGCATGCATGTATAGGTCCTTCAAAGACGGCAGCTGGTGCAGCTGCTGATAACGATGCTGGTAGAGAAGATGAGCATGCATTCGTGCCACATGCTGCTTTGCCGGAGAGTGAAGACATGGAGCATGCTGGTGTGCATGGTGAACTTGCAACGGGAGACGCTGTCCCTTGTCCTGCAACTGGACATCCAGACCTGAAACATTTCGCTCCATCCAAAAGCGCCTTGATAGCATCATCCCTAGCCCTAAGCCTCTGGGCTTGTTGCTCCTCGTATGGAGGTCGTGTTAGAGAGATCGAGTATTTCACATTTCAAGGAGTTACTCATACTGGAAGACATGCATAAAAAAGGGGTCACTACCAGGACGAGCACGAATTTAAGTACCCATGATCGTCCGCTTCTTCAGTGGATATAAGGTGGAACGAACAACACAGTTAGTAGATGTAGTTGTTTGGTACTATTATGAAAACTGCTAGTCAGAAAAGTGTGAATAACAACGTACAGAAGTCTACAAAAGCCATAGTCTGCCTCCCAATGGGAATGCAGCGCTCCTTTCGCCTTTCTCTAGGACATCGCTCACGGCTCCATTACTTCCAGGCCCATTTCTTCTAGCTATACTTAAAGCGCAGCATTCAATGGCCAGTGACTCTGAACGGAAGAGACCCCCTTCTTTCCCTTCGTTTTCTCTTCGATCCCTTCCAAGGGGTCGCCTATTCGATCTCAGTGACCCCAATCTCAATGGTGACCATTGAAAGTTGAGCCTTAATATACCAGCTCCAGACACTGTAAATCTACCTGTAGCTCCTGTAGCTCGTGTCCCTCCACTTGAGTCTCCATCTCCTTCTTCCCTCTCTTCATCTTCTCCCGACACACCCAAACGTGCCTGTAACTGTCTGATTTCACGTCTGTACGCGTCTATGATCACATGCAAGGTTCTCGCAGAGCTTTCCGTAAATGCCCTCATGGCTCTAGAGATATCTTCATTTCCTACACCTGCAGATTGAGAGCGAGAAGCCTCTGTTATAACATCAACGACGTGGGAGATTGCCTCGCCTAATTGAGAGGGAGTAGAAGACGTAGGTCCACGGTCCCTTCTGTGATTATCGTCATCAACGGCCACCTCTTCGTCGCTATCATTCTGCTCTCGGCGTCGTAGAAAACTACGTCCTTCGCTTGTTACTCCCATTGCCCTTGCTGAGGGTACTTCCTCTATTAGACGTTGCAGCATTACATCCTGCAGAGCTGTTGAGCATCTAATTGTTGAAAAAAGGAGTCTTATAAGGGATGTAATTCATTCGAAGGAGGAGGATGTCCGTGATGTAAATTCAATAGTTGCCCCTTAATGTCGGCTCGTTCTGGTCTTGTCCAGATAATCGTCGCTGGCGCAACTCTACGGCATCAGGAAAGTACTCGAGGATGGCAGGCAGAAGTCGACGCGTGCAACCATCTAAGCCAGCTTCTCCTTCATTAGAGCTACCGCATCGCATCTTCCTTGAGAGCCATATCCTTGGACACCTCTTTTCGCCCTTGGAAAAGAAGCCAAGATTGGTGCTGAGGATGCGTCAGCGGTAGCCTCAACTTCAGAAAGAGTGGCCTGCAACGTTGCATCCTCTAGATAGTGTATCCACACGGTGAGAAGCATCGTCGCAAACGTGCTGAGAACAAACGGAATAGTGAAACCAACCGCACCCAAAAGGGCTCGCCCGAATATGAAGGCAAAGTCGTCCCGCGCAGCCCAGGAGAGAATCATACGTGTGAAAGGACTCCTGTCGAGTTGTTCAATCGCCCTCTGACAAACTGCGGACGCTTCGGCACGAAACCCTAGGTTGCTGAATTCATCTATTTCCGACCACAGATCGTAGAGGTCTTCCCGCTCTCGAGCCGAAATCGGTACGAAGCAAAACGGTTGGCGGTGTGACAGGAATTAGAACAGGTTCTTGTTCTTGTAGTTAGGGAACAACTATATTAACCTTGCTACAAACTTTTAGATAGTTGGAGAAAAATATTTCACACAGGATGAGAGGAACAGATTCCTCGGAGGACCATCTTCTTTTTTGACTTCTTATTTTCTTCTAGAAACCAAAAGCCAAGGATAGCCTGGTATGTGTGTCTCTTCTAGAAAAGCCGAGAATAGTCTCTTCTAGAAACAAAAAGCCCAGGAGTGCAATTCGATGGAAACCCTTAAAGGAAAGCCATGTACCAAGTCTCCGCTAGTATTGTGATAAACGAAGCGGCTATTGCCATGGCCATGGCTACCAAACCCCATTCTTGCAGTAAAAGGTACCTGGCAAGCTCTCGTCTGGACAACGCATGATGAACGCAATTAATAGCAGAAGTCGCAGCATAGACTACTATGCAAAGATTAGGCTAGGTTGTGGATCCATCACATCGAGCTCCGCCGGCACCTGCTCACAAGTCACACGTAGATTCTTGATATATTTTCCCCAAGAACTTCTGGTACAAGTACAAGAAGTTTGTTCATTCCTGGTTTTACTACACTGAGTTCAAGACAAGTTGTGAGTGGTTATCTAGTATCAAGTACATTATTTGCTCCTATCTTACCAGAATGATCCAAATAAAAGTTAGTCAAATATTAATTCTTCCAAAGTTATAGTCACCATAAGCATAACCATTTATTTCGTCTCCTGTGGTACTATAAAGAATTCTTGGCGCAAGTTCATTCCACCGCTTGGTAATACCACACGAACGCGGCATGAACAGATGAAAAAGACTCCGAGTCCTCCAAAGGATGGGCAGAAGCGTATGCAGTCTGAAAGAGTTGCGATTATTAGAGGTTGCGCTATTGCATTCTTCAGAACATCCCTGACTTCTTGCCTAAATTTGGGAAACAAGCCAAGAATGGTAGTGCAGGAGGAAAAAGTGAGTGGAGGAAACGACCCTTAAGAGTACAACGACGTCCGACTACTCTTTTCCATTTGTTGCAGATAAGTTTGTAGTTATTGATGTTCTTGTACAGGTTTTTGAAGAAACGACGACGCCAAGAGGTTGGAGTACGAGGGCTTCTGTTTTCGTTGTGCCTGGTCAAAGACGGTCCGGTTTGGTTGTCAGTTGTAGAAGGGGCTCCGGCTCGTTCCTCGGATGTGGCAGGCGTTGCACCATTTGTTCCTCTTCTACGTCTACCACCGACGACGTCTTGGACATGAGCAGAACCTCCGTCTTCTTGAAGACCAGATGAAGCAGGTGCGTGAGGAGGGGAATCACCAGAAATTCCAGTACTAAAAACTGCATGACCAGCAATCCCTGCTCGGCCGTGTTCTTGTTCAGAAAAACCACTACGAGAAGCATGACCAGCACTCCCTGCTCGGCCGTGTTCTTGTTCAGAAGCACTGCTGCGAGAAGCACTGCTACGAGAAGCACTGCTACGAGAAGCACTGCTACGAGAAGCACTACTACGATCAGTCTCTTCTTCATCAGTGTCTTGAGCACCTGCGGCTTCAGCTTCTGTTTGGACTAGGTCCCGCACTAGATCCCAACACTGTTCCACGCTCTCGGAGAACGCTCGAATGTCTCGTAGCAGTCTGCCAGCCCTTATGGCTTAGAGAGAAACTACATGTTTGGGTAGTCATCTTGGGCATTCTGCACTTGGTGGGTTCGTTCTTTCTTATATTGCCGAGTAACTATTGAAAATAACCGAGTAACTATTGAAAGTAAGCGAGTAACTACTGAAAACAAGGATGGGTAGCCTTGATGACAAGCTACCTCCCTTATTTCAGTCAGTATAATTCGGTTATTTTGAGTTTTCGAATAGTTCAAAAGGCTACGCAACATGATTCCGTATTTCTTCTTCAGAATACAAATGTCCATGTTTAGCCTTAAGTCACAGCGGCACGTCGGTCCGCATCAACATCAACATGGAAGGAAGTACTTCGCGAACTTGTTTCTGGTCCTCGTGTAGCTCCTCGTGTACTCGTAGCATTATCTTCACCAGCATAGACTGTCCGCTGATGATCTCGCAGTACAAACACCCCCGACAAAATATCCGCATTGAAATCGGCATCCTGCTCATCCACCTGCATGGGAACAACTCCTACGTTCAAATCGTCTCCGTCGTCCTCATGTGTGTGCCCATCTACCACGTCGTTAGGTGCGTCTTCCTGTCGCCCTTGCTGGCCTCCACCCTCGTCTGCTGAGGACGGTGTGTCAACTACTTGCTCGTGCTCCACTACTTGTTCGCGTTCCACTACTTGTTCGCGGTCTACTGATTCTTGTTCCCGGTCTACTGATTCTTGTTCCCGGTCGCTTTGCGCAGGTGTTTGCACATATGATAGGTCCGGTTCTGTAGTGATACCAGGGAGCATTCTTGTATTTCTCCTGGCGTGCCTCAGACGGCCCAGAATGAGAGAACGCCGGTTTGCAGGGGTTTGCGGACCTCGTCCCTCGTATCCTCCTAGAGGCCTGACTAACAAAGTAGATGAGTTACCATGGGAAGGACCACGCGTAATGTCAGCCAAACCGTTTCCAACATTATTTCCTCCAACATCATGTACAACGGCTGCCACGTCATTTACAATGCCTTCCAACATCATAGGCGGTGTACTACTACTACTACTACTACTGGCAGACGCGTTCACCAGGTGGATTCTTTGAGTGTTATTAGAAGGGTCAAACAACATACTACTTGATGCAGTCGCAGTGTCGTGAGCAACAGGGGTAAGAGTAGGATCTTGTTCACTCATCGCCTTAGAGGTTGTGACATTGCATGCCTCAGATCATCCCGGACCCTTTTCCTACTGGAAAACAAGTCAAGGATGGTACTGAAGAATACATTGTGGTAACCCTTAATCTCGTCGTAACCTCCACTACTACTCAACAGTGGAGGCAGAGCACCAATGAAGCTCAAATTAGTTGGTGCCTCTCCCAAAGGTTTACCACCCGCGCCACCACTAGTAAGTAAACGCGATGAACTGGAAGACAAACTTGTAGAAAAACTCGCACCATTCGCTTCTGTACTTGTTGTAGACGTCGAAGAGAATCCGGCAAGCGACTGTAGCCTTCTTCCTTGGCCATCAGCTTCAGGTTCTCCAGAAGTTCTACCTCCAGAGGCTGTTGATGACGTCGACAGCGTTATTTAGAGCTTAAGATAATTCACTTCTTGCCTGTATTTCTCCATTTCCTTACAGTAGGAAGGGGCCAGGGTTCGCACGCAGGTAGGTTCTTAACGGAACTCGCTCGCACTACAAAAAGAAGACTTCTAGAAATGAGTTGCATTATGAGCCTTAACCTATGTTCCTTGTTTCACGAGGGTAAGCTTCAGCACTGGTAATTTCCGCTCCAACACTAAGATCTCCCGGAAGTGGTGTCGCATCTAACGTTGTACCAGAAGAGCCTGAAACACCAGGAGGACCCACTTCTAATGTCGTAGAAGA
Organism: Amoebophrya sp. A25; assembly: GCA_905178165.1. Taxonomy (NCBI): domain Eukaryota; class Dinophyceae; order Syndiniales; family Amoebophryaceae; genus Amoebophrya; species Amoebophrya sp. A25. The sequence goes on from CAJINU010000080.1 coordinate 550,650, forward strand.
ACCTGGATACGACCCAGGACCTCCCTCTAACGTCGTAGATGAAAGTGGACCCTCAGGAGGCCCTTCACCTTCAGGATCACGTACCTCTGGTCTTGGTTCTAGGACTTGTGCTACTTGTGCTGCTTCATCTTCTAAACTTCTAGGCTGTAGTTGTTCTAGCGTTGAGTCTAGAAGAAGTCCCTGGTCCGCTTGTTCTCGGCGCGGCCTCTCTGCTCCGTCGAGTGCCCTCAAAAAAGCGTCCCATCCTGGCCCTGGCGGTAGTCTTAGATTTTGTAGAAGACGTCTCACCCTAGTACAAATAAAAAGTAATAAGTGCACGAGCATAGAACAACCGGGCTCACCCATTCGTAGTCATATTGGGGACAGCTGTCATGCAATATACGCGATGAAGAAGTATCAACTCTGTACCTGTAGCAACTAGGAGAAAAAAACTATGACCTACTTCTAATATAGCAATGCAATCGAAGCATGATGCCTCTACTAACATACCAGCAAACAAGCATGCTCATGCCTCTACTAACGTACTATCAAAAACGAAAATGATGCCGTAACGCTGATTCTCCTGCTGCTGCTCGCTCATCTGCAACATCCGGATCGTCCATCTGCCAGGGAAATTTCAGGTAATATTGCTCCTTTGGGCTTGACTGAACCAAAACTGCTGGAATTAAAGCTCAGCCTTCAATGGTCACTGACTCTGAACGGAAGGGACCCCCTTCAAAGTTCTCCCCTTTCCCTTCGTTTTCCCCTGTTCTCTCAAGGGGTCGCCTCTTCGATCTCACTGACCAACTCCAATGACCATTGAAAGTTGAGCCTTAATGGAAGTTCCTCGTAAAACAGACGCAGGACCAGATCCGCGGCTTCTTCACGGAAGGCACGTAGTAGAGATGAAATGCGCGAACTTATAATATTGCAACTACTTTCTCTTTCTTCTGGGCCATGATGATCTCCAGCAACCTTACCAGCACAAGAGGCGGAACAAGATGAACTTGAAGATGCAGGAGCTTCGGACGATTGTTCGGATACTCCTTTCGTACGAGCTCCTCTACTTGCCAATTTTGCTCCTCGTCCACCTACCAGAAGTCCTCCTCCTGCTTCCTCTAGTTCGTTTAGAAGGTCTCGCAAAGAACCTTCCTCTTCAGCACGCGCTGGAGGCTCCACCGAATCTTTACCTTCTTGAAGTTGCTTCCTTCTTTCATCCTCATCTGCTTCTTGTTAGAGGTTGAGAGTTGCCCCCCCTCTAGTAGGTCGCATATCTATGGCTTTCCTACTTGAAGAAGCCATAGAGAAGATGCGCATAGATAGAGATGCCAACTTCCAACCCTTAATCTTGCACCTCTGCTACGTCTCCTGCTTCTTGTGCACGAAGATGAGATCTCCTGCTTCTAACTTCATGAAGAAGACCCCTACCGCCTTTCGTGCTCCTACCTTCTTGAGCAGGAAATTGTGTCCTTCTTTCATCCTCATCTGCTTCTTGCACCTCTGCTACTTCTCCTGCTTCTTTATTTAGCGCTCACCCTAATCCATCGCGAGGTTCATCTTGGGCCTATTTTCCCCTTATGGGACAGGTCTCAGATGCTTCAGAAGATGGATTGGGGCAAGCCTTAATTCTTGTGCACGAAGATGAGATCTCCTGCTTCTAACTTCATGTCGGGGATCTCTTCGAGCTGCTTCTATGTCATCCCTTGTGACTACTTCGAAGGACTCACAGATTCCTTTGCAGAGAGGACAACGAAGGGCTTCTGGATTCCGTATGCGCTGTCCTACAGGACTCGGCAGATTTGGTATCCGACCTGCGCTTTGGCTCCATAGTTGCAGGCATTTAGGATGGAACCGGTGACCACATTCTCTTAGAATAGCCACGGATTCGCAGGGTGCTGGAGGTTCTCTTACAACAGCAGCAGATTTCTGGCTATCGTGTGAGGAAGCAGCACCGGGACCAGAAGCAGCAGCGGGACCAGAAGAAGCAGCAGTAGGATCAGAAGAAGAAGAAGAAGAAGACGAAGACGCAGCGCCAGCCAAAGTAGAGGAAAAAACAGCTGTAGCAAAGTCACGAGAAAGAGCCGAAGCAGTGGTACGCCTATAGCTTGTTCTATCGAGTGCTGGATCAAGGTCCCGCTGTGTCAAGGGGACACAAATGTCAAAAATATCCTCTTCTAGGTCATTGTGTTGCTCGGCTACTGGAGCATTATTGCGACAAATGCCAGTTACAACCTGTTGTGTTGTACGGTTGGACTCGAAAAAGGAGCAGCAGCATACACAGCAGTAGTTGTCGGCGGCTGCTGTACCATAGGCTGCCACTTGTAGAAGTTCAGCCAAAGCAAAAAAATTCGTTCGCCGAGCTCTGCGTGCCTCCATCCTCCATACCGACAAGGCTTCATCCTGTTCCTCTTCTCGTTCCTTCTGTTCTTTCTCATTTTTCTTTTTTTCTTGTTCAACATTTTCCAGGTGGAAAAAGAGCTTTTGTTGTTCATCTTCTACTGCAGCAGCTACTACATCTTCATCTACGAGTTGAGGGTGGTCATGCTCACTCCTGCCATGTTGTACTTCGTTTCTGCTTGTTTGTAGGGGAGACACCCTGCTCCGTTCCCCAAGATTGTTCATTCCAGATGCAGGTGCTCCGTCTGTAGTTACGCTCATTTTCACGTCAGACGAAGAAGTCCGCTTGAGATGTAGAGAAGCCACCAGTTCCACGCTGCACGCAAAAAACAACAATAAGGTGCAGGAAAGAACCATGCTGGGCAAGGGCATTTTCCTTTTCAGGAGATGCAGACAGTAGCTGGAGTAGTTAGACTATAGTTTCTTGTGGTGGAGCCAACCTACCTAGGAAATTCATTCATTCAGGAAAGACTATAGTTTTCATATCTATAGAAAGCATGCCGTTTTTTTTAGATACCCGAAGGTCGTTCGTTGTTATCTAGTGCTTAATACCTAGGAATAGGATACAAAATGCAAGTAATTCGAATAACAAGTTCTACTAGCTAGTCGTCTAAATATAACACACTTGATATTCGAGATTTTTGTGCTTCTTACTGCTGACGCTAGGTTAGGTTAGGTGTGGGCCCATTAGGAAAACTAGCAGACTGACATAGTTGGCTACTCAAGAGCCAAAAACAACGCTAAGTATCAAAGAGACACTCACCGCGTTTGTACAAGCACCACGGTAAATATTCTCTTAACACCTTCAAGTAGGTTAGGTTAGATGTGGGTCTACTTGGTTAAAGTTCAGCTTTAGCAGCTTTATTGCTGTGTATAGCATAGTACTCTGATTCTGATTTGACCACGATCTCCATCTACTTTTCATACTAGTACAGGAATATTCTTCGACGGTCGTCCTGTAGTACTTTTATTTCTTGAAGCCATGACACAAGGATTGTCATCTTCTCTTGTTTCAAACAGTACTAGACTTCATCGTGGTTGACTATTCACGACATCGTGATTGACTACTCAAATTTTCGCCACCATAGAAGGGACTAAGTACTCACATTTTCTTCCATAGAGGTAGTTTTTTGACATAAAAGTCAAATTTTCTCTGGTCGTTACAACTGGTTCACCATGTCTTCGGTTAAAAGGCGAGAGTGCAAGCAAATAGACCACAGTTGCTTATTATCGAGATTTTGTGGCAGAACTACTACTAACTTCTGAGTCAGCAAAACAACAAGAATGATTGAGCCCAAACTACTACTAACTTGCCTCTGAGTCCCTGCTGTACCACATCAAGAAATTTTGCAAAATACACAAGACTGTACGTGTCACGTACGACTACTTTGAAAAAAAAACGTTCTTCTAATATCCCAATGTCTACGAACACGAACGAGAGTAAGATTCTTATTCACCCTTGGTTATGTCTAAATTCCCAATGCCTACGAACACCAATGAGAGTAAGATTCTTAGTCACCCTTGGTTATGTCTAATTCTTTGGATTAGGATTTTCCTTTTCCTACATGTTCTAAATTGCGCAGACGATGGTTGTGTCTAGAAGATGAGTTATAAATTTCTTACTCAGATAATGGTCATGTCTAAATTTTTAGTTTGTCCTCTTACAGATAGCGAGATGGAAGTTGACATCCAGCGATGTGTTTCCTAACTGTTTTTGATGTTATGTTGAGGCTGTGATGATCATGAGTGATCGATCCACCTGAGAAAAAAGAAAAACACTCTGCTCTTTTCGTGTCTTCCCTCAAGCAAGTTGTAATATATCTTCATAGATACAAGAACTCCTTTCAATTTGTTCGAAAGTGGGTCCAGATGATTTGTTCGGCATGGACAACAACTTGATGCTCATGGCTCAGTAGAGCATCGGCTGAAACTCACGGCTTTACGCAGGGTATGGTGGGGGATCATCGTGTCTTTTACCGGTCTGGTGTGGTCTTCCTGAACAACAAACAGACACCTTGAAATGCTTCCTTCGAAGAGCCTCCGATGGCAAGCAGAAGCAATGAGCCGATTTCTTTTTGCGTAAGCTCTTAGAGTCTAGCAGCTCATGAGCCAGAGCGGATACACAGCAGCACCACCTTTCATCTCGGTGAAAGTCGCTGCCATGCTAATATCTTGGACTTCTTTCCTTTCTTGAGTCTCAATCGATGCGGTAGCTGTCGACAAGGAAAATCAAACGCATCATGACAGGTAGAGCTTCTACATAGTGTTAATATGACGTGGTTTTTTCAGCAGCTATAAGTCAAAGTCTCAAGTGAATAAATAGGAAGTGAATATAGGTAACGGATCTTCATGTCTCTAACTGTGTAATCACGTCGTCTGCCCCATATATATTAGCTGTGGTAGGTGTAGCACATTTAGCTCAAAAATGGGCTATAATTTAAGTACATTGGTTGTATTTCTGGTGAGTGACAAGGACGAGGATGTTGATGACATATCCAATAGTTGCAGCAATAACTGTGCATAGTCCGTAATTGATTGATTGATTGATGATGTTGACATTCAATACGGGCTCAAATACTATCGGCTAAGCTCCAAGCAAAAACTCAATATAACGGATCGATTGATTCAAGTAATATATGATTGGTAAGTAGTTGTAGTATCTATCCTGCTAAATTATAAAAGAAGTCTATGCATGACTCTATGTATTTTCATATAGCATATACAGTGTTTTAGCTCAACCAGGAACGGAAAAAACTTCCCAAAGCCCCCGATGACTTGTCCTCTTCGGAGTCCGGAGGAGATGCCGCACTCCCTCGTACAGCACCTTTAGAGCTCCTCTCAATCAGCATATCCCCGTCCAACTCTACAACAGACTCCACTGCCGACTCCTCAGCTTCTGTCTCTGCAGTTGTTCCCTGACCTGGTTGTAGGCCATCTTCTTCTTCTTCTTCTTCCTCTCTTGGCAAGACTGCTCCTTCATATGACGGTGGGCTGCTAGCAGAAACATTCCCCTCCACGTCCACCATAGATAAGAGCTGCGTCACCGTATTGCTCAATTGCGCATTGTCGCTTTGCAATAGTGCAAGGTCGCTTTGCAATAGTAGCTCAGTCCGCCTGATCCACTCAGCCTCCTCGTAATGGGCTCTGTCAAAGAGCTTACTACCATTTCTCGAGGAAGGAAATTGGAAGTTTCCTTGCTCCCCCTGAAGTCCTTCTTCATCGATTAGTTCTTCTCCTTGCTCTCGGAAGTTTCCTTGCTCCTCATCGAGAACATAGTACTGCTCAAGCTCAGGAGGAAAGGACCTCTTTGATGAGTTTGTCGATCCACAGGTTTCTTTGGAAAATGGAGGAGCTAATGCGCTCGTGACACGACCAAGTACATCAAAATCATTTTCCCCATCCTCTCCGTGTGGATCTTGATCTCCACATTGTTCATCTAGAAAAACCTGCTCTTCACTACTTGTTCCGCCATGCAGAAGTTCTTGTCCCCCAAATGTGTAGAAACTAAAGGGAGGTTGCTGATCTTGTTTTGTTTCCGACAACACTGCCTGCTCTAGAATGCTAATCGTTCGTTCTAATTCGTTCTTCACATCCGACGGTCTCCCAGTAGTCGCACTTGCAGAAGGGACTGCTAGATCGAATCCAGCACCTATCTTACTGGCGTTCCGCGACAGAAGCCCTGAAGGCGCACCAAAGCCTTTATTGAGTAAAGATGACGAGGAAGAAGAAGATCCGCCTATTTGTTTTAGAGCTGACATGTTGGCATGATCCCTCAGCGCATCCTTGGCTTCTTTTTCAAGTAGAGAAAGCGCCAGGGATGGTGATGAGGATGCTTCAGCGGTAGCCATAATTGTTCACCGGCAAAAATACTAGCTTGTTCACCTATTGGTTGGAGATGTTGTTGCTGTCCTCGTACGCCCTTTCCTCGTACGCCCTGAGGACTCGTTCCCCCACCTCCAGGCGACAGCGATTGTGCCATTATCAACGACGACAGCTTACTCCCTTTAGCTTCATGCAGTTGCGCTTGCAAAGTTCGGACTAATCTCTCCAGGCGAGCTACTTCACTCACGTGCTCGCTTTCCGCACGTGCGGCAGCCCCCTTGATGGCTGTCTGAGCTTTGCCGAGTTGTTCTTGGACGCGGTCAGCGATTTTTTGTTCCACACTTTTCTGCACTGACTCAAGATTGCGCAAGGCGGAGATTTTCTCTGCGTATTAGAGCTTGAGACAGCTATATATCCAATTCTGTGAGTTATCGTTAGGTAAAAGAAAGAAAGAGCCTCCTGGTACTACTACACTTAGTGAGTTATCGTTATAGATACTTAAAAAGAAGAGCCTCCTGGTACTACTAGCCTTTACCATAACGTTGAAGAGCTTCCGTCTTTGTGTACCACTCGTGATTCAGCTGTTTCGTCAATTTATGAAATTCCTCCTCTCTACGCTTAGCAGCTTTACGCATCTCCTCTAGTTCCTCCCCGAGTTCGTCTACACGCTCCGCTGCGGTGCTTTGGGTTAGAAAAGGACCTACTGACGATTTGAATCTATTCGGCGAGCTGCCTAAGATTTCCCTGACGAGTTCTACCCGCTAGTCTAGCTTGTTGTTGGGTTGTTAGTGGTTTCTCGACTGTTCCTGTTGTTCCTGATGATGAAGAGGAGCAAATTTAATTATCTGTTGATTGTGAGGACCCAGCTAGTTAATTCAATTATCTGTTGATTGTGAGTAGTGAGAAATGTCCATCCTGTAGTGCACATAGGGCGATCCATAACTTCCTCATCTCCTCTAATTTTCGCTCAAATTCATCCTTTTGCTCTTTCGCTTGTCGTAGCTGGGCGTTGAGGTTTTGTACTTGGGATTCTTGGTCTTGCCTGTACTCCTCCAATCTTTTGTCTAAGATTGTCATCATAGTAGTCCTTGGTAGGCCTTTCGTAAAAGGAGATTGCTTTGCATCGTCCTTCTTGTTCCGACTTTCGCCGTTGGATGGGAAAGGGGAACTTGGATTAGAGATGCTCTTGTGTTGTACTATTGGTGCAATTCGTTTCGTAAATGTAGAGGTAGCCAAAAACTAGACTAAAGAACTAGGTACTATCTTTATGTTGTCCAAACAATACCCATCTTTCTTGAAAGTCTTCTGCATCTGACCACGAATTTTCCTACAGCAAGAAAAAGGCGAAATGAACTGGAATCACAGCAAAAAAAGCAACTAGAATCCATAACTTGACCACTCGAAGGCATAGCTGGTGACGACCGCTCACTTGTCCCTATCAAGTTGTCTGGACTGTTGTCGTTTTTTCTCATCGATTTCAACGATCGAATACTAGATGGTGGACTGTGGGCTTTTTGGGCTATCAAGGATGGACTACTTTTCGGGGAATGATTCCCTTTGTTCTTTGTTCCTCCTCCACCAGGAGGACTTCCTGCACTGGCTTTCATTGGAGGACGTGTCCTCAGAGACGCGATGGTCTTCTTCGACGCCATCGCCGAATTCTTAGGATTAAAGGACGTCGCATTGTCGATCCTCTCGACATCTGCTACTGTCGCACCTGCGTCAGCGGCGCATAAGCGCTCCACGACCAAATCGCGGACAGCTTCTTCGGTTTCTCTTAGTTCTTCCCAGTGTTTTGACCGAGCATCCGCCAACTCCGTCTCCAGGTCCTTGAGGGCGTCTTGCCGTTCTTCGATGTAGGTAGTTTCGGCTAGGGGACTTAGAACTTTCACGTTTTTTTTCTGGCGACTTTTCCCTGAAGCCATCCTTGGCGACTTTTCCCCTTAATATTCGAAAAGACGAAAGGATGGCGTTGAGGATGCACCGTGGATTGCCGTAAGAGTAGGGCTTGTCTGTGCTTTTCCTTCAGTTCTGCCAAGTCGCGTTCGTGGCCTGACCTGACTTGAGCCAGCAGGTCTAAACCACGAGACCGCTCAGCGCTGACCGCGTCTTCGATGTACTTTTCGGCCAGCTTGCCGGAGAAGGTTAGAGGCGCTGCTGCGTAGAGTGGAGTGGAAGTAAGGGACAGCATTGATTTTGACAGGGACTGCCTGTCAGGGAGGGGCAGCGGGGTAGTAGAAAGATGGCGAGAATCAACTCACCCAGAAACAAAGAAACTTGTTTATACAGGTTTACATTTGTTCTTGAAGATGGTCTCTATTAAAGCAGCTACACGATTTAGTACATCAAATGAGGGTTTGAGTTTGTAATTGCAGCATGTAGTACAATTGCTTGAACTTACTTCTTATCATCATATCTTCAACTCCTCTATTTCTTCTTTCAGTGCAGTCACTTCTTGCTGCCTTTCTGCCCTTTCCTGCATCTTCAGTAGCTCAGGCAAATCCTCCAGGTCCTTGTCCTTCAAGGCTATAGTTCTCGTCGCTTCCGCCAACTCCGCCTCTAGGTGAAACACTTTGTCTTGCTTTTCCTCCTTCTCCGTCTCCTGCTGCCGAACAGAAGCTTCTAATTCGCGTACTTTCTGGTTCAGCACGTCGATTTTCGCTTCGTTGTCACGGGCCTTGTCTCGGAGACTCAAGCTTTCCCTACTATGGACTGAACGCAGACTCTCTGCTTCCTTTACTAGGTGAGCTTCTCGTGTAGAAGCCCTATCAGCTTGTTCTTTTTGCGTGGTTTCTAGCTCTGTGATGCGCCGACGCAGCAATTCGCAGCGTTTTTCGCTTTCAGCAGTAGCACGCTTTTCTGACTCGACGAGAGCTTTGACTTCGGAGAGGGTGGTTAGAAATAGTTGCCACACCGAGCAGCTTTTGATGTTATTGAAGTCATTCAACATCTGATTATAGAATACCAACACCCACTTGTAACAACATCAAACAACTTCTTTCTACCCTCAAGTCACGACACTGTGTCAACTACTAACAAGCACAACAACGTATTCGAAAAACTGAAATAAGCGAGTAACTACTTACAATAAGCGAGATACTGAACAAGGAAGAGTAGCCCTGTCAGAGCTACCTCCCTTATTTCAGTCAGTAACTCGGTTATTTTCAGTTTTCGAGTAAATGATGTTGACACCCTTCTAAATTCACACTACTAATTCCCTCGTAACTTCAATCCCATTTCCCTACTCGTTTCTGTTTTCGCATTGTCGATTTCGGCTGACAGCCTTTTGGCGAATAGCGCTTTCTCTTTCTCCAAAAAGGACTCAGCCATCTCCCGCTCTCGCTGCAGTGACGCCTCATGGCGCTTTTGCTCTACATCCAATTCGTCTTTCCAACGCTGCTCCCGGAGCTGGTGGGGTGGTGGTCGGTATGGAGGGGGAGAGTGGAAAACTTGTTGTGCTCATCTAAGGTATGATGAGGTATTATGGACAGTTGCAACAAACATACATTGTGCGAACTAGAAGACTCCACGCAATCATAAGAAAGAGCAAGTGCTTTCTTTTGATACATCCTAAACAATATCAAGAGATTCTAAAAGCGACATATTAAAACGAAGGTGATTGTGATTCTCCAGTAGAGTACAAGATGTATCGTTTGAGAGCGTATACAAGATATACTAGTCCAGTACAAGATATACTAGTCCAGTACAACAGTAATGGTTTGAGAAATCCAGTACAAGATATACTAATCCAAAGCGACAGTACACGATAAATACTAGTCGACAGTACAAGATCTACTAGTAAGTACCTCCATCTCCCCTCTCATTTTCTCCACAAGATATACTAATCCAAAGGGACAGTATGAAAAGAAAATCTGTTATCATTATCAAGTTTCTGAAGCAGAAAAGTACGATAATGATAACAGATTTTGGTTTCATAGACAGTACAAGATCAATACTAGTACCTCCATCTCCCCTCTCATTTTCTCCACGTCTTCCTTGTTCTTTGCAACAGCTCGTTCCATCATCTCTGCGTGTGTGGTTTCTAAAGAAAGAGCCCTATTCACTAACTCTTCCCTAGATGCGGCTTTGATCGCCTCCGAGTCTCTCTGCAGTTCGTGCCTCAACTCCCGCACTACAGAAGCGTGCTGTTGCTCTGCATCGGACAATTTGCGCGTGAAATCGACTTCCAACCTTCTCTTCTCGTCAGCAAAGGTTTCCCTCTCTTTTGCCAGAGCAACTTCGTGCCCTTGCTGCACCGTCAACTGCTCCTGCAATACACTGGCCAATTTTTTTTCACAGGCTGCTTCCATATCCCTCACTTTCGTGTCCGAAGCATCGCGTATTTGCTTTCTCTCTTCATCAAACTCCGCACGCAATCGCGTTGCTTCTTGCGCCAAAGCAGCAGAATTCCTAGAACCGAAATCCGTTTCTAATTCTAACCTCAATCGTTGTCGCTCCACTGAAAACCCTTCTTGCAGTAACAACTCTGCTTGTCGTAAACGGTGCTCTAGGTTCAAGTCGTGCTTCAACGCTAGTTCCCGCTCCAATTCCGACAACGCAAGCGACTTTTCTTTCTCGAATTCAACCTGTTGCTCCTTCGTCGCATCGGCTATTGCTGCTTCGACAGTGGCGCTCGCAGCTTGGACTGCAGTGGTGCCGTCTGTTTCCAGTTTGAAGCGCTCGACCGCAAATTCGCTTTCCAACTCGTGCCGCAAAGCGGCTAGAGCCTCTACTTTTTCGTCCATATATTTGGTGCTTAGTTCTTCGTATTCACGACGCGACGCGGCTAAAAGTTGTGAACTTTCAACTGCAGCATCTGCTAGTTTTTTCCTTGCTTCTTCTCGCGTCACATCAAGTTCTTCTTCAAGTTCGTGCACTTTGCCAAGCAGGTAATCGCCCCGTTCTTCTTTGCCCGCGACTTGCACGTTCAGCGGCCGTTAGAAAAAGAGATAGGAAGATGCTGAGACGGAGTAAGAAAGAAAGAAAGAAAGAAAGAAAGAAAGAAAGAAGAAGGAGCGAAGTATTCCAAAAGAGAGAAACAAGAGTGACAAAAATAAACAGATAAACAACGTCGAGAATAATTAATTCTACGCCGTCCAGCACATAACGTTCTTGCTTTTCTTTCACAACCTGCAGCTCCTTTTCCAACTGAGTAACCTTGTCTTCCGCACTAGCTTTCTCCAACACCAAAGCTTCGATTTCCCCACGCTTTTCGGTCAAAATATGCTCTATCTTCTCTTTGCACAACTCTTCCACCTTCCACATTTTCTCTTCGCAAGCAGCGACCATCTTCTTCTTTTCTTCTTGTTGTTCCACTAGCAGCAACTCTCGTTTCTGGTCGTATTTCAGATGCGCGTCGATAGTGCTCTCTTTAGAGCTCACCTGACCCTAGAGAGCTCACCCTAAACCCTAAATCCCTAGACGGTCATCCTGAGAAGACATTTCAGGGGGAGTGAAGGTCATCCTTCTGAGCCAATATTTCTACCTTTGAAAAGCATCTCTCCTAGGATGACAACTTCTCTGAAGATGGATTGGAGCCTTAATTTCTTCCACTTTGGTCGCAAACTCTTCGACCAATTGTGTCCTCTCGTGCTCTAATTGGGCAGCTAATTGGTCTCGGACATGCTTTAACTCGTCCAGCTCGAATTGCAACTTTTCCGCTAAATTATCCCGCTCTTCCGCTAAAGTGTCTCGTTCATGGGTAAGTATATCTCGTTCCATGCTCAGCGCGTCGCGTTCTTGCGTGGCTGAGTCACGCTCTTGCATCACAGAGTCAAGCTTGGATAAAACCGAGTCACGCTCGGCAAGAGCTAAATCTCGCTCTGCAACCGCAGTGTCGCGCTCGACAAGGATGCCAGCCGCAAGAGAGCTGACGGCATTGTTTGCTTCAGGACTTGTGGCGAGATTCTTTTCCGCAGAAGATGAGTTACGGTTTGCACTAGTCTCAGCTCCTGCGTTGTTTTGAGAGGGATCTTCAAGCTGCTCTGCAATACTAGCACTGCTTTTATCAGCAGAGTCACGCTGTGCAATGACGGCATCACTGTCAGATACTGCTGCAGCGCCATTGTTCTCGACAGAAGCAGCATCGTTTTCAGCACCAGCGGCATTGTTTTCGCCAGTAGTTGTGCCCTCACGGTCCACCCTTCCGATCTCAGGATCAGCTACAGCTGATGCACTTCCCGCCGAATCAAAGCCATGGTTCTCTGCTACTGTTACATCTTCCACCACAGCCAATTCGTCATATTCAGGCCCTCGTGATGCAGCTTTAGCTGCAATGCTAGCGCCACGCTGAGACGCGCGTGGAGGAGGGGGCATAGGCTTACTTGTTGTTGTTCCGGCACTATCTTTATCGACTTGTTGGGCAAGGCTGGAAGCCGTAGACTCGTCTGCGGGACGCCAGATGTCTGTACTGTCTCTTTCGGCAGGAGTAAGAGTCCGGAGAGAATCCCCAGCTGGTCGCTCGATTACAGAGTCTAGAGGCTGCATGGAGTCATTGCCGCGTCGCCAGATGTCTGTACTGTCTCTTTCGGCAGGAGTAAGAGTCCGGAGAGAATCCCCAGCTGGTCGCTCGATTACAGAGTCTAGAGGTTGCATAGAGTCATTGCCGCGTCTAGAGGTTGTTCGCGTAGCTGTAGAATCCACTTGCCTGGCTGCCTGTACAGAGTCAACCTGCCTAGAAGCTGCTGTTATCGTTAGCCTGGGCATCTCGTCGTCATGTCCTGAGGAAGAAAGAGGCCTCGACATAGATTAGAGCCAAAAGCCATTCATTTCTTTCGCCCTTCATTTCTTCAAAATCCTAAGAAGGAAACAGAAGAAAATGACTTTTAGAAATGAATCGCGTCGCGCCTTAAATAGAGTTTCGCGATTCTGGTCTCCTAGTTGCATCATCAGAAGCTTGGTTCGAAGAGATGGCAACAGGTACACCAGCACTAGAGCTCGAAGAAAAGATCCTAGAGGCACCACCGTGAGGCATCTCATCATCATCTACGCCTTGATATAATACATCTACTAGTGATATCCCTTGTGGCGGTACATTATCTTCATCATCTCCGTCGTCTGCAGGCAGCATCGTCGAAGCACCCAGCGGGGCAGCTGTAGTAGTAGTATCCTGTGGTCTTCTGGTTTCTCTAGGCACTGTTGGAGAAGTACCTCGTTCAGGAGAACCTCCCTCTCCCTCAACCTCTATCGTAGACGAGGACACCCTCAACGCAGTTGCCGTAGTATGTGGTCTCCACACTGACCTGCCTTCCGGCTGCGCCGCTGCTCTAAGCGATGTTTTCCTCCTAGATGAGTCTCGTCTGAAGATAGACGTTGCTCTATCCTGTTCGTCTTCTTGTCCAGCCTTATCCAGCTCATTGAGCGCGTCGTCTCTCTGCCTAACTGCTTCCTCTCTTTCCCTAACAGCTTTCTCCATCTTGCCCAAAGCATCGTCACGAGCCTGAATCGCCTCATCGCGTTCGGCTATTAAAACCAGTTGTCTGCTAGAAGACCTCTCTGAGGACGTGCCAGCTACTCCCACTACTGCCTCTGACGTGGCTGTACCAGCTACTACAACATTGATAACGCTGTCATTTTGTCCACAAGAACCCTCAACTATATCTACAGAGGTACTAATATTCCTGTTCTCACCTTCGTGAGAGCTAGTCCTATTGTTCTCAATCTTCTGCCTCAGGGTATCCCGCTCCGCGATTAAGAGATCTCTCTCTAAACGCAACGCGCCACGCTCGTCCTCCAATGTGGTATTGCGTCTTACTGCTTCGATTCTTAGAAAGCAAATTCAACAACAGTCCGTGTGCTCTGAGTGTGAGTGGAGAGGAAGCTTCCCAGTAGTGACAGACCTCTCTCAACGAGAATGAGACAAGCACAGGTGATAGAACAACTGGTTGCTATAAAGAAAGACAAAGGTGTTGCAGTAAAATGCTAGAACATGGTCATAACTTCAATTGCTGGGACACGATCACAGACCCACGACGAGACGGTCTTTCTTCTGCAACGAATATAGTAGATGCAGAGCCGCCACCTACTTCCAACTCCTCTTGCGTAAACAAGGTTGATCTTTCTTGAGATTCCCGTCTTGCAGTTGTACCACCACGTTCTTCTTCAGTACAACTATCTCGTATTATCCGATGGTGTTCCGCTACTAGGGTCTCATACCGTGTCCGTAGTTGTGAAACTTCCTCCCGATGACTGGCCACCAGTCGTTGTTTTTCTTCTTCCTCCTTCACTTTCTCCGCCTCCACTTTTTCCGTCTCCTCCTTTGCCTGCGCTATTTCTGCTTTAGCTTGTTTCTGCGCAATGGCCAAAGCTGCGGTTAACTTTTCAGATTCGTCTTCTATCATTAGAGATCGTGTGCGAGGGAGTGTGCCGCGAGGGAGTTTTTCATCTTTTTGTATCTTTCATTCAACCTCTAATTACATGTTGATCTCTCTACGTCTAGGTAGAAGAGAAACGTCGAAGAAGACAACGGATGAAATAGAGCATTAGATTCCAACACAAGAAGTAGGCAAGTGCACCAGCATTCCTCCACGGATGCTGCAAAAGCAAAAAGTAAAAGAATACAAACTATGACTATCAATGCCTAGTACGCCCTTAGCATCATTTTCGCCAACACCTCTACATCACCTTTTGCTTGCTTCCTCTTTGCGTTTGCCTCGTTGAGTCGGTACTCGGTTTCGGCCAATTGGTGTTCCAGTTCAGAAATCTTGACTTCATAAATTTCACGAGAAATCGTCAGCTTGTCCATATTAGCTTTCTTCGCCTCTAGAGTGCTGCTTTCGGCTTCGTGGTTAGAAAGAGATCAAGAGAGGGCGAGATTATTCCAATTCTAATCGCATTTAGTTAGGTGGACCTAATCGCATTTAGTTCGGTGGACCTAATCGCATTTAGTTAGGTGGACCTACATCCAATTCTAATCGAATGATTCTAGGTTTATATTACGGGTGGAGCCAAGCTAACTAGGAAGAAAAAGTAAGGATAGGTAAAAGGTATATAAGTACAGGTTTATATTGTATCAAGGGCAACGAAAAAAGGTCTCAAGGGTTCATCTTCAAAAAACAGCATCATAACCAACAATCTCTCCAACTGGTTAGCTGTATTTCTTTTCTCCTCTAACTCCATTCTAAGCCCGTCCACAAGTCTTTTGGTCTGTGCATGCTCCTCTTGCTCCGCGGTTAGTCTGGCTTCAAAGTCCGAAGTTTGTTCGGCCACCACACTTGGGTCGATGCCTGTGTGTGTGTGGGATATCCAAAGAGATTGGGGAGTTGAAGAAATTGTGGAGTTGCTATCGATTCAAAACATGTTGTGACTCGAATTTCACCTCTTGATGCATTAGATGAAAGCAAGAAGCCAAGGACAACAACAGCATCTGGAGGAAAGCTACACCAAAATCGATGAAAATACGAAGACACACCTCGCCCATCATCATCACAATCGTCATCATCATCATAATCATCATGCGTCTTTGGTGGTCATTCTCAACCACGCACTGGCAAGACAAGATTGTAACGAACAGCGTGTCATGGATAGTAACGAACAACTAAAAATTAAAAATTTTGATATTACTCGATCTCATTTTATCCATTTCTTCTCTGCTCGCCTTCTCCAGCTCCCTTAATTCCTGTGCCTCTCTCCCTGCCTCTGTCGCCGCAGCTTCCCATTTCTTAGCAACAGCTTTTTGTTCCTCTAGTTCGTTTTGCAACGATCTCAACTTCTCTTGCCAGTATTTCTCAGCTTCTAGCCAGCCTCTGGGAGACCCCGAAGGAGTGCGATTGTGGACTGGCGACACGCTAGAAAGCGATAACGGAGTGGAAACCACGCTGGCAGCTGCTTTATTGACGTGGGGAAGAGATTCTTAGATAGTGGTTCTGGTTCATTCTGCCAGAAAGACTAATGCCCATCGCACAAAAATCAGAAGATGACCAAAAACTAGAAGACCAAAAACTAGAAGACCAAAAACTAGAAGACCAAAAACTAGAAGACCATCATCCTGTTCCCCCGTCGTCTGCAACAACGCCGTATGTTTTTCTTTCATCGACAGATACTTTCTCTTCACTGCGTCGAACTTCCTCTCCGTTTTCGACTTCTCCTCCAGCAGTGCCTGCACTTCCACACGCAACGCAGCCTTTTCCCCGTTCTCCTTCTCCACGTCCTGGGACCGTTTGAGACTCTTCTCAACGTCTTTCTTTCTATCCTGCATTAGAGGTAGGTTTTGGTGTTTGTTTATCCCGCTTGTTGTGGATGTCCCCCTTAGGAACGCCATAAGAAACGGTAACAAAAGCACCTTTAACCTACCCCTAACTGCAATTGCGTGTTCTCTTTCCGCAAGTGGTCGATCTCTTCCAGGAGTTCGTCGATGTCACCCTGATACTTCTCGCAGCGTTGCTCAGCCTTCTGCAATTTCCTGCTCATATCCTCTTCGCGTTGCTGAGCATTCACAAGCATCGTGGTGTCGCGGCCAGCGGGAATCGCTCAGAGTATGAAGAGGGAGATCCGCACTTCTTTTGGAGACCGAAGGGACGAGCCCTGGAGGAACATAATTTGGGATAGTAACATAATTTATTGGGTTCTATAGTCTACTAGAGAACAAGCCGAAACACCCCTATCGGTAGTTAGGAGGCCACCTACTAGGAGGACAACGTCTCTGCAAAATGAATGAATTCTCCCAAAGTCATTTCATAACAGTAGGTCTTCCGTCTACACCTCCCATTTCCAGCACGACGCTAGCCCCCTCACCTTCACCCCCTTTTCTTCTGAACTTGAAGTCTCCTAGTCCACTTTGTTGAGAATTAGTAGTGTTGTTGAACCTCCGTATATCCCTAGCAACAGTCTGTGGAGATACGGAGGCTGATCGTGGTGGTGCGACTTCTTGTGTTATTTCTTCACTACTGTGTTGTTTCTTAGGAGGTAGTAGCCCAGGATCGGGGGATCCGCCTCCAACATTGTCTCGACTCTGTCCCTGTTGTAGTAGTCCACCTGTTCTTGCTGTTCCTGATGCTGATGCTGATACTGTTCCTGTTGTAGCAAAAGGATTCTCATCTCCAAACACGTCTAATCCGTCTGTTGACATCCTCGACGTAGCACCAGATTGAAAGACTGGCGTCGCCTTTTTCCGAGCAGATCTTCGAGCGCCGGCTTTAGGATGTAGTTTGGTCGAACTGTTCCATCCCATTTGTGCTTGACTAGTTCTGGTCGTTCCTGGTGGGCCTCTAACTGCACTTGTGGTCCCTTGTCTAGCAGCACTAGAGGGTGAAGCAGAGCCAAGTCCCCCTCTAGAACAAGGAGGTGACCCACCTGACCCTCCACGCCATGCAGACACTGTAGTTGCACTGGGACTTACTGCAATGCTGACTCTATTCATCCTATTATTGTTCGACATCGACGTGTCTTCTTCAGGTCGTTTAGCTGTCAGAACCATCGGGATGTCAACATCCCTCTGCTGAAGTGATGAGGACCCAACAACTTCTCGTTCTTTATGAAATGGCGAGAAATCTCGTCTACGTGGCACCAGGTCCCGACGTCCCAGATCACGACGTCCTAATTCCTGGTCTTCCGCCGTCAACGGAAGATACTTGGGTAAGTGATGGCCTTCTGGAGAGGTTGTTTTACTACCCGAGGAGTGAGAACTATGAGTTTCTAACCCACTAGAAGTAAACACCGGAGCAGGTGCTCGTCTGCTGTAATCTCCATCTGCAGGATCTCTAGAAAACATCTGCACAGGAGAAAGCCGGTTGTAACCTCCTACTTGTTCGAAGGGTGACGAACTTTTCTCGACTGGAACAATAGCTGTGTGATTGTTGTTGCTGTTGTTGTTGCTGTTCTGTCCTGCCCCTACTGGGACAAAGGAATTCCCAAGTCCTGCTACGTCACTTCTGATGTCATCTGTTTTCGCGCTGGAAGAGTCACGAGATCCCAGTCCAACACCCAATCCGTCTACCTTCAGAATCTCAATCTCCGACGACAGACGTTTGATGATCCCAGTAAACGCACGCACAGTCTTCGCCTTCTGTCGTTCATAGACTGTAGTTGACGTTCTTTGTTCTCTTTCAACCGCCACATTGATGTAATTGTACTTCTTATCCCCACTCTGCTTCAACGTGCCAATCTCCTCTAGCATGCTGCTGATAATCTGCTGATAAGACTCCTGCTCCCGCAAGGGTAAGATCGCATCCTCATCCAGAATTTTAGTCTCCCGCCGAATCGGAGGGGCTGGAACCATTGGGGCTACTTCGATCGCTCCCTCTACGAGTTAGAAACTTCAAAAAAAAGACAGCAAAACTTAAGCTCATCGGCCGGAAAGTCGTGTACAATGAACCTATGAAAACGTCATGGAAATAGACTTAAGCAGAACATACTCTAAAAACTCTATCTAGTACGTACATTGATGATAGAAAAAGACAGCAAAACTTAAGCCTCTAACTCTATCTAGTACGGACATTGATGATAGAAAAAGACAGCAAAACTGCGAGCCTTAATCTTCGCGATACCCTCCACCAGTGGCTGATGCAGACGATGAAGACACGCTCTCCCGAAAGAGGTAGGACGATTCTGGTACCAATTGCTCCTCCGTTGTGCCTCCAGGTACTGCGTCTGAAGTAGGATGAATCACTTCTGTCGGAACTTCGCTGTTCCCTAGTACGCTGTTGCCTTTGCTACTCTGGCTGCCGACGGAGTCGGCTGCTAGGTGGTGAGCGCCTTCCATGTTCTTGCTTCCCACCAGCTGCATAGTTTCAGTACCACTAGAAGTACCACCAGCGCTGCTTGATGTTGATTCCTCTCTACTCTTTCTTTCCCCCATGACGACGTTTCTGGATGATGGAGTACCTCCAGCACCACCAGAACTACTGGTTTTGGAAGAATCTGCTCTCGTGCTCTTGCGAGGTCCCATGAGCACGGGAGAGGGTAGAGGCTGTTCTGTGTCGTCGACAGAGGGACGATACTTCCCAGCCGAAGAAACGGCGCCTTTCTGCCGCGTCTTGATGAACGGAGATCGACCGCTCATTTTGTCCGTCTCTTGTTCCCAAGTTGGAATTATGTTCCCAAGTTCAAGTTCCACGAAGATGCAGATGTTGACGACGTCGAACAAGCCTTCGTGATGTTGTACTAGGTTGATGTGCTCGTGCTTCCACTGCTAACTTGTATGCCTCTGACGTCTTCCAAAAAAAGTCGTCAAGGTGTGATGCCATTTGTGAAAATATGCCGGATGTCTTAATTCATCTCGCTTCCCTAGCAATCGCAAGCTCACTGCTCCTGCGCCAGAGACCACACGTACCCCCGACTTAGCATAGGGCAAGGAAAATTCATGGAATCATCATGTCATCCTGGTTTTGTTGGTGTGGAAAACATGATTATTACAGCCCCATTATGCTCGATGTAGTTCGCACAGCAGAAATATGACACATCATTAAGTGCTGAAAGATCAGCGGTTCTTGGCAGCCAACTATGTAATGAGAGCTTCAACAGTGTTCCAACTATGGAATACTCAAAATTCCGGCTCAATAATCGAGGCCTCCGAACCATGTCCTATATCGAGGCCTCCGAACCATGCCCTATCATTGTTGAGTTTATAGTTGTCCGAAGATCATAAGCACCGCGTGATACAATGATTGATGGTCGTCTAGCGTCTTAGAGAGTGTAAGCTTCAGCACAAAAGTAGATCTGACTTTTGTTTTAATCATTCCCAAGTAACATTTTTTCATATAAGGGGGAAAGGAGGAGAAAAGCGATCCAGTGTTCCACAGAAGCCTTGTCTTCTCGAGACCGATGGTGTGCGTGTGTGTTTTTCAGGGTTCTCAAGTAAGTAATATCAGGCCGGCGGTCAAACCATAAGAAGCGTAGAGCCCCTGTGATCCAGTACTCTCTGGGGCAAGAGAACCGACTCTGAACCTCTGAGGAGACATGATTCTGTAAATTTATCACATAAAAGATGCAGACGTTGTTTTTGGTTTTCATAACGGTGCCATACTTTCGCGGCATTTTCTTTCGCAAACTTCTATGTACCGATTTCGTCCTCCTGAGATCATACTAGAGACATCGAAGATATTCAACATTGATTCAGGAAAACCCACTTCTTGTTAGCGAAGTAAAGCAAGCAAGTTTCTGCTATTTCGGGCAACACCCACGACCACAAGAGTGAATTGTCACCCAGAGAGATTACATTTTTCTGTGCAGCATGATCACCTTCTGTGCAGCACCTCACGTTGCGAAGCCGTTCTGTTCTGTGCAAATATGAGACCGACCAGCTCCGCAAAGCGTAAACCAGCATACATTTCTCGTAGATGAGCCATGATCGCTGTATTGGCCGACTCTTGCTGAGACGCGCACCACCACCATGTACCAAAACCTCCATCTACTGCTGTATCCTCAACCACAACCATGTAGTAGTGCATGCTGGTCGCGTAAGACATCAAGGCAGGGAGAGCCATACTCTGAGTCCGCTGGAACTATATCAACATCCTGAAATACCACCCCCATGATGCGGCTGCATCAACAGCCGCGAATAAAGCGCACATTTCAGAAAGCGCTCCTTTCTCTCGATTACATCGCTATCATCGCTCAGATTGCTCTCACATCACTCCATTGTACGTCTCACCATACGCTCGTCTCCCTCGTCATAGATACCAAGCCACGAATTCATAGTAGCAAACCTTCGATAAAAGGCGGCTTTTGATAGGCGGTTAGATAGCCCCATGCTACGCAAAGCCGCCACCCAAAGTGGCGTTGTAGTGGCCTATCTGCACGAAAAAAACCACGCAGCAACTTCTCGTGCTCCGATGAAGGCCCTCCGAAGCATCGCGCGCAAGTGCGGCTACCCTCGCCAGCCAGTGCTCCTGGGCAGGCAAGGCTGTATTTACGGACCCGGCCATTCTGCTCCTAGCCATCATATCCTATCGCGCGCCTTCGACTCACTCCTATAGCAAGCAATACCCTCGGCCATCTAGTAGCATTTAGGCAGGCACGCACACCCCTCTGCAAGGCAGCAAGTCACTTCGCCGAGGTATCAGATAGAATTTTGGGAGCGCTGAAAAGTTTGTTGAAAAATTCACTTTGCCTCTGAATGTTCTTGCTGATGTTGACCACATTGGTGTCTGACATAAGAGCAGGAGAACCCTGCCAAAAGGAGAATATAAGTGTATAATGTTTAAGCATACTCGCACAGATATAAGAGAGGTCCGCGCCTAGATGTAAGGGTGTTCGTATATGAGACAGCTACGATCCGTTTGCTTCGCGTCCTCGAAATAAATGCATGTTCGCACCTGAAAGACGCGCCAGACACAAGGGTTCTTCTTTTCTAAAAGTACTTATTTCTTGAAAATTGGAATTCATTTCCACTATAGGAACTGCAGCGCCAATTGCCTTTCGTTGCCAGCCCCTCGCTAGCTTACCACCACTCCAGTAGTTGTAGTTGCAACATTTTTTATACACCTCCAACTTGTAGTAGTACACGTGGGAACGTGATTATCGTACTTCACGTTCAAATAAAGCTGGGCTATCCTCGTCCTGCCCAGAAGTTCGACATATTCGTATTTTTCAACGCCATCATCTAGTCCAACAGCCTTCGTTCTTGTATTACGACTTTTATGCCCTCCAAGTGCGAGAGTGTATTAGTAGTCCTCTTGTTCCATTTTCATCCGCGCCAATGTGTGTTGTACTATCCCCCCACACCGCAAAAATTACCGCCTGCAAATACTGATCCACAGTGTTGGAAATGTAAGCCTACTTCTTCTACCGTAGTTCTTCAAAGCCGTATAATGTCCACCACCTCACCCTTCCACTCAGTACGTTGTCGTGGTACCAGTACGTTATTCACCCACGAACCCGTAACCCAAAATTCCGTCTCCTTTATCCACCTTCGAACTTCTCCATGATCTTCGAATCATCTATTCTTGTCGATAAACCTTCAAACGACCGTCGTGGCCCTTAATTTTTTTGCCGTTCAACTTGCTAATAACGAAGTCCGCATCCTTCTCCGTCATAAACTCCAAAACACCGTAACAAGTATTGCCCTGTTGGTGTTGTGTGAAGGAGAAATCATATGACACAACACGGTTGTCTTTGCACTGGATGAAGGGCAAATCATAGGAGCTGTTGATGTACAACTCAACTTCTCCTTTACTAGCTGCGTAGTACTAAGTAAATCATTTTCACTAATTCTTCAAAATATTAACAAGTACCGAAATATAAGTCCTAGAAAACGTGAGGCCGTCTTTATTTTTCTCCTCCAAAAAGCCTTTTCCGATATCGCGTAGCTCGGCCCACTGCATATCCATAGGAATATTTTCAATTGTGATTTTAAAATTTCCCTGTGGCACTGTGGATTTGCCTTTGTACATGTTAGAGCAGGATGGTGTAAAAATAATGATCGGATCAAGCTTTTTTGGTGCTTTGTTTTTAGCTCTCCTCTTATTCTTGTTTTTCTAGTTGAACACGTGTTGCTTGATTTCTGGCGTAAGCCTCATTATTAGCCCTGTGCTTGAAGTGGATGCACAGGCTGAGTTGCGTCTTGTGGAGGAGCTATTTGAGGTTGAAACTGCTAGTCGCGCATCTGCTGTGATCGTCATCGTCAGACTATATGGTGTAAAAAAAGTGGGGTAGTGTAAAAAAAATGGGGTGAAGGAAGATGTAGAAGGACCGTTGGTCATTTTCATAACTTTGCCACACTTGCCTTTGCCCTTGTCCTTGGAACCGCTCCGAAATATGAACGCAAAGAAAAAGTAAGTATTCTCATATTAATAATGAAGAAAATACAGAAGAAGCTGCACACAGAAGAAGCTACACTCTTCACCAGTATTCAATTTTCATCCGTCCCTTCAGGATTTCATCCACGTTCTACTCAACCTGTGACCATCATTGAATAAGTGACCATCATGATGCAATACCAGCTCTAATCATTCATTCATTCACTCATTCATTCATTCATTTGCGACACACATGACAACTCAAGAAAGCTGCCTGATTCCGTTGCGACCCGAGTATATATATATCACGTTCCATAATATGGTCCCTTCCACCTGGTCCATCGCGATCACGGAGATCCCCTCCACCTCCTCGATTATGGTCTCGATGGTCGCGTGGATCAGCAGCAGAAGAGGAATTGCCTTTACCAGACGTATAACCCAGAATACATTGAGGTTGACGTGGCGGTTCCTCTGCTATATGAAGGGGGGTCGTGGGGAGGGGGATGAGAGGGAGTAGAGGATGATAACTACGGAACAACGGAACATCAAACACAACAGAAAACTACGGAACAACGGAACATCAAACACAACAGAACAGACATCAATCACAACGAAATGCTTCTTTTGTTCCTTGACCCTCTTTTCTTCCCGTAGTTGATGCGCATCTCGTACGAGGATATGAAGAAGGGTCGTTGAAGATGAATATGAAGTATACTAAAATCATAATATGAAGATGAAGTGACACACACAGAGCACAAAGAAAAATCAAAAAAAACGGACGCGTCGCCCGGAGCGCATCAAAACAAACAAAGTAAACAAAGTAAACAAACAAACCAACCAACAAACAAACAAACAAACAAGGTAAACTAAAAGTAAAGAACTGTAAAGATTCAATTTAACGATTCAATAATAGTGTGCAAACCACCCATAACCAGCATAAGCCGATGAAGAACTCTGGTCTCCTCGTCTGGGGGATCGCGAACGGCGTCTAGGAGAACGGGATCGGGGACGTTGACGATCTCCAAGTACAGGAAGACGTCCGTCCAGAGCTTCAGCCCTGAGATGATTTGAAAAATGATATCATTCAGGGAGACGTCCGTCCAGAGCTTCAGCCCTGAGATGATTTGAGCAATGATATCATTAACCAAGAGTAAGCTTGTGAACCTTAGATAGTCAAACAAAACATATTCCACAAGAGTAAAGTGATTTCGTAGTTTTGTACAATACCTAGTCTGTGCCACTATAAACCTCCGAGTTAACCAAGAGTAAATTGATTTCATAGTTTTGTACAATACCTAGTCTGTGCCACTATAAACCTCCGCAACAGGTCCAACTCCTGTTGCATCTGCATCTCCTTCATTCTGAAGGCCATCATAGCTGGATCCAAGTCGGCCCTTCCACCTAGGGCTCCTAATGCTGGAAGATTCTTCTTAGAGCAGCCGCGTCGCGCATCCCTAAGACCACATCCCTGGGCCCTTTTTTTTCCCTTGAAGGATGAGGGACCAAGGATGAGGGACCAAGGATGCTCCAGCGGTTGCCGCCCTAATGTTCCTTGGTGTGCCTAGAGCCGCACTAAGAGGATCCATAGTTGTGCTGCGTGAGAGATGCTCTACTTTAGACGGAACTAGGGGTCCTCCTCGGTCGCGACTGTGTTTCGATGTAGTTTGTAGGAAGAAGTTTATCAAGAAGAAGAAGAAGATATTTGATTTTGTTTCAAATCATTCTTGCGACAACGATGAAGTACAACTTCCACGACCAGTCATGCAGAAAGAAGTACCCTCGACTATCTCGCGTTGGTGCTCTCTTGCTTCTACCATCATCCGCTCGAGAAGATCTTCCGTCATCCCGTTTTCGGTCCCGTCCACGACTTTCTCGGTGATTATAATCACGTAGATTAGAGCTGCAAAAATTCAATGAATATGAATATTCTAGGTCAGAGTCATCTAAGAATCCAGGAACAAGTAGAAGGGTGAAGCAAATGATCCACACAGAGTGAAGCAATAAACGATCGGCAAAATGGTCGGTATCATTTTGGGCCGTAAGTAGAGGTGGTGTGCGTTTGTCACCGCGTCCAGGACTGCGCCTACTATTAGGGGCTGCGCAATTACATTCTTCAGAACGACCTTAGATAGTCAAAAAACGTTTTCCACTTGAGACGAAAAAAATCCTGATCACAGGAGACAGAGAGGCGGTTTGCTGCTGGATGACATTTTTCGTTCTTGATGGTAGTGAAGGATGCACTTCGGTAACCCTTAATACTTGTATGATCACCGCGTCCAGGACTGCGCCTACTTGTATGATCACCGCGTCCAGGACTGCGCCTACTTGTATGATCACCGCGTCCAGAGTCCCGCGCCGTAGGACTTTTTCCTTTCCCTCCTCTCCCCTTTCCTTTGTGCGCGTCGCCTTTGATTCTTAGAGGAGGTAGTTAAAAACAAGTAGGCGCCGACAGATAGTAGTAGTAGTCGTAGTAGCAGTAGTGGGAGTAGTGTACCCATTCGAGGGGTATTTGCTCTAGCGGTAGTAGTAGTGGTAGTAGTAGTAGATGAAGACAATATAATTAGCTCTAGTACTACTACTTCTGGTCTCGCGACTTCCTCTCCTTTTGACGCTCTGTAGTCTCATCATGGGTTTCCAAAGCCTTAACAGCGCCACTTTGTCACCGCCAACCGTCGTGCCAGAAACCTGGTCAACAATGCCGGAAACCTTGTACACGAAACACCCCAGAACCAAGAAACTACGAAAACTATAACTCTTATCTCTTGTTGGTGCTAAAAGCAGAAAAAAGAGCAATGCTAATTCGATGTTGATGTACTGTGGTCTATATTAAAAGTAAGTGCTTATGATGTTGAAGAATGTGCCCTTGTAGTGTATATGATGTAGAAGCAAGGATACCTTAATCGGCAATCCGAACGCCCGTGACTGATTCATCTCCTCCACACACCTCTGTGCATCTTTTGGCGTCTCAAGTTGCAGAAACGCAAAAGGGGGGCCATTGCTCGGATATTTGTTAGCGTGTGCTACTAGGGTGCACCTCGGTCCCCTCATCTACTTGGCCCCTTTACTACCCTTGTATATTACCGGTGGAGCACGTCTAACTAGGAAACAAAATTACATGAAAAGGAAGAAATCCATATCCAACTATTTAAAAAAAAACTATAGTGAAAATACAAGGGAAAAGCAGGGCACCAAGATGCCGACATGGACAAAAGCTGACCTTAAATTTGATGGCCACGGCAACCACCTGAGCCACAGGGGCAAAACCCTCTTTCAAGGTGCGGTCTTGGATTAGAAGAAGTAGCTAGGGGTAGAACAAATAGGAGGTCTCGCTGTTCTTGACTAGCACCAAACAATACGAGGATGTAGCCACATGATACAGGGACGACGAGGATGGAGCCACATGATACAGGGAAACGTAGAAATCTTCCCATCCTACTAACCTGTTGTAACGGCAAAGAACTTGTGACGTCGTAAGCTTGTGAAACTTAGATAGTCAAAAAAACATACTCCACTTGCGACTTGTGTCCTAAAGTGATATCCGCTGGCAAGCCGCCAACCCACAGCCGTGCGGAACTTTCGTCATGGATGACGCCAGTATGGATTTCCTTATTTCCATAGTAGCCTTCCTTGTTCATCCCATCTTTACCTTTCATCTGTTTCCCTTGCTTATGTGTGTGGTCTCGTGTTGTGGTAGTGGTGGTGCTGCTTGTAGTGGTAGGACTGGGGTTAGAAGCCTTTAAAAACCATCAAAAGTAGATTGGACTCAGGTGAGAAGCAGATAAAATGGCCTCTAAAAACCATCAAAAGATTTTATCATTATCATGGATGGAGTCAATGGAGTTACGATGAGAAGACACTTCACCGGGAGGATGAAAGAAACGTGAAAAAAACTACTACGTACTAAATGTAATCAACAATAATAAGATGGACCTCGGACTTTCTAAGGTCAGTATTTCGAAGGAGTAAGAATGTAAAGAGGACTTCAGTCAAGCATCATGTCCTGCACCAGAGACGCTTTGTCTTAACTTTTCCTTCATCGGGGTATGAGCGCCGTTGGCTCCTAGCTCCCACGGTTGACCGACGTCCCGATCGATCCTAAGATTAGAGAGTAACACAGAGCAATGATCAGTACTCCACAGAGCAATGATCAGTACTCCACAGAATAACACAGAGCAATAATCGGGTATAATCCTAACTGTCATGACTAGGAACGCTGAGAAATTCTAGTCGATACGGAAGTTGGCATCCTGATGATAGATCAAACTTCTAGAATTGCTGCTGAATTAGACTAATTCTCTCCAATCATGAAGAATTATCTTTCATCTAGTGTTGGTTCTAACTCCTCTAGCTCTACTTCGAAGCCGTAACGATGTTCGCCTCTGCCACCTCCTCCATCGAGGTTTCGCCTCTCGCCGCTTTCATTACCAGAAGTATTCATTTCGCCGTACCCAGGTCGATTATATACTCGTCTTGCCAGTGCTGGACTCGCGCTTTCGTGACAAGAAGATAAGGCTTCCTCAGGTTCACCACCTCTTTTGATAACTCTTTTAGTACTTCTAGCTGGTGCGGCAGGTTCACCTCTTTTGCTAACCCTATTGATAACTCTTTTAGTACTTTCGATAGCAGATGATCCTTCACGGTCCACCGCACTTACAGCTTCCGGACCTTCCAGACTATATTTCCTTGTGGTAGTAGTTCTAGTTCTTGCCCTGAAGTTGTCTTTCTTTTTTTGAGAAGCAACTAGTACAACTGGTCTTCTCTTTATAATGTCAATGTCTTCTCCTTTGGACGATGAAGAAAGACGGAGATCCTTTTCCCCGTTTGTACTTCGATGATGTTCCCTATGACCGTCTGGAGACTCTCGGTCCGCTTCCTCTTCTTAGAGGTTGAGCGTTGGCATCTCTAGGTCGCATATCTATGGCTTTCCTACTTGAGATAGCCATAGAGACGCGCATAGAGATGTCAACTCCCAAGCCCTAATCTTCTTCCTTGGAAAGATAATTGTTCTCTTCTTCCTCACTTCGATGGTCGAGAAAATCTTCTTGGTAATCGTTCTCAAAGGGGTTGTTGCTCACTGGGCATCGGTTCGAACCACGTCGATCCATGAGGACATTAATGAATTTATCAAGCTAGTAAATTTTCGAATCTATTCGGCGAGCTGCCCAAGATCCATGAGGACATTATAATGAATTTATCAAGCTGATGAATTTATCAAGCTGATTCGGCGAGCTGCCTAAGATTTCTGAGCCGAGTTCTACCCGCTAGTCTAGCTTGTTGTTGGATTGTTAGTGGGCTGTCGATTTTTCAGGAATGTAGTTCCTGTGCCTCTCTCGATGTCTACTCTACTTGAGCACCGATTCTCAAGTATTTTGTTGTCGTCTTACAACATCCATTCTTAAATCTAAGTAATTCGCTTTTCTCCCATCCCTGTGGTGATCGTTTGCTACTAGAAGTCAGGTAATATTATAAGCAGCTTATTACCATCATCATCGATCAGCACCATAGCACTCAATGCTGATAGCCACCTTGAAAGATTTGTATTTTGTTATGCAGTGTCAAGATCTTTTCTGCGTTAGAAGAGAGAAGAACCCTCATTCAAAATGTCTACAGAGAGAAGAACTCTCATTCAAGCTGGCGCTTGTTCACAGCGAGCCACCTGGTAGCTTCTTCGACACCGCGATATTGAAGCAATACGTCTTTGCTCCAGCTGTCGAGAGACTGGCTGTCTGGTCTAGACAGCATACTAACTTAATAGTCCTCTGGAATTTTTTCCCAGGTGAATCACCGATATTACGAATTATCATCTTGCATTAGCAAAGAGAGTAGTAAGCTCCATGATCGCTGTCAGTCGTTCAGAACATGATGCACAATCTCCTTCATGATGTTGTATCTTTGATTTGTAGTAACAAATTTTCTACAGCATGTGGCAGAAGCTGTAACCATCATACAGATCCTCACACCTTCTTATCTTCGTGCCTAGACAAAAAACACCACAACTTTCTTTGTACTTTCTGTACAGCCTTGTTCAGTGACATAACACCATGAGCCTGTCTATCACAAAATTCTCTTGATATATTCTTTCTACTCGGTTACTATTCTAGCCTTTTGCTTTTCTATTTGAGACAACGAATACTACACGACAGGTAAAAGAAGTGCTAAAGGAGAAGCAGCTATGTCCTTGTAAGCCCTAATCAAAGTGACGAACAAAAAAAACAACTTTGACAACGGAAAGCTCCACTCCGTTTTGGAGGGTTTTCGATTTGTCGCATTAAGTTGTCTACTACTCTTTCAAGCTTTGACTAGTGTATCAGAAGATCTCAATATATTTTGTGGTCCTAGAGAAGTAGTTCCACATGTGACCTAAGCATAAAATGTCCTACTAATCTAAACTTCGTCTAAATTCTTCCTCTACAGGTCCTTCCTCTGCATGCCCTTTCTCTGCATGTCCTTGTTCTATAACTGTGGTCCTCGATACAAGTACAACATGGGTCCTCATCTACTTCATATTCTTCATCCACTTCTAATGCATGCCCATCTTAACTATAAGCCTCATGGCTCAGCCGCCGTATCCTCCCCTGCCTCCCGGTGAAGCTGCGTCCTCAGTGACAGTTCCCCATTTGACGTAGTGGTGTGTGTTCGGCTTCTTGATGTCGAATAACATTGACGACTGATCTTGAGAGCCTGAGTCATGGTTCAGTTAGAGTTGAATGTTTCAATCTTGAGAACCTGAGTCATGGTTCAATTATACGGTTGAGTGTTGCAATCTTGAGAACCTGAGTCATCCTTCACTTAGGGGGTTGAGTGTTGCAATCTTGAGAACCTGAGTCATGGTCTTCAGTTATACGGCTGAGTGTTGCAATCTTGAGAACCTGAGTCATGCTTCAGTTAGGGTTGGGTGTTGCGGAAAAAGTTAGGAACGTATCAACAGCAAAAATTGGCGTGCTTAATTTTGAGTGCTCCAGTTGAGCGCTGCGATTAAGTGTCGCGGCTCAGTTCTCCTCGCGCCTCTGAGGAGGCACTTAAGGGACACGCTTCTGAGGCACTTAAGGGGCACGCCTCTGAGGCACTTAGGCGCCACGCGGTCGCTTAAATAGTGACTGGCTCACCACTTATTCCTTTAGTGGCTCACCAACTTAGTCGCTTAAGTGATGACAAATCATCTCTTAGTCGCTTAAGTGATGACAAGTCATCTTTTAGTGGCTTTAGTGGAGACCGAGTCAGCGCTTAGTCGCTTAAGTGGTGACCAGACTTCGAGGTTCTACTTCTTCTACCCAGAGTTTATACTATCAAGGTGTCGTCGTCAACATCACTAGGAACGACAATATTGAAATCGAAATTATTCCAAAATATAATTTCAAGACAACGCAATTCCTAATATGTAAGTACAACAATATTGAAATCGAAATTATTCCCAAATAACCACTAATAATGTTGGTGGAGCATATCTAACTAGAAAAAACAAAAACCGAAAAAAAGAAAAGTCAGGCAAGAACTTATCACTACTAACTAAGCGCCGGCGCTGTCGTGGTCCTGTCGTGGTCCTAAATAACCACTAATGATTGTAAGTACAAATCGAAATTCCAAAATAAGCAATAACAAAATATGTAAGTACCACTAATGATTTGTGCTCTTCCTAAATAACCACTAATAATTGTTAAGTACAAATCGAAATTCCAAAATAACCAATAACAAAATTTGTAAGTACCACTAATGATTTGTGCTCTTCCCGCTTCCGTAGGATGGTCTCGCCACGCACAAGCCGTGACTGGCAACGTGTGACCGTCTAGACCTAATTTCGCTTGCACACAGCTCATCGCATACCTCTCTGCCTCTGCGCTTGCTACTGATAAGCCTCTAGTGTATGCCTTCTCCAAGTCCGTGATCTAGGGTCGTTTAGGGTTTAGGTGGATTAATCTTTAGTAAAACAAGGTTGAGGTAACTGAGTAGTGCTTTGAGGTTTTTTGGATTCAAAGTGAATTTCTTCGAAAGAATGACGAAGAAAATTTGCTTCACCTTGAGCAGGAGGATTGTGTACGACAAGTTGCATCACAAGACTAATAGTCACTCACCACGACTGTATACCAGCAACCTAGGAAGAACGAAACATCAAGTATAAGCTATCACGAGAACAAGAAGTTCATCTACTGAGTAGTCCTAGTCCCTACCACTGATCTCACTTCTTCTTCGTCAACATCATCGCCGTCGCCGAGCTTCTGGTCGAATACGGTCCTCTTTTTCTCCAGGTTACCGATGGTTCTAGTACACTGCTCTAGATCCTGCTCAATGTACTCCCGCTCGTCGATTACCCACACCTATTGGGGCGAGTGGAGGGTGGATAACAAAAAGAAACTGAGGGCTGATATGAATTTTGATGATCTTCACGAAAAAAAGGACATAGAGAGTTAGTACTTCCGAGATATCGAAGTTGCTCCTACTAGCAGT
The DNA here is from genome assembly GCA_905178165.1 of Amoebophrya sp. A25. Lineage (NCBI taxonomy): Eukaryota > Dinophyceae > Syndiniales > Amoebophryaceae > Amoebophrya > Amoebophrya sp. A25. The sequence goes on from CAJINU010000080.1 coordinate 581,963, forward strand.
GCGGTAAAATCGCATTTATCGAGAGAAGTTGAATGACTTGATTATCTCACCAGCCCAATATACATTCCACCGATACCCATGAGCGTTCTTCTATCTCATCCTTGTCGTGTCATGGTACCTCCTCTTATAAAGCAATGGAAGTCTACTTTGTGTGAGGCCAATCAGTTAAGTAGTACCTCTTACTTATCCTTTTTCAAACGAAATAAAAGTGGTACCCTAATGCATCCATCGCTACTTGCTGACACTAGGTATTTCTCGCATTCTGACATGCAGATCTCTCGGATTGGCGATGTTACTCCGAGATAATTCTCTACTGGGCCTTTCTTCAGCTGTCGCAAATCCCATTTTTTCACGCAGTAATCTGAAGGCGGTGAAAAAGTTCTCTTCCTACAACAATAGTAGACCTAAGTAGAACTATTCTTGAGCCACGAGTAGGTACACAACAACAAGTATTCGAAAAACTGAAATAAGCGAGTAACAGACGAGAATAACCGAGATACTGTTGAACAAGGAAGGGTAGCCTTGACGTTATAAGCTAGTGCCTTCCTTATTTCAGTCAATAACTCGGTTATTTTCAGTCACAAGAATAGTTCTACTTAGTTCTACTTGTTCACACAAGTCGTGCTTTTCTCCTACCTCGTCATGCACACAAGCATCTATATTGCTTTTCTACTCCTAACTAGGTCATAGTCTTCTATCAAGTGATAGTTTTCTCTACCATCACCGCACGATAGGAATTCCCGCTCCCCTCGAAAGAGGACTTTGAAGCAAATTCCACTTGCCGCTGCTTCCTCTACTGTGTGATTTATTTTCCATTCTAGGCCACCCCTAAAATCGGCAATCTGCAATAGACCATCCTGCGATGTTGAGCACATCATATTTCCTTCCTTGTTCAAGTCCACGGAGTAGACGACACCTTTTTTTGGGATTTTTGGGGAGGTGGATGGGACACATTGAGATCGATTTTTGAGGGAAAAAGTCGTGGGGAATGTGGGCCTCGAGAGGCCGTGTAGTCGAAGAGATCGATAGACCACCACAACTGTAGTTACATCGACTCAAAGCAAAAAACTGCAATCCAAAAGTAGAGAAGACTCAAATGGAGTCAGTACTTTCATGAAACGAGGTCATGGATATCACCGGCTCTTTCCTGGTGACGTCATACCAACCCATGTGACCATTTTTTGCTCCAGCTAGAAAATAAGCCGACTGCTTAGTCTTTTCTGCGCACACTGAATAAACGGGTGCTGGTGGCCCCTGGTACGACATGATACGGGAGTCGGCACCTGAGGAAAGGGGTTTGTCAGTTTGGGATTTGGGTAGGACCTCGAGACCTGGAGTGGTGATTGTGAGTTTGTTTCTCTGAAGGAAAAGGTTATTGAGGGTCAATCTTCTGAGTCAAGACAAGTAAGGAACCAAAAAGGTCACAGGAGACAGTAGCAAATCCCTCATACGTTGTTCGCGTTATACTATTTAGTGCACAGCGCCAGCAGCTTGCACACCCTTTGCACCACTGTGATTGCAACTTGCATACCTTTTCTAAGGAGAAGAGAAACACACAGATCAAGTCATGGAGTGAGTGTTCAAAACTTTGCCTATATCGCAGTACCATCTTTCGATAAATCGAAGAGCCCAATATTGTTTTCCTTTCCACCACAACCCGCGATACACTTTTCACCTCCATTGATCACGTTCACGCAATAAATACCACCTTCTACATCCTCAATGAGCTTCTTGTGCTGCTTGCCTGTGTAGTTTTATGTGCGGCAATTGGGTGCAGAATACTGTAGTTGGCCTGCAAGGTTGTAGCGATGGCAGTACAGAAGTAGTATTCACTCCACCCGTCGCCGGCAGGTACACCGGATAACACTGGGGTCACACTTTCGGCGTTCTCGGACTACAAAAAAAAAAGTGTAGCTGGTATAGTAGTGTTCCCGTCAAAGAGTCACTGAAATAGCGACCAGCAACATTATTGCTCACCTGTATTCACGTCAAAAAGTCGTAAGCTCCCATCCAAGCTGCAAGTGAGGAAATAGTCACTCGTTTTTGATACCCATGTTACTGATTCGACGCTATCTTCAAAAATGAAAGAGGATTGGGGCGGCTAAGCATTTTGAGTCTTGTTACAAGTAGGTCCGAATGCTTTTTGTCTAGATTACTTAACTTTTCTAGACTTTTTGTGAGATGAACAACAGACAGTTGTTCACCTCCCTACGCGTTGAAATCTTAAATAAAGAGAAACCCCATCAAAAGAATCCATTCATCAACACTAGCCTCCATAACATGTGCTGAGTATTTCCACTTGCGTTCACGGGATGGTGGCACGAAAAATCGCTTCCCAAAATTTGGATCTCCTTCCACCATCATCTTATATTAGACATATCTTACCCATATTCACGCATCTTGAAAGTAGGCATCTTTGACGAGGCTATTTTGTTGTTCCCTTGTTAACGAAAAGGGAGGCAATGACGATGATGATGATGATGATGATGATGATGACGATGATGATGATACAGCCAGAATTTACGGGCGTAATGCGTTCTTTTCCTTCCGTGAAATATGCGTTCTTTTCCTCCCTTGAAGTAGAAAAGGGGGTCACCAAAGATGCGATGTTTCTTCTCAAGATGAATTCCTCATGGAAGAAGTCTTAATTGTAGTCCAGATACTTAGCATTCTGGCTGTTTAGCAGAGCACGAATTTCCTCCGGGTTCTTGCACTTCTCGAAAAAGGTGTGAAATTCATCCCATTCGACAGTACCTGTGGTTGTTCCATTGAAATTGTGGTTGTCCCATTCGACAGTACCTGTGAAATTCCTACCATTTGCTCTTATTAAAGGTTGCAGATCAAGTGACAAACATGTAGTAAGAAAAATTCCTTAAACCTTCCATCCTTCATGTCGTGTAGTACAGAACAATTATTATACAACTGCAGTCCCCCCAACAGACTACGTCAAAAAAGAAGTCCTTAATATAGATACCGTTGCCATCCGCGTCGATCGTATGCATAATTTTTTTTGTTGAGGCCATAGTGACCTTAATGCCCAGAGCCATCATCGCCTCTCGCAGTTCCTCCACATCGATTGAACCTGTTTGTTGCAGAGCAGTGTAGTCTTATACAAATAAACGTACAAGTAGTTCAATCGTGTCTAGTACTTATACAAATAATAACGTACAAGTAGTTCAATCGCGATGTTAGGTTAGGTTAGGTGGGGGCCAAGGTTCCTTACCCTAGGTTACAGTCTCAACTCATTCATTCAAGTAACTGCGTAGTTCAATCGCGATGCTTACCACTTCCATCCGAATCGAAATGCTTGAAGATTCGCAATAATTGAGCTTCGTCGAGGTCTTTGGCATTCGAGGCACTGTCGAAACTCGAGAAATCCCCAGCCGGAGGGAGGAAACCCTCCTGTCCGCCTCCTGCCGACATCTTTTTGGACCTTTTTGGACTTTGTAAGGTTCTTTAGGAAGAACTAAGGTAAGCGGCGTAATAAATGTGGTCACTGTATTTGTTCCAGTAGAGCCCTAATTAGGAAAAAGACGCGAGTGAAATGTGATGACTACTTATATTGAAGAGGGGCTTCTAGTATTTTCATCAGTTGTAAAATGTAGTATACAATGGGTGGAGATTCTTCAGTTTCAGCAATCAATCTCTGCTACTACATCATGATGAGTGAGGTTTTTCAAATACGATACAACAGGAAATGTCTGTTTGCCGAAAGAAATTCTTGAATAAAAGCAACACCATGCAATAAACCTCGCACAAAGTTCAGTGCAGACTGCCTTAAGGGCGTCGGAGTGTTTCGTCACGAAATCTTTTACAGGTTTGCTGTGTCTCTCCCTCTCTCAAACACTTTTGCCACTTTTGCATCTTTGCCTCTTGTCTTACACTGATTAGGTTTTCCTAGATCTTGTACTATTGGCATGTTTTGACTGTGTCTCTCTCGTCTTCCTACTTTTCTCAAACACATCCTGCAGCGCAAATCTATTATCTTCATACCCCACATGCTGGACGTTGCGTCAAAGTCAACATTGTTCACACATTTATAGCCTTGTTTAATCAAATGCACACGTTTAGCAGGAGAAACCTATTTCTGCCAATACTGGAGAATCGAAAATTTCGAAGACTGGTTGTTGAGTATGACACCATCTTAAAAAGCTTCAACGCGAGCCACACAAGAATAGGTTCCCTCGCTCATACCTTCTACAAAAATCCAAAACTTATTTCTCAAACGATTACTTCGTGCCAAGGTTCACGGAGTGCAAGACAACTCTCAAGATTCTCTTCAAGGAATTCACGACTCCGGTAATTTCCACAACTCTAAAGTGACTTCGTAGAATCGCAAATGGCGATGGACAGGACTCCCTATCACCCGAAAAGTACAGCCTGGGGGAAGCAAGACCTCCTCTTCCTCTGGTATGGAGCTATACCCGCGAAGGCTCACAGGTCTGGATGAAATTAGAGTGAGTTTTTAGGCAGGTCGGTGTGAGCTGAGTAAATTTCAGTGGGGTGAGGTGAGTGGGTGTAACCGTGGGTGGCAAGTGGATCAGCCCGTAGAAAATTAGATCAGCCCGAAAGCATCTTGAAGCTGTGCATAGTGTCACTTGGGTGGGTGCAATCAGTTGGGGTTAGTGCATATCAATGGTGGTGCTTTTCTCACGCCTGTGGAACATCTATATCGGGTGCGTTAAACAAACCTGACCATAAGATTAGAGTGGGCCTTCGAGCTGCAATTTTCGTCATTCCTAATCCGACTCACCGCATGACATGACTTTCGTCAAACTCATCCTGTATTGATGGCAGCACAAATTTTTTGAGATAGTGCTGTTGGAAATAAAAGTGGTCCCATAACAAAAAATCCTTCATCGTTCTTTCATTCGTTCTCGTTCTTTCACCGTGACTTCCATAGAGTTCTCGCATTTTCTCAGCGTCAATTCTTATGTTGTACAAAACTCCGAACCCTTCGAAAACGGTGAAGAAGTTCATTGCTTGTGCAAACGTGTTTGCCGCAACGCTTCGATACGAGGACGTAGGCCACAGCACGTCAGAGATAAGAAACAAAGAATCGTCTTGTTGGAGGCTTTGTTCTTGGCGTTGCTGTTGTTGTTCTTGCTGGATTGTTATACTGGGTGCCCAATGTGAATACCACGATACAGAAAATAGTACTTCTTGTTCAGACCTTTCTCGTCCATTATTGTGACTGGCTGCTGGCCAGCAGCAGCAGCAGAAAAGAGGGCGTCGACCCAAGAAAGAACTCGGTTTTCGCGTTGTTGTCGTTAGAGTTCGAAATGTACAATGACAAATAAAAAATGACGTGATTGAAAGAAGTGATGTCCCCTCCCCTCTTTCAAGGTGTTGAAAAATGTTTTCAGAAGTGTTCCAACAATGAATCGGATGATGTAAGTAGATGGAGTAGCCTACGTACTTATATTGTTGGCCTTAATGCAGAATGCTTTTGTCGCGGTTCCCGAAGTGCATCATCTCCTTCTCCTGATGAAATGACATCACATGGTAATATACTAGGAGAGTTGTCAATTACGTCTCCGACTTAGTATTTTTTGTCGATACAACTTACTACTAGGTAGTCGCAGAAGTACTGGCAGTAAATCTTGACTTTCACTCTACTGATGATGTTGTGCCATAAATGTACTCTCCCACGACTAGCAACAGTTTTTTGCGGGGTTCCGAAATGTTCCCAACACTTGTTTCCGTACTGCTAGGTTGAGAAAAAGAGCAGGACATCACTTCTCTTAATTCAGTAATTAGACGAACTATTTAACTTAGACCACCTATATTCATCTTGAAGAGCAGCATCTTGAAGAGCATCTTTGACTTGCTTCCCCCTTAAAAAAGGGGACAAAGATGCGGCCGCTTAAGCTGAATCGCTGCACGCCTTAAAGTAAAGAGTGGCTGCAAGTCTATGTCCACACACTGTATTTGTTTCAGCTGCGTCCTCGTCCACCTATATTCATCTTGAAGAGCAGCATCTTGAAGAGCATCTTTGACTTGCTTCCCCCTTAAAAAAGGGGACAAAGATGCGGCCGCTTAAGCTGAATCGCTGCACGCCTTAAAGTAAAGAGTGGCTGCAAGTCTATGTCCACACACTGTATTTGTTTCAGCTGCGTCCTCGTCATTGTATAGGCAGCAACCACAGCCGCCTGTGAACTGTAACCTTTGTTGAGCCAATGGGCGATGGCTGGTTGTGCTGTGCTCGTCTCACTAGTTGCATCAAGGGTTTTCATGCGCCCAGGGGTTGCGTCAAGTCGAAGTTCTTTCAAATCTTCCGCAGTTGTATCTCGGAGCCTTTTCAAATCGAGAGATGTATCTTGGAAGCTCTTCAAATCTAGTCCCCGTTCTGCTAGAAGCGCATCTCTCTCAATAGAAGTGCCGGCTTGTAGAATTCTCTCTGCTCCTCCTAGACCTATAGGCACTGACGCCGAAGACGACAGTAAATGAGAAGCACATGATGACTGAATTTCCGGATTCTCCTCGTATATTTGTGACTCGATCGCGAAGCAGCATGTAGAGTCACAATGCTTCGATATCACAAAACAGATAAGTAGTGTAACGAGCTAGCTTGTGTTTAGCCTTCTCAATTCTACTAGGAGCCATCTCAATTCTACTAGCTACACGGCCATCTTTTGAATATTATCATGGAGAAATCAGACGCATACTACAGCCACAACATACTACATCCACAGTATCCATAAGTCAGGATGTAGTAACATACTACATCCATAACTCCACATGTTCCAAAGCTACAAGCCCAATGACCTTTAATTTAGACTCTACCAATATTCATCTTGGAGCGCATCTTTAACGACCTTCTCCTTGAAAGTACGTCGCAGATGCCTCTTAAGATACAGCTTTAGGTATAATGATGCCTTAATCATAATGCAGTCACCCGGACCAGCTCCACACGTATCATCCACGAGGATAAGGGGAGCAGTTTCAGACGCAGAAAATTCAAAAAGAAGACGCAGAAAATTCAAAAAGTCAAAAACCAAGACGACCGGATGGAGGGAACGATGAAACGCCAGAATCTCCGATAGATCCAAAATCCTATATATGACGCAGGGCCGCACGGCCCCCCCCTCCCCCCCCCTGTGGTCTGGTCTGTGGTGGCGCGCCCGCGCGCTTTTCCGCGCGGATTTTTCGCGGATTCTAGTGGTGGAAGGCCTCAAAACTTGGCGCCTTCCTCCCCTTGGGCCTCTCAGCGTGTTCCTAAGGGCCACGGTCGCAGGCAAGCCGATGACCAAGGGCCCGGAGGGTTCAAGCGGCACGGCTCAGGGGGTCCAGCCCTTCGCCTTTTGCCGTCTTCGGAGGCCTTCCGCTGCCGGTGCACTGTTGCGGCGGCAAGGCCTAACGGATGCACTGAGGGCACAGGCAGGCACCTGGACGGGGGCGCAGGCGATCCCCTGGGCCCCTTTTGAAGCCTCCCACCACCATCGGGGGCCCCTCGAGTCTGTAGGGTACATGCAAACGAGGAGGGGGCAGCCCCCTGCTGCCATCTAACCCCTCAAGACTGTAGGGCACATGCAAACGAGAAGGAGGCAGCGAGCCCCTTGGCCCCCCTTGAGGCCTTCCCCCTACGTCGGAGGCCTCTGCGGGACTGCCAAGCCGCTGGGAGGAAGCGGAGGCAGCCCCCCTTGAGGCCCTCTGGAGGCCTTCCACCTACGTCGGAGGCCTCTTGGGGACGCCAAGCACCTGGAAGGGGACGGGGGGGGCGGGGGGGCCTTTTGAGGCCTTTCCGCCCGGCAGAGGCCTCAAAAAGGGGCCCAGGGCGCCCGCCCCCCCCGCCGCTAGGAGGGCGGGCCGTCGCCCCGCGCCCTGGAACATATATAGGAGAAAAATACTACTTAAGTACTATAGAATAACGACAGTGTACGTGTCCAATCCCGAGAACTGCCAGACGAGAAACGAAACCACGCTTGCCACGACACCGATCTGGCACGCCTTTCCGCTACGAATTGGACCACGCCGTCTTTCCCAAATGAAGGTAGTGCTTCCGAATTGCTGAAGATACCCTGCTTCTATTGTGCGACTCGCAGGGATGTAATGAAGAGGTTGGAGACCTCCTGATAATGTAGTAGGAACTGGAGGCATGTAATGAAGAGGCTTGAGGCTGTTTGGGGTTGTTTCTCTTGCTGATGAAGCGATGTAGTATTGAAAGAGGAATATCAAAAATGGAAGCTGAGCCTGATGATGCTTTTTCCCAAGATTATAATGTCGCCGATCACGACATCAAGTGGAGTGACAATATGACAAAGACGTCAACTGGAATGGATTTTATCGTGATTCAATAGCGTGAACCTTAATCAACCTGGTGCAAAGAATCGGAGTGGAGGTAAGGCAGCTGCAGCTGGTTGTCGTCCCTGCTAGAAGTTTTGGTTTCACTCAACTGAACCCCCGTGCTTTCTTCCATCCCAAACTTCGTTAGGCTCACTTACTTCTCAAAAAAGTTGATGGAAAAAAACGCAACATCATAAACGTATAGGGCCGATGCCCAGGAAACTGCGCTGCGAATGCGGAATGGCCATGCGCATAACAAAAGACCAAGATTCGAAAAAGCGACCACATACTTTTCACCATTGCCTACCTAGCCATACTGCTGTCCGTGTTTCACGTAATAATAGCATGCTCGACTTGAGGTAGCGATAGACGTTCGCGCTTCACTTATCATAAAAGTGGCGGAGTCAGCCGAGTGACTAGGAAAAAACCGAAAAAAAACAGAAAGTGAAGGTCCAAATTCATAGGTGAAGAAACTAAAAGTGGCCACGTATTTATAACAAGGAAGTTCGTAGATGAACGTCCTCGGCCCATTTGCTAGCAAACCAAAAAAATTAAAAAACGGGGAAAAATCACGAAGCCACAGCCAGGCGAGGGAATCTAGTCGCGCTAGAAGCTTAAACGCCGGGCGAGGGTACCCTTACCCGGCGTTTAAAGTTCTGGCCCTGCATAAGGGAAACCGCTCACCGCCCCCCAGGGGCTTTCCGAGGAGCTTGGAGAAGGCTCACCCACGAGCCCCGACCGGGCTGCCGCAAATGTGTCGGGGCGACTCCAGAGGGGCCCGCGGTCCCGAAGGAGTCCCGCGCCCGTTCTGGTTTTCTCTCTGTTCTGGTGGAAGTTTGGAGCCGTCTCGAAGTGTCTCCAAAATGACAGACGGACACGCCCCAGATGGGTCACATTTGGACAATTTCGACCCCTCACCGGCAAGACCCTCAGCGGCTTCATTTCGTTGGGGGGAGAGACCATCCCCCCCCGATTAACGAAACCAAAACCGACCCCAGCCGCGTGGCGATTCTAGTCGTCAGAGCTCCCCGACCCCGGGCGGGCTTCTGGGCTTGAAGCAGTCTAGGCCCCGCCGGAGCGCCCTGAAAGACAAAGACGGGCAGCACACTGCACTCGCCTCAGCACCCACCGCCAGCCACCGCGCGGCGCCCTCGAATCTCGGGAGCGAACCAAGCACGAAGAAGACCGAGGCGGACACACTGCGCACGCAGTGCAGCCCGCCACCAGCCACCGCAGTGCACCCTCGAATCTCCTGGAAGAGAGGGAAACGAGTGGGGAACAGAAGAGAAGACAAAGGCAACACAGGCGGGACCGCGTTGACCGTGTCAGCATTGAAGGACCACGCGCAGCCAAAGCCGTAGCACCCACCGCCATGCCATACCCTGCCCAAGTCCCTCCCTTTGCCTCTCTTGTTCTTCTCCCCGCTTCGTTCTCGCTCCTCGGGATTCGAGGGCGCGCTGCGGTGGCTGCTGGCCGCGGGCTCCCCGCGGTTCAGAAAACCCAAGAGAAAGAAGAGAGAAGAGCCGAGAAGACGCACGCGCAGCGCGTCGCAGCCTGCCCGGCTCCAGCCCCCGACTCAGCGCAAGCGGCAGGCCTGGCCCGGGTTTCGAGCATGCTGCGGGCTTCGGCCTTGCTTCGGGCTCCGGGCGTGCTTTGGGCGCGTCTGTTTGGTTTGAGGTCGGGCGGGCTCCCGGCGGGTTTGGTCGGTTAGCGTTTGGGCTTGGTTTAGGCAAGCGCCTGGGGCGAGGCCTGGCGAGCTGGGCCCGGCGCGGGTTTGGTCTACGTTTTGCCTGGGTTTGGTTGGAATAAGTTCGGCCCACGTCTAAGCTTGGCCCGGGTCTGGGTTCGGTTTGGCCTGAGCCTGCTTCGGGTTTGTTCCCCCTGCTTCGGGTTTGTTCCTGGTTTGGGTTTGGGTTTGGGTCTGGTTTGGGTTTCTGTTTCAGTTTGGTTCGTGTTTGGTTTGGTTTGGGGTTTGGTTGGTCTGAGTTGGGTTTGGGTTGGGTTTGGGTTTGGTTCGAGTTTGGTTTGGGGGGGGGGCTCGGATCAAACAGAGACAAGGAGCAAGGGGAACCGCATTCAGCTTCTGGCGCCTTTGCAACCTGAAAGCAGCAGCCTGGGACTTGTTTCCAGTGCTGATTAGAAAAAAGGGCAACAATCTAGCAGCATTCTGATAATTTTTTAACTTGGACCCAGCACCCTGTGGATTTTTTACGAGTGCGAAATAGAAACAAGCAACAACTTAGCAACTTTTTTGGCATCTTTTTGCTTGGAAATCAGCCCCCTGCAATTTTTTTGCCTGTGCTGATTAGAAAAAAAAGCAACAACTTAGCAACTTTCTGGCACCTTTTTAATTGGAAACCAGCGACAAACTTGACGACTTTGCATCTTTCTCGCCACCTACTCCAAAACAAAAAAATCTTGGCCAAAGCAATGCCCACCGATGTGGTTTCTTTCGCTGTGGAGCCACTCCCAGCCAAAAAAATTGCGAGACTTTCTCGCTTTTTTTCTTGGTGGCCGGCGTGGCTTGTGGATTTGGAAAAGATTGCACTTTTGTCAACGTTTTCAGCGATATGCTTCAATTTTGTGAAGCTCGAACTCTTCGCGGTTTCAGCCTCTACGGTTCTAGAAATTCCAAAAATGTTAATAAATCAAAAAACTTAAAAAATTAGAAAAAGAAAAAACTCGCGAACGCGTGTGCGATTTCTAGTCGCGCTAGAAGGTTAAGCGCCGGGCTGGGATACTTTTTTTGCGTCAGCCGCCCACCCGTTTGCAATAATTCGACACGGCTGGCGCCTTCCCGACAGAGAATGCATCTCCCACCCCATCCAGCCTTTTAATTTTTATTTTTATTTTAAATAGATTCCCATCCCGACACGTTATAGCTATTTACTCTTGCGAAGGGACCAGAACGCCAAATCGGAACCAAACTACGAGCCCAGGCCTCCAGTCCGAGGCACTTAAGCGAGGCAGGTAGCGGATGCGACTTCGCCCGCATGTGTTTAATGTGTTGGCCCGCGCAATGGCAACGCAACCGGTTGCGCGTATTCTAAAACGTGCGCCGCTAGACCCGTGAAGCGTGAATGTGCACTGTATAGCAATTTTTTTTGCGTTTTTTTCGTAGTGGTAAATTTTTTTGCCCACTAGTTTTGGCCGATTTTCTACAAATTCTACATCCGAAAAGGTTTTTATAGATCTTAGATCTATAAAGACCTCACGCGCGGTAGAAAAAGTAGAAAATTTGCTCCTGTAGTGCTGACTAAAATTTTACAAGCCTAAAAAAATTTTAAAAATGTAGAATTTCAATTACCCGACCCTGGGCCACTTGGAGCTAAAATCCAAATTAGCGGGTAATCCACTCATCTACCGCCCAAGACCAGTACTCCTAGGTCAATTACACATACACTGAAGTTAGTGATCTTCTCCGATATTAGGTAATTGCGTAAAGGCTCAGCGTCGAGGCAAAAACGTGGGAGCGGGAAAAGTCCGCGGCAATACTGCCACAGATCATTCCCTTGCCATGTGCGGGAAATTGCGTCGAATTCTAATCACCGTTGCCGATATGTATGTCATCCGCAACAATTTGACTACAAGCCAAACCGAATGGCCATCATCTCGCGACTACACGATCTATGAATTTTGTCACGATCACGGGATCCGGTAATCGCCTAACCGTTTCAGCTCGGGAACTGGAAATCGATCCTATGAGATCGTATATTCGTTCCCAGTGGGCCCAAGGTGACTGGCCGCCGAATTCTAATTATCGGCATCGCTACGCCGTGAGATCCGCGCCTGAACAGACACGCTGCGTCTCAATTACCCAATCTCGTAATTTCTCTGAAGTCCCATGATCCGGTAATGTGTATCTCGTGTTCCTGTGGTGTTGGATCAAAAGGACTGGCGCCGACGTTAAAGCTGGGTCAGTAACTACGGACTAAGGCTACCGCGCCTTCGTAAGTGCAACTATACTGCGGCCCCCAATTACCAGTTGCCAGGCCTAAGGACTCAGTGTTGATATGTATTATGATGTCCAGGAAATTGCAAAACTGGCACCCACAGACAAAGCCGCGCCACGTGTCCCCTGCTCTTAGCGACAGGCAGTGATATTCGCATTACTACAGACTACAACTTAGGCAATTGCTCTCGGTGTTATTTCCCTTTATTGCACCATATCAGCCGAGAAGTCCTCTACGCTGACTGTTAAATGCTCGCGCGATGACTCTACCCGCTCAGGCTCTACCTGCTGCAATGGCTACGCCAGCAGTAACCACGTCGCAAATCCTTGCACTTTTGTGCAAAGGTGCCTGTAATACTTTAACGGTAGACCAGTTATTGGCAACGGCGCCTAGAACCGTGGACGAAATGCAAGCCGCTACCCATTTGCCGCAGGACCGCGCTGGTGATTTTTTGCTAGATTATCGACTGCTGGAGAAGGCGGGCTTGGCCCCAGTGCGGCCGTGTGAATCGGTTAACGGACGCACTGTTTACCTTGGAAGATGGGCCGAGGGTGTGGATAGGGTATATATGCTCGCGTTACATTTAGCACTTTCCTTAAGTCGTGGCCTTTGGGACAACACGGCTGCGATATTTTTTTTTTTAAAATGTAGAAACTCAATTGCCCGACCCTGGGCCATTTGGCGCCAAAATCCAAATTGACGGGTAATCCATTCGCGCACCGCCCAAGGCCAGCACTCCTAGGCCAATTACACATACACGGAAGTTAGTGATCTTCTCCGATATTAGGCAATTGTGTAAAGGCTCAGCGTCGAGGCAAAAACGTGGGAGCGGGAAAAGTCCGCGGCAATACTGCCACAGATCAATCCCTTGCCATGTGCGGGAAATTGCGTCGAATTCTAATCACCGTTGCCGATATGTATGTCATCCGCAACACTTTGATTACAAGCCAAACTGAATGGCCATCATCTCGCGACTACACGATCTATGAATTTTGTCACGATCACGGGACCCGGTAATCACCTAACCGCTTCAGCTCGGGAACTGGAAATCGATCCTATGAGATCGAGTATTCGTTCCCAGTGGGCCCAAGGTGACTGGCCGCCGAATTCTAATTATCGGCATCGCTACGCCGTGAGATCCGCGCCTGAACAGACACGCTGTGTCTCAATTGCCCAATCTCGTAATTTCTCTGAAGTCCCATGATCCGGCAACGTGTGTCTCGTGTTCCTGTGGTGTTGGATCAAAAGGACTGGCGCCGACGTTAAAGCTGGGTCAGTAACTACGGACTAAGGCTACCGTGCCTTCGTGAGTGCAACTATACTGCGGCCCCCAATTACCAGTTGCCAGGCCTAAGGACTCAGTGCTGATATGTATTATGATGTCCAGGAAATTGCAAAACTGGCACCCACAGACAAAGCCGCGCCACATGTCCCCTGCTCTTAGCGACAGGCAGTGATATTCGCACTACTACAGACTACAACTTAGGCAATTGCTCCCGGTGTTATTTCCCTTTATTGCACCATATCAACCGAGAAGTCCTTTACGCTGTTAGATGCTCGCGCGATGACTCTACCCGCTCAGGCTCTACCTGCTGCAATGGCTACGCCAGCAGTAACTACGTCGCAAATCCTTGCACTTTTGTCGAAAGGTGCCAGTAATACTTTAACGGTAGACCAGTTATTGGCAACGGCGCCTAGAACCGTGGACGAAATACAAGCCGCTACTCATTTGCCGCAGGACCGCGTTGGTGATTTTTTACTAGATTATCGATTGCTGGAGAAGGCGGGCTTGGCCCCAGTGCGGCCGTGTGAATCGGTTAACGGACGCACTGTTTACCTTGGCAGATGGGCCGAGGGTGTGGATATGGTATATATGCTCGTGTTACATTTAGCATTTTTCTTAAGTCATGGCCTTTGGGTACCTATAGATCGCGGATATCTGATCTGTATTACATTGCGCGACCCCATGTAATCAGCCGCTGTCCATCCGCCTTCTTTAATTCTTAGGTCCCTGTGATTTGCTGCCCGGGTGTGCGTGGACCTGCTGCCGGCGTAGGGCAACAGCAGCCGACTGCTGTACTGCCGCCCATATCAACCGCAGCCCGAGCCTTTGATGAGTTATGGTCGTCCTGGGGTAACGGGCCTGGAGTCCATGAATCGGCAATGCGCACTGATTCCTTACAGCCGCCGCCCAACGTGCCGAGCTCTACGGCTTATCTGCCGTCTCCCGCTACTGTCGTGAACAACTGGCCCCCGTGCCAAGACTCGGAACTGGTCCCCGTCATAAAGACGCTTGCAACTGCAGCACATTGGCCAAATGCAGCCGCTGCATTGACGGCACTTCTGGGAAATACTACACCACGCGCAGCCGTCGAATCCTGCCTACGCACGCTGGTACTCCAGACCCGGGTGACCACGGTCGTTGCGCATTGGGGCCATTTCTTCTACCATTGGCTACGGAGCTCAGCCTTGGATGACGCTCAAGGACTTCGAGCCAAAGACTTCTGGCTTTCTCAGCGACTTAATCCAGGGCAATTCGATGCCGTTTTCGAGGAGGCGCGTCAGAACCCAGCATACTTCACAGCCCAACCTGCACTCGTCAAAGAATTGCACCGCATTCCACTCCCGACGCCGCTACGTGGACTTACTGCTACTTTGTTATGATTCACTTATCACTCAAATTCACACTTCTCGGAGATGACTCCTTGGATTGCAACTCCATTTCTCAGCGCCTACTTCTAATACCGACTGCACTCACGGACGCGCACTATGCGACGCCATCAACAACGCTGGACGCCCTAGCCGTGAAAAACCGCACCCATCTGCTGAACCTTGTCACTCGGATTACCGCTTATTACGATTCTGCATTTTCCGGCTCCCGATCCTGCGCCTTGGAGAATTACCGGCTGGCTACTGAACAACTTGGAGCCCTGGCTACTTTACTACCAGACGCTACTCGCCTTGGTCTTCAGATGCTTACGCCCCACACATCTTCGCCTCGTCTGACATACTAGACTTCATATCTCAATACCAAGCTCTAGAATCTAACATTCCGAGAAACGACTCTACCAACCATGAATTCTCGATTGCCGGTTTCTAGAGTCTTGTATTTTGAGCAAACATTCTACCAGCCAACAATTCTCGCTTCCCAATGTTGAAGGACAAAACCATGGGCCCTCAGGAATTCCCCAACATTGGGAAGCGAGAATTTTGGTGAGTAGAAATTGGGAAGGTTCATATGCTATCGAGAGCAGAGCCGCGGCGAGGGGCTGGGACTTGAGCACCTACGTGGATACCAGTACTCGGAAGCGAGTAAGGCAGTTCGGGTATCGCCAGCAGAGAGTTTGCAGTCGGGTGTGGCGTTAGAAGAGTAGACAAGAGGCGGCAATAGGAGGCTCGGACTCGGTCTCAGGGTGAAAGACAGTGCATCTAATACAACGAGAAATAGTTTAAAAGCCTTGCGGGGTGGTTGATGAGGCAAAAGATAGGGAACGTGTTCGCAAGCCTTGGTGATTTCAAAAGACGCGGGTAATAGGAATGTGAGTGGAAACCTAGGTGTGAATCTTTTGCCGCAACTTAGAGAAGAATGCTAATACGTGATCAGCGAGCGTCAAGGTCAATGCTGTAGCGGGTAGAACGATTCGTGATATCCAAGGAATGTGAATTGGGGATGTACCAGGTGCATGAATGTTATCTATATGGACCGTGTCGCGCCGTTGGGTCACAGTAAATATAACACCGAGAACGTAGACGCATTTCTGGGATACACATCGAGGTCGAATAGAAAGGATGAAGAGATGCCACAGGATCCGACGGCCCGGATGCTAAGACATGAAATCCACGCAATAGGAAAGTGATCCAGAGATCGTGTAACTAAGAGCCTGGCAGTCTGGAACTGGATCTGTAATACGGTTAGGCCATAGCGTTGCAATTCAGTCACTGTAGATGTGTATCATGCTACGCGCATTTGTTCAAGCGTAACAGGATTAGCTACAAGCGGGCCTACTAGGTATTGCCTGATTATTCAGCGCCAAGAATCTAGAGTAACGAGTAAAAGATCGCGAAGCGTAGACAAGACACCAGGGCCAGGGATACTGAGGCACAGCAAGCGGATGCCAGATTTTATGGCTAGACTACTAGCAACAGTCACTCAGTAGAGAACCCTGAGTATGCGGGTGTCGGCGTTGGGGTGTTGCGGGTATCTTGCCGGCATCTGTATACACCGTGACTGTGGCTGCTCTAAGAGAATGCGCGAATCCTGGCAATGGAAGCGGAGAGTCGCCGGCTGCGGCAAGAATTGGCGAGTGAGGTAATTCTGGAATCATGGATGTAGATTCCAAGGAATACACTAAGGTAGGAATTTAGTTGATCGCGGTGCAAATATTGGATCCCAATATCAGGTGCCTTCGTTCGCATTGGAAAGGGACGACGTAGGAACCGGCTCCATACCGTATACCCCCGGCGGCCAGGTGCCGGATATACCTAGCGTCAGTAATGGATATAGAATATTCAATTGACATCGTGTTCGAGAGGCGTGCAGCCCGTGTAATTTGTATGGCTCATCCGGTATTCATAACATAGGTCGCAGCGCAACCGGAGGCATGGAGATAGAAAAGTGTCCATGGTCGGCAGAAAACACCGCACCCATCTCCTGAGACCCGGAGTCGGCCCTACGGAATGCAGGTACCCGACTGGATTAGTCGCAACCCGGCAAGCGCGGCTTATGATACTATGGCCAGTTCGCAATATAGCAAAATTCTTGCCGGCTCTGTCTCGGCCATCGCAGGACGTCCAGACTCATTGCGCTTCGGCAGTCAACACGGGTTGGGCCTGTAAGCCAGTTGCAACGGCTCTACGAACAATGCTCGCGGTGGAGTCACGCCGATCTCTGTAAACGCGCAGGGGCCGCCCCCTCAGAGCGGGCACCTGGAACGCCGAAATATGGGCTTTGGCCACCTACCACCCGGAGCGGGATTTCACAGTCAAACTTCCGTGAATATCGGGCCAGGTATCTCATTTGGTAACGGGACGCCCCCCGCTAGCCAGGGAAGCAATCGCTCGCCACCACAATCTGGCCTAGCAGGGGCCTTTGGGGGAAGTTCCTATAACCACGGCGCCCTGTCGCCGAGGTCTCTTACTGCGGAATTGAACTACGGGCCTGAGTTCCCAGTTGGCCCAGTTGATGCGGATGGCAAGCCAACGCGCGATGTGGTCATGACTGTGATATACGGGATTGCCAACGACACGTGGCACCTGTGCACAAAAGACGCGGACTCTTGGCCTGCGTCGGTATTACACAATCTACGAATATACATTGAACTCCCATGATATAGTATGACACCTAGGCAGTGAGTTACTTTCTTACCTATTGTACACCAACAGGAAAACTGGCGAGTGCAGCAGCTATGCTATCAGTCGAAGGGCGCGAGCTTTGCGTCATTGGTCCCGATCAAATGGCTCCAGCCAATTGATACCGTAGCCCTGTTGGTTGTGTGGCCGCTAGTCCGAGAGTGGGCCCTTGGCCAAAATGAGCGCCAGGCAATAGGCATAGCAGTGGCGTGTGCTAATTAGCCAGTGACGCAAGCTAAATTCAGTAATCGGACATGATGGCGGCACTCCTTTATGACTGCAAAATAATCCATTTACACAGCCGAAGCAATGCGAGGCCCCATGGGCAAAGCGCGGACCGAACTCGGCAACCAGTACGGAGATCCAGAAACGAGCGCAATTGCTTCCGCAGTATCTACTTACTGGGATGACGGGACCGCAAGCGCAAGATGTATTGGCAGGAAACTTGGCTCAAGAGGTAAGCGCATTTTGTGGCTACGCTACCGCAGAAACATGGGCGAACGACATCCGGGACCGATTGTTGGCGAGGGGGATGCCAAGTGATGTATTGGATGCGTATTCGCAGGAAGTGAAAAGGTGGCATGGCGGTAGTAGCAAACCCCTGAAGCCAATTAGCGAGAATTTGCAACCAGGGATCCCGTATAAAGAGTTGATTATGGCGGGCGAAGTCTGTCGATTTGATTCTGGAAAACGAGCAGACGAGTGAAGGATCGTGTTCTGAGGGTATGGAACATTTTGCATCTTGAGTAACACGCCACAGGCGAGCGAGGGCGTATGTAGTGAGTGGACAGCACCTGCTGCTTATATATACATTGCGGGTAATGGCCTTGCTATGATTCCAAAAAACAGCGAGAAGGGGCTGAAAGGATAACCACATCAGTGGTAGGGTAACGCTATACCTTTTACCCAAAGAATTATCAGCAGATAAAAGTCACGCTGTGTCTTGTATTACCGACGTGATAGTACGGAAATTAGAAGCTAGTTGGTAGATCACGGCACCAGGCACTTGAGAATCTAATCGGAAAAATAGTATTAGCATTGGGCTCATTTTCATGTTGACACACATCCAGGTAATCTCGTGGCCAACAGAGAACCCCGGATGCGTCGAAGACCCCTCGCGGAATCTTGATGCGAGACGTGGGGTAGCGGTAATAGCCATGCTGTACGCCGCAGGCGTCTTGAATGATCAGAGGCCAGGGTATGCCAACGCTATGGCCGAAGTCGGAGAAGCACTATTCCACGGGGGCGCGTCCGATGTTATGCGGTTCCTAGATATACTGTTAGACTATACCCCTGGCAGCTACTTTTAGTATATATTACTCTAACATGGGACACGACATCCCTGGCGACGACGTGCTTGGTCCACGATTTGGCTTTGTTGCCACGAATCGCGCATCTGCAGCCCGCGGAAACCGTAATAATGGTCATGGACTATATTCCCCGGAGGGAGAACCGGCTTGGGCAGGGATCTCTTTTCTTGAAGCAATTGAGCTCTCACATTACCCACCCAGGGTAGAGCTGGGAAATGAGGAAGAATGGAAGCAGTACATGCGAAGGCGGCTGGATGGTATTCACCCAGGGCGCCGGTACGGATTAGCGCGCCAACCTCGACCGCGACTCTATCTCGTAAATGTCGACAATGAAACCGGAACAGCGAGAGCGCAACTGACTAGCGCCGCAGGCGAACCGTTGTGCCGATTGCCACATGCTGACTGGCAAGCGCGTGTGCGACATGTCTACGGTTTTTTAGTGCGGGACTTAGAAGATGGGGCTTTCACCATTACCAATCCGCCTGTCAGGCAATGGGACCTGGGCAGAGGCTATGGGTGGCAGGAATTGAACATGATGCATGACCCTGTAACTCCGCGACAATACTCGAGCCAGGTCTCCGAGTTTATAGATTCTGCACGCCGATACTCATCTTTTGGCCAATTATATATACCAGAAAACTTGGCAAGCGAGTTCCGCGCTCAAGAAGCGTTAGACTACACGGAAGGCGTAGGTGGTAACTTTGATAATCGAAGCAGTAAGAGAACGTGGATGGCAAGACTCATTCTCGACTACGCGCATAGCACAGCGCTTCATCCGAGTAACAAGCGCACGGCGCAGGTCTGCAGCGATGACGTCGAAGGTTTGAGTAGTGGGATATGCCGAACTAATTTCAGTAGCCAGGCAAACCGAATCCGGCGCAATGGTCGACATGCAGTATTTGGAAACTCCGGCAACCCCTTATCTCTTAGCTCACACGCGGTGCGCTGGAGTCCGACGGTCGACGGCTGGCAGTTCAGTACTACGCTGCATTGCCGGGAAATCGAAACCAATGCACAAGGGCACACAGTTACCTAATCTATGGCTTCTGTGTCATATACTCTGTAACTCTGGACCTGCCGCAAGGGCTGCGGCTCAACAGCCGTGCTCTGACCATTGAAGCGCGTCCATTAGTAAAAGCACGCGTGAGCATTAGTGCAAGTGTATTGAGTATCGAGATACCCTGACCGCGCGAAGGGAGATACACACCTAGGTATAGAGCTAGTACGCTTTTAAGACCCAACTGAAACCACAAAACTGCAAGCAACAGGACACTACGCGTTATGTGAGCCGTTAGATGCCTCCGAATTAGGTGCGTGCTTAATGTTCGCGCGTGTGGCGTAAAGTCGCGCACTAGGAAGCCAAGCCGTGCCCTCGTGGTACGTGCCTCGAGCTGCTCAGACAGCATCTATGGCGTCAATATGTCACGCAATATCTAATACGCTCGCAACTTTTCTCGTGCGAAGCCACACCACGCCAGTGAAATTTGCCCCAGCAAAGCTCGCACTTTTTGACTCCATCCTTCAGATGTAAGCGCGGAGGGGTGTGCTTCTTGAGCGGCATTCTTGTAGTTCAGGACTCTCTGGAGATGTGTCCTACTCGGCTACGCTTTATTATCTCTAGCCATTTTTTTCTATTTTATCAGAGGATAAATAATGGAACAAAGCCTGAGGATTCTCGCCTTAAAGTAAAGTGCCCCATCATCGTCCGGAGTTTCCCTCTTTGCTCGCTCGCATGTTCCCCACCACTCCTCTTCTCCTCATCAGGCATAAGCAACCACTTCTGCCAGAATTGATAGAACTCAATCACCAAAGGCCATGCATTCTCGAGCAAATTTCTCAAGATGTAACACACGGCCGCGCGGCAATAGCTGACGGATTCCGTCTTAAATAGGTTCGCCGGCCCTTGCTCCTCCTCGAAAGTTTTTTCCACTCACTAGGACGCAACTCAATAACGGTTGCCGGCCGGCTACTCTCCGAGGCGGCATCATAGTCGACCTCTTCCATGCTACACACAGAAGACTCGCCCCCCGAAAGCATGTCGCTACCGACCTCCAAACTCATTTTTTTTTTTCCTTCTTACAGGTGTCCTAGTATCTTTGGCGTGTTTATATTTACTTCAGCAAAGTTTCAAGAATTATTATCTCGAGCTTGCTTTCTTCAAAGCTTGTTTATTCATCAATCTCAAACTACAAACATTCTACGAGACATAATTTTATAAGCCTCGCCTTCTCTGAAACAGTTTAGAGCTGGAAATAGGATGAACCAGAGGCAAGGCTTCAATAAACTAAAGAGAGTCGTATACTATGAGTCAATAGATCAGCCATTTTTTCACAAGACAACTACGCCACTCCTTGTCCTAGCTTAACGCTGATACTGTGCGCGACAAGATACCGAGTAGCAGAATGCAAGATCTTTTTCAGGAAGATTTTGGATCTTTGAAGCCGTGCGCAACTGCATACTAACACCAACCGACTCCCTCAACATGGAAGAAAGCATCCAAATTAATTCAACTCAACAGCACATCCAAAACGCCAACAAATGACGCATCATGGCCAACTCCTCCTTGCACAGCACGAGGAGACGTCGGCCATTTTTTCTTCAGTTTCCTTCTCAAGAATTCAATAGATGAAGTCCTTTGTTCTCAAGAGTTTCCTCCTTCAATAGATGAAGTCCTTTGCTCTTCCCTTCCTCAAAAGTTTGACAATATAAAACACAATATTACGAATTCAGGTGGACACAGTAACTTGCGTTGACATTCATATTAATAATTTCACGAACTGACACAAAGCAATCCAGTGCTGACCACCTTCCAAGATTTACATACTCCCACTCGTCCCGCCTCATGCAGGATAAAATTACCTTGAGGGCCCTCTATCAAATACATTTTTTTTGAATACTGATGCCACTTCAAGGAGTCTCAGGATTCCACTTCAAGGAGTATCTTCCTGAGTTCATTTTTGAAAAAATCACTATAGAGACTATCTTCCTTGTGCTTACTCAACTTGCAAC
The DNA here is from genome assembly GCA_905178165.1 of Amoebophrya sp. A25. Classification (NCBI taxonomy): domain Eukaryota; class Dinophyceae; order Syndiniales; family Amoebophryaceae; genus Amoebophrya; species Amoebophrya sp. A25. The sequence goes on from CAJINU010000080.1 coordinate 603,870, forward strand.
TAAACCATTACCCATTCTCTTCCCCTGCCGTGCCACCGATGCGCACCCTCCAAAGGGAGTGCGAGTGTATGAAATCCCTGGTGAGTCCAAATTCAGTCTGTCCCTCACTCTTTGGAGGGTGGGCCTCGGTGGCACGGCAGGAAAAGGCTCTTTGTGTCATAGAATCTTCATCAGAGAAACGATAGAAAGGAATATTAGAAGTGGAATCGAAGTAGATACTAACATAAGTGAATTTTAGAAGTGGAATCGATGTAGTTACTAACATTATTAAATATTAGAAGTGGAATCGAGGTAATCACAAACGTGACTAAATGTTAGGAGTAGAATGGAGGCACTTACTTACAATAGTTTATCTATATTGCGTATCAAGTCAAATAATGTAAATGAAGAAGCACAACTGGCAGCGTTTAAGTGGAACCAACTGAGTGGGATCACATGAGTCTCCTACTTCAAAGGAGAATCTCGAAAGTAAATGATTTGCAAATGTAATATACCTGAATAATAGAAAAATGGAACACTTCTACCCTTGCTTGAATGATCTATAGCGTCCTCCTTGCGTTGGTGGAATATGATTGGAGATAGATGGGAACCATTTGGGTTCGACTTCAGATGATGAGAAAGGTGGATAAGTGCGATTTCGGATCTCTTCACTTCTGCCCAAGATTGCTCGTCCTTCTCCTAGTCCAGAAGATGCTTCACCGCAAGACTGGATATCTACTAGTGTTCTCCACAGTGGTCTGGTGTAGCGTCGGCGTTGTGGTTCTGGTGCATTAGAAATCTGCCTCCTCGCTTTCGTTTTCCTCAGGTATATTTCGAAAGTTGCGTCCGTGGTGAAGAACTAGAAACGAAGCCGACTGCCTTTGTCGACTGGTTGCTTACTCTAAGGGATGGCTGCAGAAGCGCCGTCTAGTTCTGGGCTGCAAGGGACGGCAGCTTACTAGTGAGGCTCTCCCCGGGTTGGCTGCTTCCGCCGACTGGGACAACAACGGTCGAAGAGTGAGAAGGAGTAAGAGCCTCTCTAGTAGACTCGCCTGCCTCAGCTGCCGTCCGTGGCAGCCCAGAGCTAGACGATGCTTCTTCAGCCACCGCGACTGGGTGTGGATATGAGAATAGTAATCCAGTCCCTCCCAACATAGCAGGCCGTGAGTTTGGCGCCACCGAATCAAGCATACAGCGACTCTATGTCATTGATAATCTGAAAAATTGTTACAAAAAACTTTTTTTAATACAAAAAAGCTTGAAAAAATTTAATCAAAAAATGAACAATTTTGAATATTTTTTTTTAGATTTGATGAGCGTTTTCTTATTTTCTTAATCTTCAATTTATGATCAATTCGTCCTTTTTTTTTGCTCCCCGAATTAATTTGGTGGCACGACCTTGGCAGCACCTAAACACCACTAGAAAGCATTTTTGCTGCCACCACTATCCATAAGCTTTTTTAAAAATATAGATATATATATATAATATATTTTCTTTACTGGTGGAAGGGTGGCAGCAAAATTATTTCTAGTGCTGTTTAGGTGCTGCCAAGGTCGTGCCACCAGGTAAAATCGTGGCAGCAAAATAAATCAGACCAAGACCTCTCCAAAACCTGTAGCCAAATGTAGCAAATCTATAAGCAAAAGTGACCAAATAAGCGATCGCGGGATGCTTTGTGGGGTCCACCCTTTGGCCTGCTTTTTTGCGCTCCAATTAATTCAGCCAAGCCAGATTTTGAATAGAACAAAAATAGTCGCCGAGTGTAGTCATTTTATAAGCAAAAGTGAACAAATAAGCGACTTCGGTATGCTTTGTGGACTCCACCCTTTGAGCCTCTTCCTGGATCTCTAAAAGTGAAAAATTGTTTTGATGAAAAGAAAAAAGTAATCAAATAAAAAATAGAGAAAGAAAAAAGAATGAAAATAAAAATAAACTTAATAAACTAGAAGAAACAGGAAAGACTGCAGAATAAGAAGGAGCTAGAGCCTCTCTAGTAGACTTGCCTGCCTCAGCTGCCGTCCGTGGCAGCCCAGAGCTAGGCGACGCTTCTTCTGCCACCGCGACTGGGTGCGGATATGGAATAGTAACCCAGTCACTCCCAACATAGGGAGCCAATTCCCTGCATTGCTTCGGGTGTCGTCTCGTGACTACAATATTACGAAAGTTGCGGCCGTGGTGAATAACTAGAAACGAAGCCGACTGGCTTTGTCGACTGGTTGCTTACTCTAAGGGATGGCTGCAGAAGTGGCGTCTAGTTCTGGGCTGCAAGGGTCGACAGCTTCCTAGTGAGGCTCTCCCCGGGTTGGCTGCTTCCGCCGACTGGGACAACAAAGGTCGAAGAATAAGAAGGAGTGAGAGCTTCCCTAGTAGACTCGCCGACTCGGCTGCCGTCCGTGGCAGCCCAGGGCTAGACGATGCTTCTTCTGCCGCCGCGACTGGGTGTGGGTATGGAATAGTAACCCAGTCCCTCCCAACATAGCAGGCCTTCAGTTTCGCGCCACCGAATCAAGCATACAGCGACTTTATGTTATTGATAATCTGAAAAATTGTTACAAAAAACTTTTTTTAATACAAAAAAGTTTGAAAAAATTTAATCAAAAAATGAACAATTTTTAATATCTTTTTTTAGATTTGATGAATATTTTCTGACTTTCTGAATCTTCAATTTATGATCAATTCGACCTTTTTTTTGCTCCACGAATTAACTTGGTGGCACGACCTTGGCAGCACCTAAACACCACTAGAAAGTATTTTTGCTGCCACCACTATCC
>CAJINU010000080.1:610979-633318 GCA_905178165.1 Amoebophrya sp. A25
GAAAGCGGATCCCGCTCTGTAAATCTATATCCATAGCTCTGCTATCTTGCAGAGCGGATTCCGCTTCCCGCTATGTAACATATATAGTTTCTACTCCTCCTAAAGTTAATTTTGATCATCTGGCCACCGATGAGAAAACCAAGTGCATTTTCTAGAATATAACAGGCGGGGAGATTTTGTTGATTGAAGGTTTGAGTTGTGTGCCAGGTAGTGCATTTAAGAAGCCGGAAACTTGGGAGTGTGCTGCGGATTTGTTTGCATTAGCGGATCGCAGTAGCGATTCTGGTGGGGAATGCGTTTGGCGCGTTTTGATGTTAAGGCTTTCATATAGGGAAATCGATCATCTCTATATGGTTTCCGTTTTCATTCCTGTTCGTCGTTCCATTGTGTTACCAGGATAGTGTATAGAGAAAAACGGAAAACATGCATTAAGCATAACCTTATGGTTATTCATTTATAATCTATCCTTGCTTGGCTCGTATTTGTGTAGTATAAATTGCGTATCCTCGTCGCAAGAAGTAGTGTGGCATTGTGTAAGAGATGTGTTCTGGCATCGGTATACCAGTAGGCCAATATGCATCTCTTGGAAGTATGTGCAGGGGCTATTGCGGTTTGATTCTGATGGCGATTCACTATATGAAGCTGATGACGAACACTGAAAAAATGCAGGAGATTGGCTTTATATGTACCAGGATTGTGATACAGACACGGACTTAAAGACTACGACTGCTACACCTTCGTTTATATCAATTTCTGAGATGATAATAAAGCGTCATCTTGTCGTGCAGATTGGATTCGCCATGGGCTTGCTTTTCTGATGACCGATTGTTTTTCAAGTTGAGAGTATCGATGAGAGACATTGAATTTCTGGTCGGTTGAAAAGGCAGAGAGAGAGTTTCGATTTCGCGATGAATGCTTCGAGGATAGAGTTCGAAAGACCGCACATGAAGAAAGAAGATTCGAAGATTGAAAAAGGACTAAAAAACGGCTGTTTTTAGAATTGAAAACATGGAATTTACAGCGTTTTGAAAAAGGTTATGTCCTTTCCTAAAGTATAAAGATTGATGATAAGTTAATCAAGTGGGTACTCGAATAAAACAGTGTGTGTTTTATCTGTAGCAGATTAACACTCAGAAACACGAACATCAAGATGCCTATGAGCTTGTTGGAGGCTGTTCTTCGGAGGAAGAAGCAGCAAGACCGTGGGAAGAAGGTCGAAAGCGCTGCTTCTATAGTCCTCCGAAATGCAGCATCTAGTGCTGCAAGTAGTACATCGCAGCGTGGCTCTGTTTCACAACGAGCTCAATTCCTCGAGCGTTATTTCGATGACAGTGACGCATTGAAGGCTGAAGGAGCGGATCGCGGATGGCTGCATGTAACTACTCTAATACTGAAAGAACAACTAGATCAACAGCTGGCGCAACTTGTTCAAAAGCATAGTGTGGTTGATTTGCTTTATAGGAGTGAGGGGGATGGAACATCTAGAACTGTTTTAGAGGTTGGAGAAGCCGGCCGCGAAGTTTGGAGGGGCAGTAAGTGGATAGTGGTGGAGAATACTGTATCGTGGAGAGCGGCTGGCGGAGAGGAAAGAGGACTAGTACAACTACCAGCGGAAACTGTGCTTTTTGCTCCAAAAAAAGCACAGGAAATCCAAGCAGCAGCAGATGAAGAGGCGGCCAGAGCTGGAAGAGGAATATCGGGGGACCATGCGGTGCAGGTGCCGATACCTAACGAGCTGACAGAAGCTGCTGATGTTGCTGATGTGATCTTCTCCGTTACTAATATCGATGAGCTGCTTAGTAAAATACCACTGGAGAAGCTGTTCTGCTTTTTGTTCTACTCGGATTCTGGTGGGTCTACACAAAATACGCAGCTGTGGATGGGGAAACACTGGGTGGATGGAACCATTCGCAACGCGAAGCGCGGAATTTTTTGGACAGGACGATGTAGAATCCATCAGGGGGCGATCATTGCGCGCGAGTGCAACGACTTGCTCTTAGCCTGCACCGGAATAAATCCCAGAGTGTGGGAGAAACGCGTTCACTTGGCGGTAATAGATATGCTATCTTGGATGGTTCTCTGATACGATTCTACTTGCTTAAGGTTATTATCATCACGGAAATCTATGCAAATTCGCTTGTGTTGGATATTTAATTTATACATCTTTCAATGCTTCTTTAGCTGGCACATTCTTGATCACTTATCTCCCCCTACAATCAGATTAAGACGATGTCGATCAAGCGGCAGGACATATCAACTGGCCTGTCTTCATGGATGAACAACTACCTGGAAGAGGTCAGAGGAGCAAGACCACCCGAAAAATTGGATGCGCTTTTGCGGCTTTTTCGTGTGCCAGACGCCACACTGGAAGTGCTGAAGAGTCTCTATATGCCTATCGATGAAGAGGAAGCGTTCATCTTTTGCACACCGGGGAACGCGAAGAAAGTGCGAACGTCGATCCATCGTCTCACTGCTGGTTTTCGCGCGCCCTCGTGGTCTCGTTGGACCACGTTTGTGACGGAGATGGGCAAGTTCCTCTTGTGTGTGCTTTTCTACGTGCATTTAGTGGTCGGCCGATTGTATGGCGATCAGGTAAAACTCAAAGACGAGACCTGTACGAACAACATCAAGGGCGCGAGTAGGCAAAAAGGTACTAGTTATGATAGGAAAAACTTCTAGTTAATCTCAATTACGTGGGCACTTTGTCATGAGATGAAAATGATGACTTTATATGCTTATTTACTTGCAAGTAGAGAAATCTGTTTAAGGTGAAACCAGTCGTATATTATTTAATAGAGGAGATCTTCTTCTTAAACTATTATTTGAAACAACTCTGAACCCATCAGACGACTCCTTCCTGTTATACGTTTCTGGGTATTTTGAGTATATCATTGGGCAACCAGTGGAGCATTATTTGAAAACGGAATTGAAGAAACAACCGAGAAACCGGACGGAAGTGCGAACTGCTTTGGAGAATGACGTAAACGGCGTGCTCCTGCGGCTGCAGGACATCGAATCAACATTGAAGGAATTGAAACTGTTGATCCACGTCAACTTGTCCGAAGAGCAGGAGGCTACAGTATTTATACTTTCAAGCGGTGAGTATGATCATGTTAAAACTACTACTATATATTGTTATACAGGTTCTAAATTCTCATAAGTTCTAACTTCAAGATCTTGAGTTGTGTTTCCAATCCATCCGGGAAATAATACCTGAAAATGAACAATAATAGGTCTACATGTTCTGTGTTTCGGCGGAACTGGCTGTCCGTGCTGCAGAGGTGCAATTTTCTTGGCGTTTTGGTACGCATAAGGATATCCACGAAGCCTTCATGGAGCGATATATTGCAGGACAAGAAGATCTAGAATCTCTGATGAGCTTCGACGCTTCAGAGATCCATGACAGCGACCCAGGCTACTACTGTCTGGCATCCTTACAACAGTACCTCCAGCAGTTTTCAGATGTAAATACTCGTAAGCGAATGCTACGTAGGTTCATGCAAATGATACACCAAGAGAAGAGACGGAATAAAGGTGTAGAAACGAAGGTCCAGCGAGTAAAACGCAAGGCGAAGGTGGGAGTAGGTCATCGCGCAATGAAAAATATAGTAGCTTACCAGATGCGCAGCGATTTTAATGCTTCGTTGAATCGTGTGCAGGCGGATGCACTGCAGGCAGAAATGATCAAGGAGCCACCTCGCAGCAAGAGATACTGCTACAGGCGATCAATAGACATCTTCAAATCTAAGTTGTGGAAGCTGAAGCTCGGGGAGAAGGGGAAGAAAGGGGAGAAAACAGTACTTGAGAAAGGCTGTAATAGTGTAACTCTTGCAGACATGGGCTTGGTCGAAGAGGCTCTGCAGGAAGAAGCATTAGCGCGTTTGGATGGTGGAGCTAGTGCGATTGGATCTACTACTGCTTCTTCTAGTACACATGACAACACAAAAGACAATCAAGAAGACCATGATCCTGTGCGCGATCCGTTGTGCGCGAAGCAAGAGCACGAATTCTTTACCGGGTTGAAGAAAAGAGTAGAAACTGATCTGGAGAAAAGCGTGCTTTACAAATCTGCAGCGGAGAAGAACTTGGAGGGACTGTGCAGAAGATGGCTACAGAAAATCAAGTACCATCCATCTGAGATTCGTGTGAGCCCACGCCTGGTGCATCGAATTGAAAGACAGGTGTGCTCAGCATGCAGGGCAGCACGAAAAAAAATCAGTGAACGATCTACAGACAGCTTGGAGCTGGGAGTTGATGAGGCAGATGCAGACCGGGAAGAAGCTGTAGATGAAGTTGACGAAGAGGATGATCGCATAGACGATGAGACGGCTGACGCGCCGCCGACTGTGTTTCTCCTGGTCTTTCACTTGCCAGTAGATGGAGCTTCTGCTAGTAGTTGCATTGATAACACGACCAAAGTCAGCATGTTGACTATGCGAATAGACTTGAAGTGCAGCGATTTTAGTGGTGTTTGGGTGGAAAAGCCAAACCCTTTGCAGGAGGATCGATATGTAGCCACGCGGGACATCGTGCATAGCGTGCCGCTTCTTAAGGAAGAGCAGTTCATGAACAGTTCTGTGAAGATTTACAAGGCCAAGATTTACGGCGAGGTGGTGGATAAGAAGCTGATGCTGCGGGTGCAGCGTGGGGCGGAAGTAGTAGTAAACAGTCGAAAAGGTAAAGCTACTACGACAACCATCTCAGGCACAAACACCAGTGACAATTCTCTCTTGTCTCGCATGCTACGAGAAGGAAAGCGATTAGCTATCAAGCGACAACATGAACAAGACAGACCTGCCGGGGAGGTTAAACACAAGCGACGAAAGGTAGTAGAGGAGGCGTCGTCGTCTACTAGCAAGAAGGACATCATTGACAAAGCAGTAGCAATCGATGAGGAGGTAGATCTGAAGGCGAAAATGCAAAAGGAAGCGTTTATTAATGCAGTTGGGAACAAGAGTCCAGGAAAATCCATGAAGGGCATGTACAGTTCGATGACACTGGGCAAGGACAAGGTGCAGGACCTGGAAACAGCGAAGAGCATCATCAATGAGTGGCTATGCAATGTGCAGATCGAAGGCATGAAAATAGCAGATGCATCTTCTCAGACTACTTTCAAGATGCGTGGTCGCCTCACGGACACGCTGAGAGTAGCAGTGGATAGTACTAGGCGCCTGCGGTTTCTTCAAATCATCAGAGACACTTCTATTGACATCATGAGTACTGCCAAATCTTCGGCGCACCGCAAGTTCAATTACCCGGAGGACGAGTGGATGCACGTCTCGTACTTGTGTGCGTTGTGGGCTTTGCGGGCAAGATTCATTTGCGATCGTGCTGGCAAGTTTCTGGCCGATTCCCGCTACAAATGTCGAGATCCTGCTCGTTTGGCTGAAGAATATGAAGAATACATTGCGGATTGCGTGCACCATGGCAGAAATTCGTGGAAACACCTTAAGGGTGAGAATGCTAAGAGCATGCAGAGGGCGATGAGGCTGTGCGATGAGAGCCTAGCAGTACTCGAAGTTGGCAGAGAAGAGTTTGAGTTTGATGACTTTCCTGATCATCCAGAGTAGGAAACTTAAGGGACTAGCTAGTGTGTGACTTCGTCGGGATCGTTTTCTATCATAAGTAAGTACCAAAATGCACACTCATATGAACTAAATGCGTTTCTTATATGGTTTAAGTAAAAGCCTGACCTTGTATAGATTTCTCTCTATTGGATAGATGTGCTTGATATCTTACTGGTAAGTAAACAGATCAATACTTCAGGAATCTTTATACCGATACTGTACAATGAACTAGTATTTCGCACTGCAGGCGTTTCTATTGGTAAAAAGCTATGGGAAAACATGGGGTAGGACTACGATCTTTTCAACATCGTAGTATCACAGAAGTAAGTAAACTAACAGCAACTACATGCATATATATGGGGCATAGGAATTAGGGTAAGCCTGGAGCAGATCCGGGTCGAATGTATCAGATTGAAGTAAGAAGCTGAGCTGAGTCCAGAGGCACAGGGCTGCGCGCCTGGCTTGTAGAGGTCGAAGAGGGTGGTAAGGGGGGCCATGGACTGAGGGCGGAATCTTTTCTGCCTGATTTTCGTTTTGAATTAAGGTAGAAAATATTCGGAAAAAATGTCGCGATTTTCGAAGTTTTCTAAAGATTCAAAAATACCGGGGGCAAAGTGGTGATTTTCCAATGGAAAATCATTAATGAATCAATAATCCGCCCCCTATTTTCGAAAATCTAGTTTTTTTCCGAATATTTTCAAATCTAATAATTTCCGAAATCAAGATTCTTTCCGGAAGTTTTTCCAGAAAATGTGTAATTTTTTCGTCATGAGGTGACTTTCTAGAAAATATTCCTTTGCAAAGTAGGCAAGGTGTGTAAGAGTCTCAGATATGAACGTGAGCAAGAGAAACCTGAGGACAGTAAGCATCATCTAGAAAGTCCATGGAGCATCAGACCTCATTTGATAAGAGTCATGGTCTCAGAAATGACAGAAAGAGGCAGTTTGTACAGGTACAAGAAGAAAAGGCTGTCTTTCAGATCGAGCACTTCATGCTGAACTCTTTGAACTATGTAAGCAAGAAGACGAGAGAAAGCTACTGCTGCCGCAGTGGTTCCAGAAGCGGAGGCTGTGTCAAAGATATGATCTTGTGTTCATTCTAGCAGCAGGCCGCTTTTTCTTCAGAAAAATGAACATTCTCTGTTGCTCTTGAATGATCTAAAGAAAGACTTCAAAAACCAGCAGAGTTCCACGTTTCTTTCTGAGTGAAGCTATGTTTTTTCATATGTATGAGGCAGTAAAGCTGGGCATCATGTTCACATGGACTTTCTTTCTTTCTTGCAACGTTCAGTAGTGATTTCACTTGATTTCTTCCTCTTCTTTCATCTAGGCCTGTGAATTATGTAGACGAACTAGAGGTAGGTAGACTCAAATCTAAAACCAGCTCTGAGACCTAGACTCTACTAACCTTCACAGAAGGCCCATCACATCCTCATCTTTCTCTCCAACACTCTCACCACCTTAGTAACGAGAAAATTAAGACACTCCTCCTGAGGAAAGTTTTAACTAGTACGTTACAAAGCAAGATAAGAAAAAAACGAGCAACCCATCGGGTCAACGATCTCAACAAACAACTCTTCTCAAAATGCAACGCGCCAACCCGAACCAAAACGCGGGAGCTCCGGCTCGCCGCCGCCTCCGCAACAATCCCTCTGATGAGGCGGCCAAGGAAATCGCGACTATGGTCCGCTTGGAGGTACTAAGCTAATACTTGTATAATCCTTTTGATGCTGTGAATGATCTTAGAAACAACTTGAAGTCGAGTAGAATACATCTTCAGAGCGAGATTTTGCAGCTTCTACTTTACTTTCATACGCTAGTATATTGAGCAACTCACTCCGCCATCTACTTCATTATCATTTTCACAATCTAAACATCTCATCACAGGCCACTCCCTCGGTGTTGTTCGCATTGCGCGAGGTGTTTCGCAGTTGCCAGCGCAACCGCAACCGCGCGGTGCAGTGCGTGTTGCATCCTCCGCCGGTTGGCATGCGTTCGCCGCCCGAACAAGTGATCCAGGCGCAAATGCGTGAATACTCTACCAAGGCCCGCGAGTTGAGCAGCATTGTGAGTGGTGGGCGCATGGTTGAGGAATTGGCTTCGAACGGTGGTCTGGACCAGTTCACCACTCAGGAGAATGAGTTGATTTCGGTACTGAAAAACTTCGTTTATAGGTTCTTACTAGTGCTTGTAGTGATACATCTAAAGAAGCTCCTGACTCTTGATGATGGTTCACCGTATAGATTTCCGATATTTAGCCATTTAGATCCACTGTTAGCAGTAGCAGAAGTCCACTATCTACGAGAAAGATCGTAGTATATTGTTCAGACAGTAGTACTAGGATCATGTTATTTCTCTCTGTGTGAAACGATGGACTCATCTTCTTCTCCACGACTGAAAACATAGAAGTTTCACGTTTTTAGAAACAATAACATAGATCAAGATTGGACTTTCTGAAGGACTGAGTCTTGCAGTAAGGTCACGACCCATGTCTTTCGATGTGTGGGCTCGTTCTTGCTTGCTGCAAAAGAGATCCTCATGCAGGAAGCGTCTGTGTTTGCTATAAGAGCCAGGCACCTCTGTATGCCTTGGCTCTACATAGCGGGCGCTACACTCCTTTATCTAAGATCTACAACCATCTATACTTCTTTGCGATTCATCCCCCTACCATCTCCACACCACAGACGGCCTTGCAGAATCGAGCTTTGGCACAGACTACACGCGCAGCCGCTGGCAGAATGATGAGAGGCATTTCCCGCACAGCCGCATTGACCGCCAACGCCGCCAACGTTCTGATCCTCGAGCTGGCTGCCGTTGTATGTCTGTTCACTGGTGTCGTCGTGGCCCGCAACGAACGTGGTGCGCCAATGGATTTATACTCGTTCTATCAGTGGTACTTTTGTTCTAAATATTGGTAATTTCTCTCTCATGTATGAAGAAGAAGGTCATGAATGTAGTCCATGTCTCTAAAGTTGCGATCTTTTTCATATGGCAGATCACTACGTCTTAGCTAAAGCTCAGTACCATGATCCTTCGTTTCATGAACAGTAAAGACATGGGTCTAGTTTCTTAGGAATTGCAACTCACGAAAGATAACGAGATGATGAATCTACTCAACACTCCAGGCTGGAATGCAATATGGCTGACTTGGCGCCGCTGAGCATCCTCCACGAGTTCTACATGGCCACTGAGCATCTTGTCCGTACTGGACAAATCCATACGCTGCAACTCCTGCGGGAGCAAGTCGTGCAAGGAGAGCCGGCTAATTCGATTCTGCGGAAGTACTTTGACGACTTCCAGTATGTGCAGGTATTCTTCTGATGATATTCTAAACTTGGAAGGAAATCAGAGGGAGGAGGGAAGCATCTGCGTACTCATTGATAGGAAGATGATGAAATGATCTGTGAACTCCTTCAGGAATCAAATGAACGCCGAGTCCTCATGTGATATCCATATTGATTCATCTGTGATAAACTCATCAAACAAAAACCTTCCAGATGATTTCGGGAGCCATTTTGAAAATTTCGGAGGATAAGTTTCTCAACATCGTGGTTGATTTCACGAATCAGATTGTTGATATGGCTGGCATGACTCGCGGGGAGGCGATGCAATGTCTTGCTGATTCCCGCTGGGAATTTCTTGTGAAGCTGATTCAGAAATCCCTCGAGGCCTCGTCCTCCTTCCGCGTTGAGTTCGCTGAACAACCATACCGCCTCGTACTAAACATTGCTTATCGTGTGTTGCTTATTGACGTATGAAAACTGAAGCATTCTACGTGAGACAAGTGATCGCTTCAAAGATAGCAACTCATCGGCTCAAACAACATCATTCGACTCACGACTAGACTGAACTCAGAACGTGTTGCCTACTATGATAATCCTACGTCTCATCACAGATCGCACCGGAGGTCAAGGAATGGTGGGAGATCGTGTGCAACGGGCTGAATCTGACGTTGGGCCACCCGTTGCTCCTGGGTTTGAACCACGTCTTCAAGGTGAAGATCCCCGATGGCGTTACTATGAAGGTACAGACTTTCTTCATTTCGATGTCGCATAGAGATACACGTTATTTCTCTCAGTGCAGTACGTTCGAAGAATAGTAAAGTGTTTGGAGTAGTGTGGGAGGCTGGTAAGGAAGTGGAATGCAGCTGAGTGCTGGAAATTTGAAACCGTCTGTGACTGTTCCTTCATTCTAAATTTTCTAAATCATCACATTCTAACTTCAAAACACTCTTACAGAATCGTTACGTGTCCAAGGAGCTTGACAAGACCATGCCGCAGGGGCGTCTGCGTCGCAAGCTGACGGCTGCGATGGACAAGGCCCATCAGAACGACCTCTTGGTCTACAACGCTAAGGTCAACGCTTTGGTGCAGCAGTTGAAGAACGAAGACATGCAGAACTTCATGGATGAATCTAAGTACTTCGAGAATTTTGGTGCAGATGGTGCAATGGGGTTGAAGGAGGTCTCCACCTACATCGTCGGTTTGCGTGATATCGTCCGTGGCAACTTGGACGATTCTACAGGACATCAGGAGGATATGGCACGCCAGATGGAGCAGTTGGAGGCTCTCAAGGAGCGCGATTCGATCTCTAAGACCTTGTGGAGTCTGTTGCGCCAGTTGCGCAAGGCAGTGGTCGAGCACTTGTACAAGGTTCCCATCATGGCGATCGAACAGGCCCTGCCAGGTAATTACTCTCTTCATTAAATATCTTCTTTTATGATTTAGATTTTTTAGATATGCGAGTCACGTCAGATTCTTTAGCATTGATCTTCAACTTACACAACGTTCGCGAAAGATATACTGACTTCCCTCCCAACACAGGTAACTTCGCTCAGGCCGAGCAACACTACAACGGCATGTGTACTTCTTGGCACTTTCTGTACATGGAGCGCCTCACCGAGTTGGCTGTCAAGATCGATGATGCTAAGAGAGTTCATGGACAAGGTGGAGGAAATCAGGTTGGTCAGCAAAATCAACTCGCGCACTACCTTGCCTTGGCACGTAACAACAACAATGCCCTCCACGCTTCGGAAGGCGAAGAGGATGATGAGGAAGAAGAGCTGCAAGCAGAGCCAGAGGATGAGGAATCGAACGATGATGATGACAACGAGGAGGATGGTAATGATCAGGGTGGTAATGATGGTGGCAAGGCAACGTCATCTAAGACAGGCTCTACCTCTGTCTCGAAGTAAGGGGGAAATCTTCGCGTCGATGATCTATGTTCGTTTGTAAAACACTTAGATACATCATTAAAAGGCGCCATGTAAATGTTTCTTTCAATAGGATTCTATGATCCTAATCATGATAGGTGTGAACTAGAGGAGTAGTTAGCACCCCCGTCGGCATCCTCGGCCTTTACAACAGAGGTACGCAATTTTGTTTGGGAAAAGAAGGGGTATGTCTCTCATATATGTTAGTAACATGTAAGTTAGGCAATTCTACCCCTGATTCATCATGTTGATATTTGAAGCTCCATCTGTATAGAGAAGTGATAAAAATCATGAAAGTAATCATGAACACCGGGGAGAAATTTAACGATAACCTAAATGTTTCTGCGGGGAGTATATACATATTCAATCTGAATAGTTCAGCAACAGATAGGAAGGTCGTTCAACATACTAGGAGCAATTTTTGACATCTTGATATCGTAGCGTGTACAGTTCATCCTTCTTGGTTTCGATGTTGCGGCATATACTGGGATATGATCGACCGGACATATAATGAACCCTTGGGGAAAGCTACGACTTAGAGGCGGGTGAGTTGTGATCTTCTTTGTATACAACATTGTAGGTAACCTCATCAATGCTTCGCTTTGGGGTGTAGGGAAGGTTTCAGGGACCACACAAAGACTACACCGAATTCATCTTGAACTGCTTCATGGGGAGACAAGTGTTAGAATTCGTTCTTTCGCTCATTGTATTGTTGGACCATTTTCAACTAGGTTCTTCAAGACCGAAGCATTTTGAACTTTGTATGGCGCGTGAAATACTTGATACACTTGAGCACTGAACAGATTCATCATGATGATTGTGCCGCACCTTAATTCCCTGCAACTAGTATCAGTAAATACAGAGTCCACTTCTTGCAATTTTGTCTCATGTTTCGATGGTTGTACTACTGATAGAACACACCCAGAAACTACTGCATGAGGAGGGCAGGCATGTTGAAAGCTTATGTGAGTCTGCATGGGTTTATTGACATGTAAAAACAATGACATAATGACAAGATCCATCATGAGAAGATACATGGAGGACATTCGCGCAACAATGCCATGCTGTTTTGAAGGTTAGAGGGTGAAACCTCTAGCCGACACAATCTTGAAATATATCGTTGGGGTGAGCGGGTGCCAGACTATCGCGGGGGAAAGTGGGTGCATGTTCTCATAGTCGGTGAATGAGTTGGTTAATCATCATCTGTCATGGTATCGGTCAACTAAATTCTGTATCTGTTATGGTATCGGTAACATGAAGAATACAATGAAAAACGAAACAAGCAAAAAACCTATACAAGATGTAGAGCGACATGCATCTGTGGAGCGATGTCGAGGGAACACTATGGAAGGACTTCCATCGGAACACTCGCGTGATGTGGTCGGTTAATGTATTCGGTCAGAGTTCTACAATCCAATCATGCCCTGTGCCCTGCTGCGTCCATCAAAATCTCCCCGCTGTTTCTAGTCTAATTTTTTCATTTTTAGCGTCATCGGTGGTGTCACGGGATCAAAGTTATACAGTGTGGAAAGCGGATCCCGCTCTGTAAATCTATATCCATAGCTCTGCTATCTTGCAGAGCGGATTCCGCTTCCCGCTATGTAACATAAATAGTCTATTACTTCTAAAATATTACAATGCGGATAGCGGTATCCGCTTCTGAATCTGTAAGTTCTTAGTTCATTTAGAATACTAATACTACTTTGGTTACTTAGTCTTTTGTTTTTCATCCTCTTAAACAACGTTCTACAGGAGCTTCTGGAGAACATTACAGCTATGAAATTCACGGGAGATTTGACTGCAGACGATGTGAACCGATGGATTGAAGTATATTTGTTAACGAGATGGAAAAAGTGGAAAGAAGTTTACGTGGAACCTAACGAGCGTCGCAACTGGAACCTTATCTTGATCTTATGAAGCTCTCCTATTTTCAATAAAATGACTTTTTTTCCTACTGAATTAACAAAGTCTGAATTAAGATGCATTGACCTCGAGGCTATGTGGGAACCAACTACGTCACTTCTAATGCGAATGGATGGAGCTGGAATTCATCGCCTCAATTCTGACCTTGGATTACACGCAGAAGGAGTGCACAAACAAGCCGATGGTGTTTGGATCATGCATTATGGCAATTCTACTAGGTAACTTGGTCTATGCTCTTTACAACTAGTAAAGTACACATGGACACAACTACTAACTACTTCTTCTAATTTTTTTTGTACCCGCACATCACGAAGTTTGTGCAACCACTTGACCAGAACTGTATTTTGAGGACGAAAGCTGCTGTCAGAAGAGAGACGGAGTCTAGCAGCCCGGTGGACGCGTGGAATCTCATCACGAAAAACGTCAGTTATGAGTGGGTTTTTTGATGAGTAACGGCCCTTGTTGGCGGCAAACTACTCAAGGTCGATTCTCTTATCTCATTCTTTTTCCTGTAAAGTGTGATTATGTATTCCTTCATTATAATTCACTCATTCATTTGCCTATCATTCTAATAAGCCTTGTATCAAGAAATTTGTTCGAACGAGGAGGAGTTTCGCAGATGCGGTTTCTGCTCTCTGCCGTCAACTACTCGCGCTCCTGAAGGAGATATTTTCTCCAGAACTAGAGAGTTTCTCTACGAAACACGAGCCTGGGTACCTCAAGCGTCAGAATGAGGACGACTGAGACCGCTTACTTGGGGGAGACTTGGAAGTGTGGGGATAAGTTGAAGATTAAAAGCAGAGGAGATGAGGTTGGGACTGAAGAAGAAGATGATTGAAATTGCTAGAAGAAAAAATGCTTCCTACAAGTAGGAACTACTGGAGAAAGACAGCGAGAAGAAAGCCTATCGATGAAGTTCGATCAGGCTACATCATAAAGAGCAGCTGCTCTTTTAACGTTTATTCTGCGGATAAATGATCCAAAAGATCTACCCGCAGCATATGCTCATACATCATAGCGCCTGTATCATTGTCATAAAGACATTTGTACAGCACTCGTATGCGTATCTACCATCCCCTTAAAGGATGAACACCAACTGTTACAAGAAAAATTTGATGTTTACTATTCTAGCAAGAAGGATACGAACATGATAATTTTTTCAGATGGTGTTTTTGTGGAACTCTAGTCACAGACAATTTATAAAAAAATTACAGTACTCCTTCAGTGTGAGTGTGTTGGTACTCATTTAAGAAGTGCCCGTGTTCCTTTTATAGGCTTGCCAAGTGAAAAAACAAAAGTGGGCAAAGAAACTCTTCCAGCGTTGTCCTCCCAAAGCGAGCAAAATCTGAACGAGAGAAAAGCGTCTTTGTAGCACTAATCTCCTCGGTACATGAGTAGTTGTGTTTAGGTAGTTGACTAACTTGAGTAGGTAGTTGACTGGTCGGTAGGTATCCTAAGGTGAAGCTAGTCTGGTAGTCCGTTGGCAGTGAGTAGTAGGTGGTCGGTGGTTGCTAAGAGAGTTCTTCGGTTTTTTCTCTGTGTGGTGAGCCCTACATGCTGTCTCCCTCCTCTCTGTTGATTGCGAAACCTACTGTGCCCCTTTCTCCCTACAGTAAGTAGTCGTCTTCTTATTAAAGGTAGAATTCTAACCATTGAATATCAATAACGAAAGATGAAGAAGTCTGCGCAGCCGCCTGCTTCGGGCGAGATGTCTGAAACAAAAAGGGACTTACGCCGGCAGCGAGTTGCCGAGCTAGCGAAAGAGCAACGAAAAAAGTTCGCCTCAGAACTACAACAAGAGCAAGAAGCGTATGCACTTACGGCAGCAACGCTAGGAGCCAACACACCCGGCGGAGCTTCGTCCTGGCAAACACCAGGACCGGAGGGCAATACGATGATGGGCGTAGCTAGTGTAGAGACGGGCCATGTGGCCCTGGGTGGTCTGACGGTAAACGATGGCGGCGTAACAATGGATGTGGATATGGGACTCACTCCAGCACAGAATGAGGGGCTGACGCCTGGTTTTACTCCAGCACCAACCGACGGCGGAACTTCACACGTGCAGCAAGTGGCTAATGATGTGCTTCAAACAGGCGCTGACCCAGGTGGATTCGAAGAGCGAAATACCCTAGGAGAAGTCCAGTCCCCAGCGCATGGCAGCAAGGACTGCGATTCCAACAAGGCTCCAGAAGAGGCTGACGAACGGGCTCCGCCTTGTGAACATTGTGGTCGGCGACACCGACCAGGAACTATTTGCCAGACGAAGGCAAGAATGGACTTAAGATTCTCTCTTGTGGTTCGTCACTTTCTTAAATAACTTCCCCTTGTAGCTTATTCCCCTCTAATGCATCAAAAGCTTGCAAATCGAAAACGTTTACTGGAAGAAAAGCCAGCAGCCTCGCCCCTGAAGGAAAAAAAAAAGCAGAAAGCAAGCACGCCTGAAAATGGGAAAAAAACGGGTAAAGGAGCGACGCGAGTTATGCTGACTAATCCACTTGCAATGCATCAGCTATATTAAAGTACTCTCATTTCTATTGCTCTAGTCGATGTCTAAGCTGGGGAAACGCCAGCAGAAGCAGCACGTCGCATTCTGGAAATCGAAACACCTGCAAGGCCGAGCAAATCGATCGAAGTGGGGTCTGATCACGGTGAACAACCAGGAGCTTCTTCCTCAGAGTCGTGGGGATATCTTGTTAAGGCTTGAGTCATACGATGCCCAATCAAGTCCGTTTCTTTGTCGATACCACATGACTGACAGCCTTTGGACTTTCGTATCTTCTAACTTTCAGACAGTTGCAGGATACGTTGAAGCACGCACCGCCGCCACCAATTATGTGCGATCGTCAAAGCATCCTCACAATCATCCTCGATCAACCTTTTATGTAGAGGATAGTGCGACCGATGCGGAGATGCTAAGCTCTAATGCACACGCAACACAGTGGACAAAACCGTTTAAGGCTATACTATTTCTTTGCTTTACTCACTTATGTGATAATTGAAACTTCTCTCAACATGTACACCAACCACTTTCATAGCTGTCGTGGTGAAAGCGATTGTGGTAATGGAGCCGCCCAGTATGGCCTGATGTAATTCATCTTTTTATTGCATTTTCTCTGAAAGTGAGAAAGCTGTGCGACTGCAGGTGAATTGCTCATCCTCCATACCACATCCAAAGGACGAGGAAAAGACGACTGATTTCGAATGCTACTGCTGTTCTGTTACGATACTGCTGAACTACTTCGTCTTTTAGGTCTAGTGTAGACCTCATGAAAATTATTGAAGTAGTTTGAGCAGCGTCATATAAAAAGACATTGTGGCGAAAATGTCGGGACGCAAGAAGGATTTCAGCACCCTACTGTCAGAGCAAAAGGAAAAGAATTATGGCACATTCAACATTCCGCCAAATTTACTAAACGACTTCTTCTAAGTATGTTGTTCTTCTAATATCTACCAGCCGGAACATCATCCTCTTCAAAAACTACTACTAACGTGCAGCAGAATAACACCAATGATCTGAGGGATCATCTGAAGTCATCTTCTAGCTCTAGTACAGTACAGCGAGGACAACATAACGGACGGATGTTCATGGGGAGCACATCATCTGCGTCTACAGCTGGCGCTCAACTTGAACGTGAGACCCTTCTTCGTGGGACTAGTTCCTCTTCTAGCGCAAGCTTTACAGAAGCAAACGCCTTCAGTAAGCAAGGGCCAACTTCAAGCAGTAATGCTATCTTCGAGACGTTTGGGAGAGTATTTGGCGACGAGGAGAGCGACTGCGATGCTAAAACCGTGGATAATCGATGGGACAACGACCCAGCTTGGTCAGACGATGATTTGAATTCTACAGCAGGCAACGACAGCAAACCTATGTACGTGGAGAAACCAGATTTGGATCCGGATTTCTTATGTGACGAAGTATTTTCTCAAGTGTAGTTATTTTCGCTATCATATTATAGCTTTATAAATCTAGTCAAACGTCAACCATTCCGAGTGTTTCAATCCTTGCCCTCTCATTTGGCGATTCTCATTATCATATAGCATACGAATTAAACAGGGACGATTCCATTGCGTGGATGGCCATGGAGGTCCGCGAGACGTGGCTGATACGTCATGGCATCGGAACGCACACAGCGCCTCATGGAGATTTTGCAACTCCAGCAAAATTTAAGGAAACACATTAGAGCCGATCCTACGGCGCTCTTAGTCCTTTTTTCTCCTAAGCGATTTCCTAATCATGAATTACACCATGACCCTACGCTTGGTCAAGAAGCTACTTCTTCTTTCATTCAGCACTGCTGCTACGCGTCCGGACACAAGGACGCTGAACACTTGGATCAAGACCCTTTACTCCTCAATATAGAGGACGTGTACGATACGTGCCAAGAGTTATGGTGAAATCTCATTCATGTGCTTTTACTGCTATGGGAGTGCCATAGTTTTGATTTATCGATGCGTCTTCTAATTTATGTTTGGGAGGCAGGGAAATTCCACGAACGCGCGCGAGAAAACATGCGGCTAATGCCCAACTACCGAGTCGGAGACTCGACTGTAATTTATGGCTATTACCAAAAATCTAAATAATTCAAGTTCCTTTGATGTATAGAGTAAGACTGCGACTGCTTGCTATACAAGCTCTAACAGACGGAAGCAATCCTGTCGAAGAACATGACGGAAGAGATGGAGGTAATCTTATGGCCCGTTGAATTCCCAAGGAATCGCGATGAGTGCAGACGACAGTGATTCGTCTCTCGTGATATTGTCTCGCTCTAACGAACCTATGGGCAAAGAATGCTGAAGCTGCAGTTCGCATCTTCGTGATGAATAATATGCAGAAGATTTATGGCCAAAAGTACTTATATTATGGGAGCCCCATAACATCGACGTTGTCCGTAAATTACTCAAAACGTACAACTCTAATGTCACCCGAAGCTCCTCGCGCAAGCAGAAAAGTGGGCAGACGCTACCGAGGAGAAGCTCGAAGAACTCAAGAAATCTTTGTGGGAATCGATTTAAGAACACAATGGTCCATTTTTATTTATCCTATGGCCTCGCTGTGCAAAGCACAAGCACAGCGAGGGTGAAACGAAAATGGGTCAGCAAATACTAAGGCCGCCAAGAGCATAGTATGGGAACGTGCGACGGAACTTGTCCGTGGAACCAGTCTGTAGACTCCATCTGCTTACGAGTCTGACTATATAGCACTTACTTTGGACGCCTGGGGTCACGACGTTCAAAGTAAGGCTATATATGTGGCGTCTTCTAACTTTCAAAATGAACCCCGCCTTTAACTACCCTCGTCTGCTACAGGCTTTCGGCGAGCAGTGCAAGTATTATGGCAAAGTCGTAGAGTAAACAAGTTACTTAGTGTCTGAATAATTTCCCCTTACCCTGTTCTTGTTGTGTCTCCTTCTAAGTTTACGGTCCGTCAAAAACGCTCAAGTGCCCTTGCCTGCTCGGAGGAAGTAACACGGGGAAGACGACACTGCTTATAATTATGCCAATTCCATTCAGTACTCACTGATCATCCGAGGACATCTTTAACGAACGTTCTTCCTACTGTACTTGCGTCGTTATAAACATAACTAGGAGGAAAGGTCGTTATCACACTTCAGCACTACCTCGCTAGATGATCTTCTCATTCTTGGCGTGCATGCGTCTGCATCTGCCTTAACTAATATACATCCGCAGATCTCCTTAAGCGGAGGAGAAGAGCGTGAGCAGCTGATGCCTGGGTCCTCTGGAAACAATAACTCGATGATGTTAAGACCACACTATTCATATGCCCACCCTTCCCCTTCTCTTTTCCATCCCATTAAATGACTCACAATGAATTCGTGCACTGATTCTCTCTAAAAACCAAAGCTACAGAAACAAACTGTAAGGGAGTCGCTGGCGACGAGTTTACGGAAAACGATGCTTCTTGCAGTTTTCACAATTCTTATCCATCAAGAGAGGTAATCAAGAATGAACCTGAAAACTGTAAGTAGTTGGAATCGTTCTAATCTTTGGCGAATGGAGCAGCAAGCTCAATTGAGTGAACGAGGCAAGGGCGGCATCGATACTCGTTCCTTTCTCGCTCTCACCTCTGGCGAGCCTTTTATTTTAAGAATGTCACAGGCATGTCGCGTTACTATCAATTTTTTTCACTCCTACTGTACACAGCCACACGTCTTCTAATCTCTGTGTCGATGAACCAGACCGCTTTTGTGGGAAACAAGACGATAACATTCAAGAAGCCAGTGGTCTTATTTATGGAAAAGCGTGCTTATAAGCCTTTGTGAAATGCTGGATACCTGTTTATCACCTTCCCTGAAAAGTTGTCCTTCTATTGAACTCAATTTTCAGGCATTATCTTTCCAGCATTTCAAGAGAGTGCGACTCTACAGAATTGAACTCTTCTAATTAAGGTGGCCCCGCTGAAGAGTTTCTACCCGAAAATGGAATCCATATAATCGGCGAAAGGCGCCGACATTACATAAATAGGAACTTCTCCTTTATCCATACCTTTAAAGCTTCATTAGTATGAGAGTGAGGTCTCCCAAGAGCGCAATGCCGTAGAGGACTTGCAACTCAACCGTTATCCTTTTTTATCAGGTTGTGCATCGAGGTGCTCGACGCGACGTTTCGCAAAGATGAGATACCCTTATGAAGAACGCTCGCTACTACAATCCACATACTTAATTCACCTTTTTTCTCAAGATTTTAGCTTCTCCTGTAACATCTCCCCCATCTAAAGCTTAAGACGACTGCACAAGGACACGCGTTTGCATGCAAAACATGTTTTTCGAAGCGTGTGCTCGCAGCACTCAAGGAAACTGAATACAAGATGCCAGTTGTTCCTAAAGATAACCCATTTCGCAAGGAGCTTGAAGCAAAAGTGGCCATTCGGAACAAAAGGGTTGCTAAACAAGAAGCGGAAATTAAAGCAAAAAATCAAGTGCCGAATGTTTGGTCGGATACAATCGCCTGGCGCATCGAGCAGGCAGAGAAGGACTGTGGCGATTACTTAAGGCTCCAAAGATCGACTTCTATATATATTCCTAGAGACTTGCATTTTCATCGCACTAACTTAGTACTTTGGTCTAGTAAGTAGTCCGTAGTAGCTGGGTTTGTATCGAAACAGGACGGCCCTCACTTCGTGTTCAAGCATGTGCTAGTCTGCGTCATTATCCTTCTAACAAACATTCAACCCGATGCCAATAACGACGAATACTGGCACGTTCTTGATGCTAAAGTTCGGCAGATGCAAAAGGAAAAGGTTATGCACCAGTGTATTTCTTCCGGTGAGCACTTTTTAAACAAATGGTTTAACAAGTGACGTCGTGAAGAACTACCATCGGATTGAACTCTAACAGTCGACTTAAATGCCACACCGCAGCAGATTGGGAAGATTAAGGACCCTAACAAAAAAAAAAATACTCTAGGTAGCATTTCACTTTCTACGACCTCTATCTGTCCCCTTGTCATAGAAAAGCACATAGCACTCCACTGACGATCTCTAACCCATTTACTATCAAACGATCGAGACGGAGAACGACGACGCGTGCAGCGTTGTTGGTAGTGAAATGTGGTCTGGAAGACCTCAATACTGACGATAATTGACGATAATCATCATGAAAAATGTATGAGTAGCATTTGGATCTTTTTTTTTTGATTCCGTGATCTATATCTCAATGATAGAGATTTTCTTAGTTGTACATGAACTATTCTTGGATTTTGTCCTTGTTTCCATTAATGAACTTATATTTCAATGAACTGCCACCTCGTTGTAATTTTAACACAATGATGCACAGAAAGTGCATAGCTGTAAACAAGTACTCGGGTGGATTTGAAAATTCATGATGATTAAAGGAAAAAAATAAAACAGATTTGGTGTAGATAGCAGTGTGCTACACATTCGGAAACTTGTTCTTTTTGTTAATATAAAGGCTGTCGAGAAACATTTTTTGTCTAAGACAAAAACGATGAAACAAAAAAGGCTTACATGAGGTCCTATTTATCTGTTATCAAGTCGCTTCTCAATCGATCATCTCCTTTCGCGAGTTTCTAACTTGATATTGAGTCTTATTATTTCAATACTTTTTGATTTTGGCTTGATAATTGACTTTCCAAGCACAACAACAATGAACGCCTTTGGATCGACAAAGCAAAAAGTGTTGGTGGAGAGTGTACCCCGAAAGACAGTTGATTTCGTGATCAATATCTCAGTGATAGAGATTTTCTTAGTTGTACATGAACTATTCTTAAAGTTTGTCCTTGTTTCCATTAATGAACTTATATTTCAATGAACTGCCAACTCGTTGTAATTTTGAAAAAATGATGAACAGAAAGTGCACAGTTGCAAACAAGTACGTGGGTGGATTTTGAAATTCATGATGATTAAATGAAAAAAATATTACAGATTTGGTGAAGATAGCAGGGTGCTACACATTCGGAGACATGTTCTTTTTGTGAATATAAAGGCTGTCGAGAGACATTTTTTATCTAGGACAAAAACGATGAAACAAAAAAGGCTTACGTGAGGTCCTATTTATCTGTTATCAAGTCGCTTCTCCATCGATCATCTCCTTTCGCGAGTTTCTAACTTGATATAGAATCTTATTACTTCAATACTTTTTGATTTTGGCTTGATAATTGACTTTCCAAGCACAACAACAATGAACGCCATTGGATCGACAAAGCAAAAAGTGTTGGCGGAGAGTGTACCCCGAAAGACAGTACTCCAGCTAACAACAGAAGGGAAGCCAGGCGATAAAGCAACCATTTGCGTCGAAGTGAGAACAATTACCACTACAGACGACGATCACACAATTACGGAGGAAACAGTGCACTCACGCTCACGTGTGTACTTACTTATTTACCCAAGTCGTAAAATACATCTTGAGTGCAATGCTTCCTCTTCATAGTAGTTAATGTGCAGCCGTTTGAAGGCTGTCGATTCGATGTTCGGATCGACCGCTGCAACAACAGCACACTCATTCGCTCTGGGGACGTCCTTGAACTAGTCATTCAGCTGGACGAAAAAATTGAAAGAGGTATTAGCTCTTCACTATGCTACACCCAAAAAAGTTAATGAGATCGTAGAGCATAACTATCATCCTACAATCCCTTTTACCAATTCTGAATAGGTCTCATTAGCGGCAAAATTTTGCGCTGGATTAGAATGGGCACTACGGAGACGATGAGCATGAATCTGATGCAGACGGCAGTCGAGTTAACTACTATTAAGAACACTTTATCACTATCCATAGTGTGAATTCTTCCGTAATATTGGCAGGGGAGTAAGACCTGAAGAGCGCTACGACCTTTACTAAGGATAGTGATGAACACCTCTACCTCTAATGCACATATAGGGAAATACCCTGAATTCAAAAACATATTCTAGAAACAAGTCGCGGGTGGATTTAATTGCGCTTACAGCCTTGAGGCGGCGGCTGTATGATGTGGACTCAAATGGACGAGAGTCAACGCGTAATCCGCGTCATGCATTACCATGTAAGTTCTATGCTAAGTTTCCAGACACCCGATAAGTTTTTTTTTTTGCAGCAAACTCGTGTTCATTGATTGCAAAAGTGACCCTCGTGCTGTTTACTTATCACGCAAGCCCCAAGGTACACGCGAAGCGCACCCTTCGCTTG